>CACRXP010000314.1:477876-508587 GCA_902702965.1 Spirometra erinaceieuropaei
CCACCTCCTCCTCCTCCTTATCCTCCCCTCCTTATCCTCCCCTCCTCCTGCTTCTCGCCGACGTAGCTCGTGTGGCAATTCTCACCGGTGCATCTGCATGTGTGGGGTCGGATTCATGCCTGTGTGTTGAACGGCCGGGCGCGTGTAACACGCTTCAGTCAAGGTTTGATGCGGGCGGTCCACCACTTCCAGGCTCACAAATCGTCTGTATTTAATTCTCTCCTGGGACACTGTAGAGGTTGGGGAGGATGCGGCCGGTGCGCGCTAGTTTTTGTGCCCATAACCTTTCTAATCCACCACTCATTGCGTTATAGGTAGACCTATCCCTCGGTGAGCATAGTTTCCGAATTAAAATTCCGAACAGGGTTTTGCATCCACCCCTACCCTCTGGCTTTCTAGCTTTTAGTAAGCGATATTTTCAGCCGCCCGGACCAGTCTTCTTAAAAGTCGTCTAAGTCGTGCATATTCACACTTCCCGACTTCTTCAGACCGCAAAAAACTGTTCACGAGTATTTGCTTTAGTGACGAGTAGCCAGGACATATCCCAGTGGACGCAAATCTAAACCGGCATTTCGCACGGTCTCTAGATTGGGCACAGTTCTTCCGTCATAGAGGTCATGGCCACATCGGAAACAAAACAGGACGAGAACTGGTTGAAGCCTGGATCTCGGATGGGAACTCAGTCGGTCGATTTATCGATCTGGCGCCGGCGTGCAGAACCCTGCACAGTCATCTTCAGCCTTGCGCCATCGATCGATGATTGGCACGCACGCTGCTTGCTCCGTTGTTGCTGCTGCCTCCGACGTTGGGCTTCTGCACGAATCCGAAAACTCGACCGGCGCTCGACCAGCCTTCTTCAATTTAGCAAGCTTATTACCGCGGTTCATTCGATTGACCACCAACTGGATAGACTACCAATGCGGTACAAGGGAAGATTATAGCTTGCACGAAGGACGAATGAAAGAACGATGCATGGCTGTCTGATGATGGCGGCGAAGTCCGAGATGGCGCCTAAGTCACCGCCCTCCATGTTCATCAGTAATATATCTTCACTATACTCCTGGCGTCTGGGAGGACATTTAGCGCATTCTTGTCGCTCTCTCTAAGCCGGGGAGGAATCCATCCAACCTCTTTCCATGCAAGGTGTGCGATCAGCTTCTATCAGTGAGACCGGGGGATGTTTACGGCCACCGGCTGTAACCGGATCGTTAGTTTTTTTTTTTATAGATGTACGCCTAGTTGGTAAACATGACTGGGTTTGCTGTGCAGCATGTTTTTACACCTCACAGTGACGTCTTCTGAAATTTATTACTAATTAACCTTGTATTTGAATAAAGCAACAGAACTAGTTTAGAATTTGGACCACAGTTACAAGGGGCTTTGCAGAATTCTCATATGCACGGTTTTTTTCTGTGTTTAATAGAAATGTGAATATTTGAGATAAGAGAAAGCAGCACTCCTGCTTTGTGGAAGACAGAACCGCAGTAGTGCAATTTCTTCAGCTTCCAGTGGTGAACCCACTGCTAATTTATGCGCCACTGTTTGCTGGAGTGTCTGTCACAGCGAGACAAGTGGGGCTGATGACGTTGCTCTCAGATTGTCGTCAGCCCACTTACGTGTGCCGAGTACTATTCCCTGCTCTCAATGCACCACTACTTATGTTGGCTAGATTTATGACGAAAAAACTTTAGGGGAATGTGTGAATCTCGGGGCGGGGGGGGGGAGTTTACTGGCGAAGGAGACTTCTATATTTTGTCATCCCTTTTCGTATTCGGTTGCTCAACCAAGGATTTTTGACTTGCGGTATCTTTTCTTTCTCTCCTTTGACGACTGACTCCCAGAACTTGCTGATCGAGGTTTTTAATAACTTTTGTGCAGATTGTTGAAACTGACGAATCTTTGCAAGCGCCCCCGGGAGGGCTTGTTCCGATGGACCTCGATGAGGGTCATGGCGAGCCAAATGTAAGTTCTGTCTAGCTATATTTCTTTAATTGCTGCGACTACGCTGCTCTTGCGTGATAATGCTATTAAGAGAGGATTTCTTTGTCTCCTTTGATTAATTTGTCGCTTTCGGAGACAGTTTCTATGCATTTGAATCGTCTGAAGTGGCAAAATTTTCCAAAAATGCTTGTCTCTTAAACTTGGATCTGGGATTTTTACTGTCATCCATTAATTTCAAAAACGCTTCTGTTCATCTATGGTTTATTTGCCACAGTAGCCAGTCATTACTCATCTTCGTGCCGGCTTTGAAGATTGTAAGTCTAGTCAGTTTGAATGTTTTCAGTCTTGACCGTCAAGACAACGGCCCTTAACTTGAGTATGTGAATCTTTGGCTCAAGTCGCTCCGCGAGCTAACGGTTGACCATGCCTGGCTGGCGATGCACGAGGAGCCAGAAACGACCATTGCGGTGCCCTCTGTCAGCGTTGGCAAGCACTTTTAAGCAACACTTACTAATTGCAATGGCCGTAGACTCACGACTCCCCATGAAGCGAAAGGAAGGTCTTCACAGCTTTGTTTCAATGCCAGACCTAAGTCTGGACAGACAAACAAGTTTTGCCTTGCCCGGCCAGTCATGTTTTGGTGCCACGCATAATCACCAGACTTTGAGGCACATATCCCACTTGTATCTGAGTGACTCGAAGGAGGACGACCCCTCTCAAATTTACAGCTGTAAAGAATATAAGCATACTGTATAGCCCTACCTCCAATTACTGAAACAGACGTGGATGACCACAACGCGCGTGCCAATTAAACTTTCATCAAGATGGCTGACTTTTTCGCGTACCGAGCCTGATCTAAATTCTCCTCTGCTCCGGTGACCTTTTTATCCCCCACAATGACGCCCAAAGGAATTGGTCCTGGAATTTCCTTATCCAACAGAAACTGTTTTCTCATCTGCGTTCCCAAGTCAGACTTTTGAGAGAGGACTTTCTGCACAGCCCTAGTAGTTTGACAGAAGTTAGGAGGACCACCGCTCCTCCGAGGATTCAGTGAATTAAGTTTGTAGTCGGGGCGACTTTCGACGCATCTACCTCACTCCTCTGTCTTCACGTGCACTCCGTTCCAACGGAAAGATAAGGACAGCGCGTCCGGAGATGGCAAACGAGGCTGAATTCACGCCTCGTTACACACACACACGCGAACCAGACCCTTCTCTAACAGATGTGTGACCATATGAAGCAGTCATTGTCTTCAGATTCCCACTTTAAAAGCCCACTAAATTAACCTGTCAGTTGGCAACCTTGCAAGCCACAATGGTCAACTCGTCGCGATAGTCCTTGAGCACGCTGGATTTGCGTTATTTCGATCCCCATTTCATGCCGACCGGCTGGACCCAGTGACTGGCCTAACTCGAAGCCTCCGTCCAACGATTGCCACTCGCCAACTTTATGATGTTTTGCTCGCCAGCACCGACGCGGGCGAACTTGGTCACACGACTGTTGCTGTGTGATGCGTTATTGTTTTTCTGTATGCGCGCATGACAGAGTAGAACGCCGGGATGCTAAAATTTTCTGGGATAGTGTGATAATTCACGATGGACCTGAGAGGTACTCGTGATTACTCACGAGTCCGATCAAACCTAGGCGTCTTGAGAACTCCCGCCCTGGCTGCGTATTCCTTGATCACAAACGCAAGCACACGCGTTGTTTCGTTTGTCATTGCCGACGTCGACGAATTCCGTCGCAGAGCGGTTATGTGAGTGGGTGGGTGGTGTTTACGTGATTGCGGCACATGAAGAAACGGACCCATGTGGTACCTATTTGTGCGGGGCTGAGAATTGTTCGCAGTGGCTCTTGCCATCAGATTGTGTTTACTGTTTGGGCGAGGGGTGGAGGGCGTAGATGGTAGGCGTGTGGGTAGTATCCGACTGGTGGACGGCCGGTGTTGGTCCCGTTTTTCGACCAGGAAGTAATCTGCGTGGAGATACGCTCATTTTAGCCAAGAATCAGAGTTACAGTAGGTGATGATCTGAAGTGCAGCATGTGCCTTAGGTTTCTTTGCGGTCTCAATCATTCTGTCTAGACAACCTGGCAGCCGATCGGAGGATCGATAGTACACCCTCATGACCGGAGGTTTTCGGACTTGAGGGTCTGGAACTAATTAAACGGCCAGGCTCCATTTACCCATGCATCCTTCCTGTCCCGCTACAGAATCGGCCGGCTACCGGGGCGTTACTCGCGCAGCTGACCAAGGAGAAGCTGGCGACTGGAGAGGACCATTTGAGGACTTCCTCTTCCAACACCAGTCTCGACAGCCATGTTTCCATAACCTCCGCCGCGGACTCACAGCTAGCTCAGTCATCAAACGCCGCCGCTAACACCACTCCCGCTACTGGCAGACGACGATTACAGGTCAGCCGGAAGTCCACCAACTCCTCCGCGCAACGAACGGCCTCATCGCTCTCCCTGGAGTCACGGGCCTTCATCAACGGTGGCAGCCCGACCGTCTTCTCTCCAGCGTCAGCACTGTCGGACAACAGGGAATTGGATCGTCTGAAATTCAGCAATCCCGGCAAACAGATGCGTGACCTTGAAATTGACTGGTCAGACGGCAACCTCACCAGGGGTTTCAGGCGCCAGTTGACACTGCACTCGCAACTCTGCGAGCGCAATAGGTTTGTAAACGTAACTCTGCAGGTTGACCGCTGTTTTGGGGGTAGAGGCTTCAGGAGAGTCGAATACCTGTCTGCTAATGCGTTGCACGCAGAAGTGTGTTCAGTGCCACCGATTCCGAGAACTTTTTGATTATTTTCCGGAGTTCTGTTCTTTAAAGTCTTCCTAGCACAACGACCATTTCGAAATCGTGCCTGTGCGTTTCATTTGCTGCGTAGGATTTTTCGCTCATTTAATGTTTTTTTGTGATCTATTACCTATCCGTGAAAGAATGAGGCTTGGTGTTGAGACGATGTGCCGGCACTGGTTATTTAACCGCTCGCAATAAAATAGTTAATCTGTCGTTCATCAGAAGAAGAAGCGATCGCTGGAACAATGGCTTTATTCGCCTGACGTTTCGGATTCTCTCTTGAATCCATCATCAGAGAAAGTGGCAGAAAAGGGTAACTCGTGCGCAGGAAGTCGCAGTATTTATAGGATGCGGTCGCCATGCTACCGCATACCTACAGCAATTAACCGTGCTCACTTCATCAAGGATTGTTGCCCGCTGGTGCGCTAATTGCTTGATGGCCGGCATGCAAGTTGTTAATTGCTGACATCTCATCACCCGTGTTGGATGCTGGCGTGATGATTGCTCGGCCATCTGGCTCACGTGCTTGCGCGCTCCTCGAGTGGTCAATTGCTTTGGCCAGCACATGCCTCAGGACAGAATATGGAGTGGGGATGTCGTTGCACTTGTTGATAGACTGAGGTCCCGTGAACCATGACTCAAGCAACTCGCGGCTCACGCGATTATCCCCTCTCGCGAGAATTGCGGCCTCGTCGAACTAGAATGTGTGGCCGGGTCTCGTCGAATGGGCCGCGACCTGAGAGTTGGCGTCATTTCGCCGTACAGCTGCCACGTGTTCGGCGATTCGCGTCCGGAGCAGTCTTCCAGTTTCTCCGACGTAGTTGCTTTGTCCGCAACTGCACCAGATCCGGTAAACGACTCCAGATGTTTCTTGTCTGGGATAGGACCACAAATGTTTGGTAAGGCAGCGACAAATTGCCGCATAGCTTAGGTTAGATTGGGGGGAATTTGCATACTTTCTCACCCTCTCCCCACACACTTCGTGTTTCAGCGACAGAAGATGAAGACGAAAGGATGTTGGTGTGAACGAGGTGGCTGGTGGGCTATTCGTGCGACTACGCGAACCACACACATTCTGGCACCTCAACACATGACTTCAAACACCGGGATATCGCACCATTAAGGAGTGCCATAAGGGTGCCATCAGGAACTTGCCCCAGGCCATGCGGACAAGTTTTGCCGTCAGTTCGAAGCCGAAGAGTGCTTCAGGGTAATGTCCGGCCTCTGGAGATATGATGGGACGCAGTGACACAGAACGCCTTTTCTCTCTCACTTTCACGTTCCACATACGGGTTCAGTCTTTGTTTAGGTCTGATGAAACAGCGTCCGCCGCCTTAAAGGGGGATGCAGTGGCCTCCTGCCTACGCATGTCCAAACTGTACACTATCACTAACTATAACAATACGGAACGTAGCTCTGACTAACTTTGTTTACAACCTACGGCATGCTTTCCTGCGGGTTCATGTGGGCCTACATGCGATCAATTGATGTCGTTAGCATCGTTAAGAAGACCCGTATGCCACCCTTATCCTGTGAGCAGTTTCGCAGAGGAATGTGTAGTGCCGCCTCTTACTTGCTCAGTGGATGGACAAATTACAAGCACGGCGGATTCTTTTCCCAAAACCTTTGACTATGACAGATGAATTAATTGTTTGAGTAGTCTTAATCCAGCGGAAAACGAAGAAGAATTTATCATTTTATTCTCTCCTATCCTTATTCCTATTCCCTCCTATATATATATATGTATATATATATATATATATATATATATATATATATATATATATATATATTCGAAAGAAATAAGTGTGCAAAACATTCAACATTTAAACTTGCCGAAAAAGTCGATTTTGCCTTGTCATTCCTGCTGGTGTATTGTTCTGATTGGCCAATGCCTTTTCCACTTTCCCTTGAGGCTGTTGTACACCGTATCCAATTCTACGTGCCGATTGATGCATGCGTTATCAGAATGGATGGCCTCTAAGAATTCACGGCCCTTTTTAGATGAGCAGACACCTACAATGCGGGTCCTGTCCCAGGCGAACTTGTGCCCAGTGTCCAACGTATGCATGGCAACTTGGGACAAGTAGTCTCGCCTTTTTACGGCCAACTGATGTTCGTGTATTCGTGTAGAGGCCGATTTCCCGGTTTGACCACAGTAAACCGCATTACAGGTGTTGCATGGTATCTTATAGACGACTTCCTTCTTACCTAAATAGCCAACCCTATCTTTAGGGTGTACAAGCTGGTTACGAAGTGTAGTCGTCGGCTTGTGCGCCACATGTATCTGGTGCTTCCTCAGGTGTCTTTCAACTAGTTCGGACACATTCTTAATGTATAGACAGAATGGCATTACCGTCCTTGTCGGCATGACGGATCTAACATAGCCAACTTGGGTGGATAATTGGCCTTGTGAGAGAGGGGGGTACGCGTTGTCAAGGCCAGCTATAACCCTGTAATTGGTGATGTACCCATCAGTCTTGCCATTACATACCTGGTTGACATTAAAACACTATTAAGTGTACACTCTGATGACAAGCGAGAGTGGCGGGGAGGGAAGAGGGGTGGGTATCGCTCTACTCCGACGAGACTTCTGGCTTTGGGCATGGGTCCGCCACTAGCCCGTGTGCGATATTTTTATGCATGGTCGGAGGTTGGTCGCCCATTTGGTCCATTCCGGTGTGCCAGTCGTGACCGTTGAGATCGTCCTGCCACTCTGGTCCGCGTACGGGAATGCTCCGTTGAGGAGTTCGTTTTGTTCTGAGGGGCTCATCAGCCCGCCCCTCGCGTCCCATCGCCAAATCGCATCGCTTTTTAAGCCTGATTACTTAACACCCCTTGGTGGTCTTCTCTGAACTCACGCCTCATTCATGTTTTGTTGCCCACATCTCACGCGCAGCTCCGACCCCGGACTTTTCGACTCACGCGGTCGCATCCTGCCCGATTTGACGAACCGCTGCGATTGCCTGCGTCCGGACTGCAAAGGCTGTTTCCTGCCCTGTCGTCGCTGTCATTCCAATATGTGTGGCCCGCTGTGTCGAATTTATCGCAACTTTGTCTACGAGGAGGTAAGTGTGCGGCGCCCTGACCTGTCTGTTGGGCTATCTGGTCCATTTCTTACTATTGTGTACCACAACCATGCGGTCGTATTATACTACTCAGAAGTTCTTCCCAATGGTTGTTCTTAGAAATGTTCAGAGTTGGAGCATTTGAACAGAGAGTCAGTAGTACCGTAGGTGGGCTAACTCATGAAATGTCAACCGAAATTCCAAAATGCGTTCTCGTTTCGAAAAGATTAATTAAGTAGGGTTTTAGAACTGACCATCACGCAGCATTAGTCCATAACAATTCAGTTACCTCAGGATGCCGGCTTTCGAAAGAACTTCTTATCGGCTGCATGCAAAAACTATACTCTGCAAAGAATGACTACTTAAACAGCATGCACTTTTCTCACTGATTTTCGATGCCCTTAAAAGTCCAATTATATTTCATTGAAAACATGCATCGAAATATTCATTCTTTCGCTCATTCGGTAGACAATTACGTCTTCTTCCAATTTTATACTCGAAGGAGGGACATAATTCGGTTTTCAAAGACTTTTCCAATTCCCGAATAATTTTGAACCCGCTCAACCGTTACACTTTGATTCCGGGTTTCCAAACTACAAGCCGTACATTTTCCGCGTAAGGAAAACCACACATATCTCTACGGTGATAAAGGGGGACTATATGGGGTTCATGAAATTTATCAGTGGATTTGATCCATATTGTTAAGTTTATAAGCCACATTATTAAATTCAGAGAGATGGCGTTTTATAAACGGCCATTTCATGGTATTAAAAAAAACTCACAATTAGAAACTTTTTAAAAACCGAATGATACCCTTCCTTCGAGTACAAATTTGAAAGAAGGCACCATTTTCCACCGAATGAGCAGAAGAATGAGTATTTTGTGCATGTTTTCTATGAAATATAAAATAATTTTTAAGGGCGCCGAAAATCCATGAGAAAAATGCATGCTACTTAAGTAGTCTTTTTTTCAGGGTGTGATTTTTACATGCGGCCCGGAAAGATGTTGGTTCGAAAGCAAGCATCTCGAGGTTACTGAATTATTATAGAATTATCCTGCAAGATGATTTGTTTTACGACACTATTTACTTAATCTTTTTTCGAAATGAAACACATTTAGGAATTTCGGTTGACATTTCATGAGTTAGCCCACCTACTGTATGTTTTAGCGACCTATAACTTCCTGTCGCTATCACTGACGGCCTCCAAAGGCGGATAGTTTAGGTGGTCATGCGCAGAAATCAATCCCTTCTCGGCACCAGACTGGACAAGGTCTTATTTCGTAGCCTTACCTGCTAGGTGTTACGGTTAGGGGTTGGGGTTAGGCTTAGGGGTTAGGGGCTAGGCTGGGGCTTGTCTACTGCAGGTACGGCTACTAAATAAGATCCAACGCCAGACTGATTTCTTTTGGGTCAAAGAAGCCCCTCTTCACACTCTTGATTTTGATTTGGGCTCCTCGTTTTCAAAAAAGTGGTCTAGCCCATGCCCATCAGTGCTTCGACGTCTTAACAGGAAAGTGTGCCGCGCCCTGCGCAAAAGTTATCGTTGTTTAGTCTCTTACTTGCAAGTACTTATGCACCACAACCATGCAGTTGCGTTATAGTATTCAAAATTTCTCTTCAGTGGAATCTTTAAACATGTTTCTCATCGGTCCAGATGCGAAACATTTGGGCAGACAGCCGGTAGTACGTGCTAGCAACCGATGACTTATTTTCTGGTTTCCCTGTTGCCTATGTGGCCATTATTCACGGTCCCCAAGGGGCGGATAGCTGAGATCAATCCCTTCTCGGCATCAGACTGATTTCCTTAGGGTCGGAGGTGCCCTGTACTGGCCCAACTGTAGGCGCATGTTGCAAGGCTGAGCCTATCGTGACTGCTAGTACGTACGCACTAATTGGTCTGTCTAGTTTCTTATAACAAGTACTTATGCACCACAACCATGCGGCAGTGTTACGCCATCCGGAATTTTCCCCCATTAATTATCTTTAGAAATGTCTCTCGTTGGCTTTGGGAACTCACTCGTTCCGTTGTGCTTAACGGGCTTTCTCTCGAGCCCAACCAGCAGCCGCACAGCGGCACTTGATGTAGGCGGAATTATATTACCGACAAAGACAAGGGAGACTGGAATGGCCATTTCTGGCTTATTAGCCGTCGTCAGCCAGTCATATCCAACCCAGAAGTGTAGAGCACCCGAGGCTCGAACTCGCGACCTGTTAGTTAGAAGTCCACGCCTCTAACCAGTGGGCCACGGGCTCGTTGTCCTGTCGGTTCCGATCGGGAATGTACAATTGTTGAGGGGCGCTCACCGATCGTTCGTACGGAACTCACTCGTCCCGTTGTGCCTTACGAGCGCCTCTCAACCATTGTACATTTCCGATCACGTGTCAACATGGTGACACGTGGTCCGCACCAAGTTTATTTCTGTCGATTTTATTCATTGTCCATTGTTGAAATTGGCGAGATCTTTGAAGGCAATGTCGCTATCTACTATTTTATCGCAGATGAGTGACTTTTTGCCCACTTAAATTGAGTCCCAAAATTATGACGTTAATTACTATATTGCCAAGTATGTCTCACCTGATCATCTGTCCTCTCGCCTTTTCACATTTTAGGCGGAAATTTTCATTTGAAGCCCTAAATTCGGGCTGGGAAGAACTTGTACACCGCCTTTCTCTTATGCATTTCCAGATTTTCTCTCAAATACACATTTTTACTCACTATGTCCTCTTGTTCAAAAATGCCCCCGTATTGTTCACATACAGGGTTCAGGCAAAAGCTACAGTAGGTGGGCTAACTCATAAAATTCCAATCGGAATGCCGAAATTCGTCTTCGTTTCGAAAAAGATTATTTAAGTAGGGTTGTGAAACTAATCTTCGTGCAGCATAATGCTATAATAATTCAGTTGCCTCAGGATGCCGGCTTTCGAACGAACTTCTTTCCGGCTGCATGCAAAAAACTACACTCTGCAAAACATTACTACATAAATAGCATGCGTTTTTCTCATTAATTTTCGCTGTCCTTAGAAATTCAACTGTATTTCATGGAAATCATGCATAAAAATGTTAAGTCTTTTGCTCATTTGGTAGGAAATTGTGTCTTCCTCTAATTTTATACTCGAAGGAAGGATCTAATTCGGTTTTCAAAAACTTTTTCAATTCCTGAATAACTTTGAGTTTTTCCTGTCGTCACACTGGTATTCAGGGTTTCCAAACTACAAGCCTTATATTTTCTGCGTACGGAAGACCATACATTTCTCTACGGTATTAAGAGGAGACCATTTGGCATTCATAAAATTTAGCGGTAGATTTGAGCCATATCATTAACCTTACAAGCCGCATTGGTAAATGCAGAGACATGGCGTTTTATGGACGGCCATTTCACGGTATTAAAGAATCTCCCAATTAGACACTTCAAAAACCGAATTATGCCCCTTCTTCAAATATAAAATTTGAAGAAGACATGATTTTCTACGGAATGAGTAGAAGAATGAATATTTTTATGCATGACTTCTATGAGATATAATTGAGTTTCTAAGGGCATCGAAAAACAATGGGGAAAATGCAAGCTACTTCAGTAGTCATTTATTGCAAATTGTGGTTTCTGCATGAGGCCGGAAAGAATTTCGTTCGAAAGCTGGCACCCTGAAGTAACTGAATTATTATAGAATTACGCTGCAAGATGAATCCTTTTACAACCCTATCTAATTAATCTTTTCGAAACGAAAGCGCATATCGAAATTTCGTTGGACATTTCATGAGTTAGCCCACCTACCGTATACGCTTACAAGTTATAATAGTGTGTAATATGTAACCAGTAAGCTACCCGTATAAGTTTACAATCCGTACGTATGCGTGCGTTCATTGTTGTTGTATCGAAACGGAGGTCTGGCTGGACCTCGGCTTGTTTGGATCGGACTATGCAAAGTCCGCGCGAGCCGTACATGTGGCATGTTGAGGGTTGGGGTTGGAATTGCACAGTGCTTTCCCTCATTTCACTATTTCGAAGGCGATGTTGCTATCTAATATTTTGTCGCAGATGAGCGGCTTTTCGCCCACATAATTCTTGTCCCAAACTTATGGCGTTAACTACTATCTTGCCGAGTATGTCTCTGTCGTTCAGTATTGCGTCGCAACTAGGGAGCTTTTGGTTCAGTTCTCGCACATAATTCAAGCCTCATAATTATGGCGATATTTAATTATGGGCAGTCTAACCCTTCCTCCTCCTACCTTCTTGCTGAGCATGTCTCAGTCGCTCACCGCTCTTTCCGCGCTTTCACATTTTAGGCCGAACTTTTCATCTGACATTTCCAGACTTGGAGGAACTCGCACCTCGCCCTTCTCTTATGCCAAGTAAACTTTTTTACTCACGATGCTCTCTTGTCTCAAACAATCGCTGTCATGTTTGCAGGCGTGGTTCGGGCAAAAGCCATATGCTAATGAATTCTAAGGGTGGGTGATAGATAACAAACTAGCTGTCCATGCAAGTTAACAATTCACGTACAGTAGGTGTGCTAACTCACGAAATGTTGACCGAAATTCTGAAATGTCTCTTATACTCGGAAAGATTACTTAAATAGGGTTGTAAAATTAACCACCGTGCGAAATGATTCTACAATAATTCAGTAACCTCAGGATGACAATTACCATATGAACAACACAGGTACTACCCAAAAGCCGATACTCGCGTGTTTTGCCGATATTCTGCCGCTGCATGACACAACTGCGAAGGGTTCGGCTCATCGGTGGGTCCCCCAGCGTTCCTTCTTTGCTTTTTGGTAGCTACTCCAATTTAGAAATTAGAAGTGAAGGGGTGTGCCTAGGGCGGTTCGCGTCGCCTCACCCTCCGCCTTCGTCACGCTGCCGTCCTGTCCGCCTCACACTCCGTGTCGAGACGCTGCTGGGACGCGCGAGTGCTCGAAGCCAATCAACGCTGTCCCCACTCTGATTGGCTGGCGACGTGGAGACAACGAAGGACGCACACACGCGCTAACAGAACACCTCGAGGGCGGACACAGACAACAGCTTGCTCGGAGCGTGCTCGCGGTGACTGCCTACAGAGCCCTTGTGTACGCACTTTCTCAGGCAGTAAAGGTTGTCCAACTCAAACCGTCTTCCCTGACTTTTGATTGGGAATCTTTATCTTGTCGACTACTCGACTTTCGACATGCCTGCCGATGATCTACGTCATGTTGATGCGGACTAAACTGTGACGTTATTAAGGACGTCGGTGGGAGATGTTGACGAAACCTCCGACAGAGAGACTTATTAAAGATCCCGTTAAATCATCAGGAGATCATACATGAAACCGAAGTCCCTGTGTGCGATCCAAAGTGTTGGTGCATTTAAGTAAGAACTGAACGAAGCATCGTAGAATACAATAAGGTACACAAAGTAAGGGCAAACCGTCAATCTTGAAAACGGTACTATGTCAGTCAACTCCCTCTACGCTTAGATCCTGCCAACTTGTCAGCGCCGGGGTATGGACCCTCCACTGCAGACACCTGTTTTACGGCAATACCAACGTGATAAGCCTGCTTACTGTATCAGAAGGCAACATAATGGTCATTAACGGCATTTCCTTCCACCTGCTTTCCTTCTAACATCGATTACTATATCCGGCACAGCCTGACCGGTCCTAGCCTATGCATGGTCATGAATTGACAGCTTAAACGACCGTTTAACCTCTACAGTTGTATGCACTGAGACAACCCATTGCCCTATTCGATAGTGCGCGTACACTCGTTAGCGGTAAACAGAATAGCTCAAATTCCTTATAAAAAGACGCGTAATGCGACTTTGTCAGCATCTTATCGGCGGACGAAACAGCGCATGTGAATATGGGCATCGCTTGGTCCAGTGTCAGACCTGTGCTTGGGGTATGCTGAAAGAGAGAGAACATTCCTCAGCGAAGAAGGCTTCACGTCATACCCGCCACAGCGTCCGACATCCTTTTCAATTGATTCGATCCGGATCTACCACTGAAGTGGAGGGGACGCAGGAGATACGGTTGATACAGCTCAGATTCCGCGCATGAATCCAATGTTGTACGCAAACACAGGTTTAGAAGAATGCCGGGCAATGGATTAATCAAAAGGCTTCCTTGTGAGAGTAGCAGTTGGGAAATGGCGTGTTTCATGCATAAATTAGCCACTTGACCTTAACTGATATTGTTTATAAATAATCAGTCGTTTTATTAACTTGGCATTGCTGATAAAACCCGTTAACTGCCCATGTTAATAATGAGATTGACGCTAGTCATTTAAATGAACGAGTAAGTGGTTTTATTTAGCCCCTGTGGAGGTACTGTTATTCCTTTCTTCTCAACTTTGAACAAATTAACACATAAGTCACCATTAAGCAGTCAGGAAGTGGTAACCTCTAGTGGCCCCAGTCCCCGCGCCTGCGTCAACACTATAACTTTTGATCGCACTTGCCCACACGTTGCGGCGACAGTCTGAGCCTTGATCAATCCCAGCTCTAAAAACTGACCGGCCAACTCCAGGACTGACAAAGACGTGTGCTCGTTCAAGGCTCTCTGAAGCCTACCCCAGTGACGCTCAGACGCCTGCACAGGCAGCGTCCGACGTGCGATTCTTGTCTGGCTCTCAACGTGCTTTTACCTATTTTCCATTCGTTTTTTACAAAATACAGTGCTCTCTCCAGTGGCATCCGGCTAATATTCTTTCTATTCGAGACTTGTCTTGAAGGCCGTATTTGTCAGAGTCTGTATATGACTTTATCTTCCGAATGTTGAAATATTGAGAAAAGAGCGTCCCCTTCTCTAAATTTCTGACGAGCTGACATGTAATCAATAGGGTTTTCAAAGGCTTTGCCTATTATACTTACCAAATAAACTGAAATAAACTGGAATATATATACAGGTAAACTTGTGTTTGCCCGAAATTCAAAAACTCGTCCCTAATATCTTTAGGAGGGAGGTGAGAATCACGGACTTATCTTGACGACGGACATCAAGCTAGGAGTGGCCATTCCAGCGTCTCTTGTCTTTGCTGAGAAGATTACTCCACCTGTATTACGCGCCGCTGTGCGACTGCTGGTTCGACTTGAGAGAACCATAAGACACAGCGGAACTAGTCAGTTCCGTAACGAAGTAGGAGGGCGCTCCTGTACCATTATCCTGCTGCACCTCGCCACTATTTTGTCTCAGCAGTCTCAGCCGGGGAATGTGGGACATGCTGTCCTCCCCAATAAACATGAAATCTTCCGATTTTCTAAGAAATTCATTGGTTCTGCGAAAATTCCCATATTACGATTGAAAGGTCAGTTGGCAAACATATGTTTTCAGTAACTCATCATCAGGCCAGTACATTTACGTGGGCAATGGTCTTTTTACTTGAAGACAGGATATAAATGCGTCTCAGGGACAGGGTTAGTTAGACTCCGTGTTCTCACGCCTCCCGCATGACGGAGTCAGCGTGTTGAGGAGGCTGGTTTTGAAGTGGGAGAGGGAGGAAGGAGAGGGGTTACGGCCAGATTGTAAGTGCGTGTGACTGCCCTCAGGGCGTCAGGACTGCGGGCGATCACCCCTGGACTCGGCCAGGGAAGGCAGGCTGCTTTTATATCTTGTCTTCAATCGGACGATCATTACCCATGTAAATGTACTGGCCTGAGTTATTGAAAACATATGTTCGCCAACTGACCTTTAAATGCATTAGTATTTTTTCACGTCACACAGATGTCGTACGATAACTCGGCGACCGTCCACGCGTAATCTGGCAAAAAGTACAAAAAGAATTTTAAACCTCCATCTTCCCAAAAATCTTGGATTATGGCTGAGTACGACAGTTGAACAACGACCGTTTAGCAGATTTCTAGGAAGCCGCTCCGTGTGGCCCTAACAAAGTCGAATTCCGGAGATCGATTATTAATATCATTCTCAATAAGATTACTTCCGACGATCTGACGTCGTGTCTTTTTATATATGCAAGTTGTTTGCAAGTTATATGCAAGAATTTGCTTCAGAAACATCCCCAGACGCCGATATTTACTTCGACCTTTTCCTCATATTTAAATACTAACTTTCAACCTAGAGAAATTTAGTACCTGCATCACTGTTTATTGTCTTATCAGGGAATATGCTATTTTTCCAATTTAGAAGAATCCTTTGTATTGGCCTTTTTCCTTCCTGCAGAGGAGTTTGGCCAAGGTAAGATAACACGTTCGACGTATTCTGCCCGTTAAGGTTTGTAATGTCTACGCAGTGAGGGTCACAATTTTCAAGCAAAGCCTCAATTAACAAGAAGAGAGAAAAGGCATCAGAATGAGGAGGTCCCGCATGGATGGCAGTGACTGCCTGGATTCACGTGTGTCTGGGCAAAAACAGTTGATTTGGAGCAAGTTAGTGACTTTGAACTGCTCTGTGCGGAGTTGAGGCACCAAAGCCTTGAAAAAGAGCGCCAGGCACTGCAACGATTGCGGTGGACAGCAGCTTAATCTCTTTTTTTCTACTTAATGACTGCACCGACGTTATTTTTAACCCAAAGGGGGTATTTTGCTATATCCTCCAAAATTTGTCATTTGAAAATTTACCTTACGATTTTGCAATATCAGAGGACAAAAGTGCAAGAAAATTAGGTTTACTAAGGTAACTTGAAAACGCTACAATTTTTAGTATTACTAATTTTTGGCCACCACTTTCAGCTTCTCACATTATTGATACACTTCCTCAATTATGCACCGTCTTTACTAATTCATTATTATAAAATAAATGCGTCTCTACGTCCTTATTCCAATGCCAACGTATTATTGTTACTTTGTGGTGATCGCTGAACGGCATGCGAAAACTTGCGGTTATCAAACTGCACGAGAGCTCAATCGAGGATTGCAACTATGAAGTACACGCATCTAGCATGGACCAAGTATGATTTTGGAGCACTCTCGCCTGCTTCAGTTGGTCATCTTAATTAGAAGAAATAGTTATTCAGCTTCAATGCTTTTTGTCATAAGCTCATGGCAATCCGCTTGCAAGTAAAGCATTAATGACTTAATTTCAAAGGCATAGTACCTAAAAATATGACGGAGCGCATACCATCCACATTCTCGTCTCGTTTTAAATTTGGAACAAAAAGTCTATGCAAAGTAAACCGTCATCAAAACTTCCAAGCTTAATTAATTAATTAATTATTTTTATTAAAGACCCGTCGGGGTCCCACCAAAGCAAGTAAAAATAAATTTACATGCGAATTATAGACGAGGTAGGCAAAATCTGTACAAAGTGCAATGCATAGTTTTTGAGATTAGGAGTCCGTTAAGAAAAATGATAAGCGAGGGGTGAAAAAAAACTCCATACAAAGATTTAAAAATGACAGGATTTATTTTACAGGAGAAAAAACCCCTCGAAAAAATAGAAACAGAAAAATGCGGGCAGGACTGGCCTGCATGTGGCGGTATAGAATGGATTACAGTCGGGCATCAACGGGGCCGAAATATCAGCTGTATATGGCATTGTATAACGGATTTCATGAAGGGCTAAGTAGGCGGGACGGTCAGAACTGGCATGTATGTGGTCTTGAATAAGGCAAATAAGTGGCGAAATTGAAAACCAGTCTCGAGGTGATAGGAACCCAGATGCGGTCGGTTACATTCATCCGAGTCCATCCGAGGATTGGGCAAGGGAGATGCGACCAGACTACTAGTATATGGCGAATACAGAAGGTTTCGTCAAGAGCATCGATGGAGCACGTTCTGTGAGGGCACGATGCATGAACTGAAAAATTCGAAAAATTAACATTTCTGGTGAGGGATCTTAGGAAGCGAGACTACTCACAAAGGAAGGAAATGTGAACAGACACGGAAATTCAATCGCGGCATACTAAATTCCCGGTGGCCCTTTCTCAGTGTCATAGAAAAAGTTGTCTGGGAAGGATGAGGAAACTAAAAGTTTAATCGAGTCAGTATTCAGATAAAGGCGTAGCCTTCTCTTAAAGGTGTGTAGATTTTCTGAAGATCTTATATTTATTGGAAGGTTATTCCAGAGGAAAGTATATCTGGAAGCGAAAAAAATGGGGCCGCTTAGAGGTGGAGAACACTGGAGGAGGTATAATCATGGACGAGTTGCGTAGATTGTATGGACGACTACTAGGTGTGAGTGCTGAAATCCGAGGAAAATTTGAACTATGATTAATGCGAAAGAGGAGACAGAAGCCTGCTTCTAGTCTTCGAACCCATAAAAATTTTAGGTTTATTAGCTGGCATCTATCTGAATAGGAAATATTCGGATGTTCCTTATCTATATGTTTTTTGGAAAAACGTCTTTGAACTTTTTAATTTTTAAACTACTAGCTTCCTTCATCAAACCAAAGAATGGGCAACAATACTCGAGAATGTGAAGTACAAACATACGATAGAGCCTTAATTTAATTTCAGGAAGATATAAATTGTAAGAAATAAAGCCACAGATCTGGGCAGCTTTGACTGTAATTCTATCAGCGTGCGGCGAGAGATCAAGATTACTAGTGTAGCTTAAACCTAAATCCTTGATGGTGGTACATTCAGTCATAGGTGTGCCTTGAAAGACCACTGGTTGGGGTAGCCTATCAGGTCCAAAACACATATAGCGACATTTAGACAGAGAGAATTCCATTAGCCATTTTGAACTCCAAGCTGAAAGAGCAAGCAAGCGAGCATGGATTTGCTCCAGGCAATGGAGGCTCGGAGATTTTTTGAAAGAATATACACATTTGAGATCATCGGCATAAATATATGATTGAGAATGTTTAAGTGCTGCCGAGATATCATTAATGTACAGCAAGAACGAAAGAGGACCTAAAACGGTACCTTTTAGGACACCACTTACAATAGGGCTTACACTGGAAAGTGAAGATCCCACCAAAACCTTTTGTTTATTATTAGACAGGTATGACCTGAGAAAGTCTATTATTGGACTGCGAATTCCCAAAGCTTCCAATTTAACCAAGAGTCTTTTATGTGGTACTTTATCAAAGGCTTTATTAAGATCAAAATAAATAAGGACAACAGACAGATGGTCAATAGGGGGAGAGGTAAGTAGATTGAGAAACCACAGATTACATGTTTCACAAGAGCGATCTGGTAAAAAACCATGCTGGGAAGGGCTCTTGACTTGATTGGCTATGCAAAAGTCGGTAATTTTTACGACGATAATTTTTCCAAAGATTTTGGCGAACGAGGGTGTTTTATGGACACCTCGCTAGTTCTGTACATCAGAACGACAGCCGGACTTAAATACTGGAATAATAATAGAAGTTTTCCAATGGTCAGGGAAGAAGCCATTTAGTTCAGTTCAGTTCAGTTTATTGAGGGAAATAGGCGTAAGCCTTTGAGTACCCTATTTGCAACGTAAAAAATGTGTGGTGTACAGATAGATGTTCTGGGCTGAAATAGTTCGAACACGCCCATAATGGTGGGACAAAATGAGAAGGAGTTACAGGGGGTGAGCTCGACTTCTCATCGCTCTTGGTCATTTTGGAACATAAATATGTCCAGATTCTTCTTAAAACTTTGTATAGATGGTGACATCACAACATCTGCGGGAAGCTCATTCCACGGTTTGACCACCCGAACCGAGAAGGAGAACTTCCGCACATCCAGCCGTGCCTGCTGAGTGCGCAGTTTTAACGGGTGACCTCGGAGGTTGGTCGTGGTAGCAAATTCAAAAAATTCCTCGAAGGCCAGACTGCCATCCAACCCCTTTACAATGCGGAAGGCTTGCAAGAGATCTCCGCGAAGTTGCCTGTAACTCAAAGGAAAGAGGTTCAGATTTACTAGGCGGGTCGCATAAGGAAAGGAGCTTTGACCCCTGACCATCTTCGTGGCTCTCCTCTGGACTCTTTCGAGGCAGTTTTGATCAACAACACCCCACGGCCTCCAAGCTTGTATGCCGTACTCTAAATGCGGCCGGACGAATGTTCCGAATGTCTTAAAGAAGGCTTCTTCGTCAAAGTCCATGAACGCACGCTTGATGGCGTACAGTACGGACATTGCGGTTTTTGCCACCCTCGAACAGTGGGCGGATGGTTTTAGGGAACTCGTCGTAAGCACACCGAGGTCCTTTTGGGCTTCGACCTCTTGTAGGGCTGCACCGCCCAGAAAGTAGCCTCTTGTGCTGGCGGATCTGGCTGTGTTGCCTAGGCGAAGTATGCTACATTTGGCAACGTTGAACCGCAGGAGCCAACGGTTTGACCACTCCTCCAACCGATTTAGGTTCATCTGCAGTCTGTCTTCATCGGCAGGACCACGAATTACACTCCATATCTTCATGTCGTCCGCAAACATCGCTACTTCACAGTCCAAATCTCTTGCGGCATCGTCCACGTAGATAAGGAACAAAATGGGTCCCAGTACTGAACCCTGGGGGACACCACTTTCGACCATAGCCGGATCTGATTTTCCCCGACCGACGCACACAACCTGGTGTCGACCCACAAGGAAGTTTTCGATCCATTTATGGAAGTTGCCACCGATCCCTATTTTTTTCAGATTATGTAAGAGCCTTTGGTGTGGCACAGTGTCGAAAGCCTTCTGGAAGTCGATGAAGGCTATGTGGACCGCGTGCCTGTCGTCGAGAGCATGGGTCCAGCTCTGGAGAGATTGCAGCAGGTTTGTCGTGCAGGATCTTCCTTTTCGGAACCCATGTTGGAATTTCGATAGCAGGCCGTGAACTCCCAGGAATTGCATTAGTTCACACTTTATGATCCTTTCCATAACTTTGCAGAGAATGCATGTCAAGCTTATGGGCCGGTAATTTGTCGTCGCTGCCCTGTTACCTCCTTTGTGTAGCGGAGTAATATGCGCCAGCTTCCAATCGGCAGGAAGTGTTCCAGTGTCAAATGACGTTTGAAAGAGCATCGACAAAGGCGCAGAGAGCTCACTGGCAAGTTCCTTCAGAAGCTTGGATGGAATCTCCTCTGGTCCTGGCGACTTCGATTCGTTCAATGCCTCTAATTCTCTTCGGACAATGCCTTCTGAGAAGAGTATATCACTGACGCTTGGAGTCGGCACTTCTTCTGTGGAGGGAGGAAGGAACCTTGCCTCGTTTGTATAGACTGATTGGAAAAACCGTGAAAAATACGCAGCTTTATCCCTACTATCAGCGATCTCAATGCCATCAGTAGTCTTTATCAATGGGATTTGATGCCTGTTCCTTGTAGTTCGTCGGAGGTAGCTGTAGAGCAATTTTGGGTTCTGCGTTGCTTTTTGTAGCAAGTTCTTCTCGAATTCCCGCCGCGTCTGCATTATCAGCTTCCTCAGTTTGTTCCTCTGTGTCTTGTAGGTGTTGAAGCATTCAGCTTGTCTAGTGACGCAGTATTTTCTCCACAATTTGTGCTTCCTGTTGATTTCTTTTTTGAGGTTGCTACTTAGCCACCCAGGGCGTTTGTTCAGTCTTACAGTAGTCAGTGGGCAGTGGTTGTTGATGAGCTGCAGAAGGACATTCTTGAACAGCTCCCAGTCATCGTTGGCACTTCCCGTAAACAAAGAGCCCCAGTCAAGACCGGATAAGTCTGCCTCATCTGATTGAAGTCGCCCCGCCAAACATTACGCCTTTTGTGACCTGGAGTGTGTGAAATGGAGAATAACGAATAATCCCACATAAGCACTACGTGGTCACTTCGGCCAAGGGGCGGCATGGAGGCGATCTCGTCTATGCTGTCTGGTGTTTTCGTAAAGACCAGATCCAGGCAGTTTGCCCTTTGTCCTTCCCGCGTTCTCGTTGGGAACATTACATGTTGTGTGAGGCACGCATTTAATGTTTTGCTCAACAGGCGGTAATCGAATGCCGATTTTGGACCTGACGCTTGGAGGGTATTCCAGTTTGTTCCTGGTGCGTTGAAGTCGCCCATGATCATGATGTTAGGTCGACTGGAAAATTTATCCAACTGCTCCAATAGTTGAGTGTCGGCGATTCGGTCTGTCCGAGGTGGTCGGTAGACAGTGAGGACATCGAGACACGGGGAACCGGTAGTCTTGATGGTCAACCAGATAGCTTCCGTACTGCACACAAACTTGGTGGTGTTATCCGACACGGCCAGACCGTCATTCACATACACAACGATACCACCACCCTGACGATGTCCCCTGTCCCTCCGATAAATTTGGTATCCAGGCAAGGCTACTTCGTTATCGCTAATAGTCCCGGACAGCCAGGTCTCAGTTACTGCTAAAACATCTGGAGACAGCTCAACAAGGCAAAGTTTTAGTTCGTCTAGTTTCGATAGGAGGCTTTGGGCATTCGTGTACAAGCACCTCAGTTTAGCACAAGCCGAATTTCCCGTTGCATTTGTTACTGCTGTGAGCATTACTCCGTTATCGCGGACGTCGTGTTCTCTAGGCTCTTCCGTTACCTGATTGGTTCCATTAACATGCCTTGTTTCAGTCAGATCACTGGACGCTACGGGCTCACTTGTGTTGGCGCCTTGATCAGATGATTCAACGAAGGTGTCTGTTTTAGCTGAGTAGCTGTCGTCGTTCGTAGTGTTACAGGCTGGTTCCACTGAAACGGCATATACTTCCGAACTACCTTCCCCTTGAAGATAGCCAGATTGTGTTCGCCATCCTTCAGTCTTGATTTTAACTCCAAGACAAGTTCCCGGCGTTTCAACCGTTCCGCTGGTGAATAGTCCGGTTGAAAAAAAAACCTGTTTGTGTGTGTTTCTGAGATCGGTTTTTTTAGAGAGGATAAACTTGATTTGCTCTTTGTTCTCCAGCATAATTTTGAGAGGGCGAGGTGGTTGTGCTACTGTCCTGTCATCACTCCTTTTTCCTATCCGGAATGCTTTCAGAACCTTTATTTCCATGTCTGCCGGCAGTAAATGATTTAGCAGACCATGAAAGGAAGCAAGGTCCTCTGAGACACGGTCTTCAGGTCTGACTGCATTCGATTCTGACAAACCCTGAATAACCAGACACTGCTGGCGAGCATGGTCCTCCTTACTCTGTCTTTCCGGTGAATGCGCTGCATGTGGGCGAGGACGATTTACGGAGTCATCGCTTGGACGCACAATTTTACTGTCTACCGACTGTCCCGAGCAACCCATCAGGGCTGGCTGGGACTTCAGAATCCTGTCATGGCGTTTCCCTCTCCCCTCTACCCACTGGTTTATGTCTTCACATTCAGATACGTGCTCTGTAGTGCGCTCGGGGTGGTTGTCAGAACAAGAGGGCAAGAGTAGACTGGATGACCCAGGTATATCGTCTCCAGGCAGAACAGAAATCCCATCACTTACAGCAAGAGGCTGAAAATATTTTGCTAAGCACATGAGGAAAATCTCATAGCTGTTTTATAAAAGGGTTTGGGATATTGTCCGTACCTACTGAGTGAGAGTTAGGAAGATGGCTTATCAGTTTTTAAATACATTCAGGAGAAAAATTAGTGATGCTAAGAGAAGCATCAGACAACGGAGGAATTAAAGGGATTGTGTCAGTTTCAATAGTGAAATGTTTGGCAAAGTACGAATTTAAAATTTCTGCTTTGCCTGACTGCTCTGTAATGAAGGTATCTTTAATACTAAGCAAAGGCGGAATGACTTGATGGGACTTAGCAGATGATCTTTGATGGAAGATCTGAGCACCTGATTTAAAAGCGTTCACGTCATTAATAGCTGGAGACTCTCTACGCCTATCTCGCGCGAGCCTCATTTTCGAAGCTAGTTCAAATATTTCAACGATTCTTAGATGAACTGATAATGAGCTCACGGAAGGATCTTCAAATTGCTTCCGTAACTTTTTAAGTCTGTTTTTAAGAAAGTGTGGGACAGCAGTGGAATTAGCACTCGATTTGAACGTCTTCCGAGGAATAACCCTGCCTGCACCAGCCGCACTTGGCCAAGGCAAATATGGTGTGACCAAGTGCGGCTATGCTGCTGCCAGGTGTGGCCGAATGGTGTGGCTGTGGTCTGGCCAGCAACACATTGGCCGGACTTGGCCGCACCTTGGAAAAAATTTTGCGCGCGGGCTTTTTCTCGTTTTTTCCCATTCATCGCGGCCTCGATTTTTGGCCGTAAACGCCAACCATGACGAACGGTCGCCTAACGTAAAACCCCGAAACGAGTCACAGCGAACCTCCACGTCCCGAAGATGGTAAAGTCGGAAGGCGGTATTGTGGAAGGACGATTTATTGAATACGTAAGTCAAAAAATGTAAATGTACAAAGTCCGTCTTGGATCAGGGAGGTTTCAGCGACCTTCGTATCCAGAATGAGAAGTCACTTCCACTGGCCATTGGTAGTTCCTGCATAGAAAAAAAACTTTCGTAAGACATACGTAATGCAGGCGCAACGAAAGTAATTAAACACTGTATCTAATACGTACGATTTTACAGTAGATGTGCTAACTCATGAAATGTCAACCAAAATTTCGAAATGCGTTCTCGTTTAAAAAAGATAAATTAAGTAGTGTTGTCAAACGAATCATGATGCAGCATAAATCTATAATGATCCAGTTACCTCAGGGTGTCGGCTTTCGAAAGAACTTATCGACGGCCGCATGCGAAATCTATACTCTGCAAAAAATGACTACTTCTGTAGTATGCAATTTTCTCATTGATTTTGGATGCCCTTGAAAATTCCATTATATTTCGTGGAAAACATGCATAAAAATATTTATTATTTTACTTATTCCGTAGAAAATCACGTCTTCTTCCAATTTCATACTCAAAAGAAGAGTATAACTCGGTTTTAAGAAAGTTTCTAATTCCCGAATAATATTGAACCCGACCTGCTGTTACAGTTGCATTCAGGGTTTAAAAACTACAAGCTGTATAGTTTCCGTGTACGGAAAACCATGCATATCTCCACGGTGTTAAGAGGAGACCATATGAGGTTCATAAAAGTAAGCAGTGGATTTGAGCAATATTGTTAACTTTACAAGCCACATTCGTAAATGTAGATGCATGACAGCAAAAGATCAATGGCGTCGCATTGGCCCAATAAACAAATCATCTTAATCACCTGATTTCGAGACATAACCACTGCTCACAATATGAAGATTCGTGGTACTTTATGAGTGATATAGGATATATCTTGACTAATTTAGCACTTTGCAATGCAGAAGTGGTCACCTACACGATTGGGAGGTCCTACAAAATTTCTTCAAATTTGGCGTGGTCATGGCCGCGCTTGGCCACACCTGGCCACACCGACAAGGTGCGGCCAGGTGTTGGCAGGGAAGCACAAGAAAACCTTCTGTTACGCATTGTAAAAAATTGTTGAAAGAATTTAGATCATTATTTGAAAAAAATATTGTGGCAATCAAAAGTGCATGTAAAGTTATTTACTAATTCCTTGTTAACATTAACGAAGTCAAAAATACTACGTTGTACTGTTGGCTTTGCGGAAATGGCAACAGGAAGGCGACAATGGATTAATGCAAGATCACTTGCAAAAAGGTCATGATAGAAATCCATAGATAGAGGGAAGGTGCCATTAGTAAAAAGTAAGTCTAAAATACTATCGTTTGTGGTCGAAGAGCGAACTAATTGAGATAAGTTTGAAAAGTAAATTATGTCAAGCAGCTTCTGGAATCTAGGAGAAGTCTGTGTGTGCCAGTCAATTTCTGGCAAATTAAAAGCGCCTACGATTATCATAACATCGAAAGAAGTTTCTGCAATTTTTTCAAAGAGTTCATAGAATTGGCTTTCATTTCCGGAGGAACAAGGAGGATTATACACACATCCGACTAAGGCTTTCCTATTTTGCGGAAGGAATACCGAAGCAAAACATAAATTTCCAGAGAAGGAGGAAATGTCCAATTCATGAGGCGATTGTGCAAGTGAGGCTCTTATGCAAAGAAGTCATCCACCGCCGCGTCTTTCGGCACGATTCTGGCGGTATAAACCGAGGCTATCTATATTAAGTGCCGAGTCTGAAATTAGAGAGTGAGCCCAAGATTCTGTAATTTACAATACGTCTGTGTCAAACTCAATAGCTACACTTCTTAGGTGTGCCATCTTTTGCACGACAGAGCTTGCGTTGAGAGAGACAATACTGAGCGTACTCCTAATATGTAGGTTCCGCTCATTGCTACTTATAAAAAAGGAAGAGCCGGAGGTGGAAAATTTAGCTGTTGGAACGAAACAATTGGTGAAAGACAAAGTTGCTGCGGTCTAAAATTTGTGGGGTAACTACTAACTAGAGATGCAGCATTAGGTGGAAAAACATTTGAGGAGGACCCAGGAAGAGGAAAGCTATTTTGTTGGGTTGGAAAAATAGGAGGCATGAAAATAGGATTTTGGGAATTGTTAGCATAATATGAGGGGTAGTTTTTGTTAGGTTACGGACGTAATGGCTTCGGGAAACAATTAACATCAGGAAAGGGCTTTATTATTTGGGGTGTCAGACTAGCAGTGGGATTGCAGTGGATATTTGCAGCATTTAAATTATAAGAAATTGCACGCTGTTCAGTCGTTAGGGCTGCTTAACCAGAGTACTTTTATGAACATGACCGACCAGACAGACCGACCGCATATGCACATGTTCCGTCACCGAATGAAGGTATGATCATTTAGACTGTATCCACATGTTTAAGCCATTGACTCAAAGAGTGCGTAGTAGCGCATTCTATTTGTGCTGTCATCGACACTCGCAATTCAGTTGCAAGGCTCAACAAACCAGTCCGCTGCGTTGTCTGTAAGCATGAGCCCTCAAAACTCAGCGGTTTCTGTGATCGAGACGTCGAGATACTCGAGAGAGCCCGTCACATTGTTTACTTTGTCATCTTCCTTAGACCACGGTTACGGTACAGTAGAACAAGCAGCCACGGCTCAATCACTCTATTCGGTTTGATTCTGTAAAGTGGAATGTTGTCATCTGAATTTAATGAAATGGGACGGATCTTGACACCACCATCGGGCATGACGCTACTAATCATATTCGCTGAAGCTACCGTAGAGGATTCAAATATAAGGTCTGCGAAATAAACGACTTAACACAGGACATGCGAAATTTACAAGTTGAGAATATTTTTCACCAAGCGAGAATATTTTAGAAAACTAAAGTCTGCCATCCCGACAGCCTTTTTAAAGTACTAGAGAGAACGACAAGTCTCCGAGGTTACAGATATAAACCAGAAGACCAAATACGTCAGGCTTGAAGTGCGGGCGAATTTCCTTTCTCACCGGGTGATCGAGGATCGGAGAAAACTACCTGATTCAGTTGTTCTGGCGGAAAGCTTTGATTTGTCTCAAAAAGTATACACGGTGGGTAAATATGTTTATGTAACACACCCATTAGCTTATATTTCTTTTGGATGTCCGCGCAAATATGCATATGTTGTGTTCCCGTAGCGCTAATAAGCACATTTACCTCAAGTGTATTGTTCAGCTGTAACCCCATCTCTCTTTATGCAACTGCCTAGTTGTTAATGTTGAATTCTATTTTATGTTTCTATTCGCACTCCATCTAAGGTATATTGTTGCAGAGCAAAGTTTGGCAATCGGTTTGATTTTCAGCCTACTCGGATTATTTTGCGCATTTTAGTCATAGGATATTTGAGTATTCAAGCGAAGACAAAAACTGCCACAATCTTCGCTTGCATTAAATTAGGAGAGATACTGAATTTGTCGAGGTCGATAACACAGACACGGCGAGATAAGTATGCGTAAGGCAGTTGCGTAAATTAAGTCTACGTGGTCATCTCATTCTGTTCGGCTGCTTGCAGTCTGCTGCCATAGCAAATGGTTGCGGTTTGTTTTTATGCGCTTTTTGCGTTAGCGCGCTACTAGTTTGCGTGTGCGACTGCCTTTTCTCATGAAGCTAACGCAATCATCAATCAAATCTTTCAAACCCGTCAAATACTTTAAGGAGAATTTTGACAAAATAAATTCACTCAGTTATACTGACAGTGGCGAATTTATTATTTCAAGTAGCGATGATGAGCAGATGATAATATATGATTGTACATCCGGCACGTAAGTCATTTTAATTACAACACACTGCTTTTTGTCTCATTTGCACCTCTTTATTTTCTTCTTGACCTGTAATCCCGAACGGTTCTAAGCGTTCCAGTTTACAGATGCTATATGATATCTTGACGTTCTGTAGCTCCCTGATATCATCCTACTTGTCCAGGTCTAGGTTGGTCGCGGGATAATGTTGCGATTGGCCGGGTTTTCTCAGCAATATTAGCGGACACTGTCCACACGGGGACAGTAAGTTGATACGCCTACTCGGGCGAGTTGAGGGCGTTGCAGCCCTAGGCGATTTAAGTAGCCAGACGAGGTGCCTAAATTCCAAATTGCGTGCGTGCGTGTGTACGCGCAATGGGACCCCTCAGGCGTGACATGCAGAATGTGGGTGAGCATCAAGGAGGGAGTGTAGCAATAAAGCTCCTTTCCTCGCACAGATTGAGCACTGTCAGCCAATCAGGTTACTAACCCGCAAGTCAAACGGGCTAACAAATGTCTAACCCTGGACGACTAAATGCTACCAGGGCTGCAGCGAACAGGAGTATCAATTGTTTCGAGCAGATTTATGTCGCGCAATACGTAAGCATATATGTTTTGGAGCACGTGGCGAAATTCATTGATTTGTGGGAACTACATGTAGTCCATGCGGCTTAGCCAAGATGTCCGGTGGAGATTGCTCTTTCGTGTCGTGAGTTTTTCTTCATATTTACAGTTTTTAGATTCACATATTTAAGGGACCGTTAGGGCTCCACTTGAGTAACTAAAATGTCGTTTCACCGCTAGGTGATCGGTAGCTGTAGCAAACACCAACGTCTAAATTTTAAAACACCTCTGCGTTATTCAGTTCTTAGATATTTTCCATAAAACGCTTTCAAGAAACGTGCTGTATGGGGCTTAATGCGATTTCCTGGTTCGGGGACCGTACAATACACGCTGGGTTATAGAATGCACCATGGGAAGATAAAATTGTTTTGCACATACGAGGATTTAAGGGTGTATAAATATCTGCCTTTAGTGATTTCAAATTAGGTGATTGAAGCTGAGACAGGAATTTGACAGGGTTCAGTGACGACGTTTGCTATTGCATCGCAGAGTTGATACAAAGTCTTCATCGGCACAATATATATCCGTTTTTGTATCGGTAGGGTTGTCAACTTTCTGTGACAGGCTTCTTTTGATCCCATTCTTATGTCTAAGCATCAAGACCTTCAGTTCTTCTCCTAAATCAAATGGTATCGGATTTTGTTTCTTTGATAGCTCTCCGTCCTACGTTTTGTTAAAGTTTCCTTTTATGACGTTAGATTTTATAGATGCTGTAGCTGTGGATGTAAACCACGAGTCCCAGCGTCAATAAAACCTTCCTGATTAGAAAATTTGCAGTTGGCTTTTTATCGATCATCTTGTGCTTGGGATGATAGCCCCAGCTAGTTGGTGTGAGTGACTCCGGAGTCCCTGTCCCTTGCACTCGTGCATAAGCCAATCAGTCGATTATTATCAGCAATGCGATGTGCCCCGTTCATTGAGCTGAAAGCCGTCTTTATACGATAGTTCAAGTGACCGATCGATTATATTTGGCCGAGCGTCTAGGGTGGTCACTAAATTCGTGTCACGCCCCACTTCCAAAGCCGTTTTCCAAATCATTTGTTTTAGTCACCCCTTACAAAGCACGTCTCTTAGTGACATGGGCGTCTTACACACGAGTTTTCAGTGTTCCGTACTTTGCGACTTAAAAGATCTTGACCAATCTCCATTCCTTGGGTGGGCAGCGGCTTCCTCCTCAATCACTACCTGAATCCCCTGCTACTATCGTCTACTTATCGTCGGTAGAGTGTATCTGACTGTACTGACGCAAGCCAATCGACGCATCTCTTGACCGGCGTCACGGATCAACTCTCATTGGTTAAACTTGTGGATCTGGTTATTTTAAGTCACACGGCATCCTTATCTGTTTTCAAAGACGGTCGTAGTGGGACCTCCGCAGACTTCTTGCCTTAACAGTGCTTACTGTCTGTCTCGCTTCGTCGCGTTACGGGAAAATTGAGAATTGCACTTTATAAGTGCTTACCAACGACGACATAAATCACTTCGAATCCCAGATCATCGAGCCTTTGTTTACGTGCCGATACCCGACATGAGGCGCATTCGGTCTGTCATCTTCAGTATAACATTTTACCATTGCTGCATTAGTCCTCGACTTTGATTGCGCTTGTTTTTATGAGTACCTATTTTATGTGTGTGTATTCCATACGAGTAGGTACAGTTCTTTCCGTTGCGTTGCAAAAGCCATGTTCTATCTGCCTAAATTAGCGTTCACACAGCTGCCGTAGATTTCATAGGCAATATCAGAGTCTGGTCTTATTATTCGCACCCTCCAGTCAGATAGTCTGACTTTTGCCCGGATGAGAACTCAAACCTCGTAGCCTCTTTGTTTTCCAGGATACGCAAATTCCTGCAGGCTGTGGCTATTTTCTGTCGTCAGTTGAAATCACTGCTTATTGATAGAAGGCCATAAAACATGCGGAATTCTTTAACGCTCACTGTTTTTGACAAACTGTTATCCGCATTTTGATGGGTAACGGGCGGAAACTCACGAGACCTGAAAACAATAGCTTTATTAGAATACCATTTTGGTTGCTAAGCGTTGTATACACAACTGTCCTCTTAGATGGTTGTAGAGCGCAGAGTATCTACTAGAGATCAAGACCTACGGGTCTCCACCTGAACTGTGTTCGAAAGCGATGTTTTCACCGAACGCCAACCGCTAACCATAACTATTTACTAGGTAAAAAAAGCATGTAGACTAACAACTTTCGTTGCCCGCCAGTAAGTTCGTTCGGGATGCTCATGAGATGCCAAACTTATGCCTACTCTATTTTACCTGTATTAAACAGCAGCAACAACAACAACAACAACCACCACCACCACCACCACCACCACCAACACCACAGGCACCACCACAGGCACCACAGGCACCACCACCACCACAGACACCACCACCACCACC
>CACRXP010000314.1:515476-527956 GCA_902702965.1 Spirometra erinaceieuropaei
GCGCCCGGTTCTCACGATAGCATTCTATTAAAACCCTGTTCAAAATTAAGTGTCTCTAGAACCTGTCCTTTCCTCTGCTCCTAATGTATTTTTAAAGTGTCTCTGCTCTCTTTGCTTATATTCAGACGTTTTTCTAATCTTCCAGACCAAAGCGTACCTTAAACAGCAAGAAGTACGGCGTGAACCTAATCCAGTTCACCCACAGTCCGACTACAGCCATCCACGCCTCCACAAAGGTCGATGGTAAATCGCTCACAGTAATGATTTCTTCCTTTTAGACACCATTCGCTACTTGTCCCTTCATGACAACAAATACATCCGCTACTTTCAGAGCCACACTAAACGGTAGTTTTTTTAATAAAAAACCAGAGTGCCATTCTTTTAGTGTGGTCTGTTTGTGCATGTCACCCATCGACGATGCCTTCCTCTCTGGAGCCCTGGACCGAACCGTCAGGCTTTGGGACCTGCGATCCCAGAATTGCCACGTAATTTCCCCATTTCTGCTCGTCCATTATGTCTTCAATTTGCTTTTCACAACACTAGTCGCGGGAGATCAAGCATTAGCCTACTTCCTTTAAATGACTCTTTAGGGCGTGATGCACGTAGCTGGGAGACCCACCGCTGCTTTCGATCCTGAGGGACTCATCTTCGCTGCGGGCATAAACTCCGAGTGTGTTAAACTTTACGATCTCCGTTCCTTCGACAAAGGTCCCTTCGCCACATTCAAGCTAGCGGTAGACGTTCCGGGTTGCGAATGGACTGGCCTAAAATTCTCCCCAGACGGGAAGACTCTCCTCATCACTACAAATGGCAACAACCTATGGCTTATGGACGCATTTTCGGGTGCCCATTTGCATACGTTTACGGTGAGCGGCTACTTTTCTTCCCATTTAACTTTATGCTGATCTCGTATTTGGCGTTGTTTATTGGATAAGTTTGTCGAAATAATTTTTAAAATTGGTCCGACGGAGTACTTTTGAATAATTTAGGGCTTTTGAAAGATATGTATCACCATGTAGGGAAGATCTTTCGGGGGCTTGAACACAAGGTGAAGAATCGTCCCAGCTGCCGAGGACGATCTCATTAAGCAAATTCGGTCATAAGGGAACTGGGCTCATTTATCTTGTATCTAGGCAGAAGTCTAACTATTCATCGGGCCTGCCAGGGATTGAACTGCATAAGCATACTGAGTTTTCAACGTAGACAGGGGATACTGGAGTGCCCACTTCTGCCTTATTAACCGTCATCAGCTGATCACGCCCCATCCCAGAACGGGGTGCACCTGCGATTTGAACCCGAAATCTTTGGTCGTCGAGTCCAACGCTCTACCCATTGAGCCACTGGCCCGCTGTCCTGTCGGTTACGATCTTGATTATTAACTATGTTAGAAGAGGGTTCACCGATCGGGTTATAGGACCTGTTCGTCCCGCTGTGGTTTGGGGTTTGATCTAGATCCCCGCAGGCAATCGTCCAGCGACTAGTGAGATATGCAGGGCGTGATTGCTGACAAAGACAAAAGATATTGGGATGGACATTTCCGCTTAATAGCAATTGGCAGCCAGCCGTACTTAACCCCAGATCCGGATAATTCGGGAGCTTTGGTAATCAAACATTATCAAGTTAAACACTCTTCCATTGAGCTACAAACCCGCTGTCCTGTCTCAGGCGATCGGGGGATATTTAGCATCGAAAGAAGGACGTCCCTCGATCAGGTTTGGGGGCGTTCTCGTTCCTCCTTAATATATTCATATATACCGTTGTGTTTCAATGCTTGCTTAACCTAAAGCGGGTTTCAGAAATTTACGAAAGGTCTGTAATTAGCTAATGGGAAATTTCATAATGCTACTATAAACTCGAAGGTACAAAACACTTTGGTTAGAAAACTTTCCTACCTCATTTAATCTCTCGAACACCACATGCCATTTTACGTATTCTTAATTTCGTTCCTGTTGCTATTGACGGCCATATTGAATGTTTTGATACAAGACAATAGAGTTTGAAAAAGTTGACGTGCATATGAAACCCATGTGTATTTAATTTCATGCATCTTTAGGCAGATGTCTCAGAAAGTGTCTAACTTACCAGTTTTCGTTTTTAGAGCGAAATAATTTACCCTTTCAAACGACATACTCTATGTATAATCACATTCTGGGAAGACGACTGTAGAAAGTTAATCCTGTCACCCGTTTCAATGAAAATAATTGGACAGCAGGTGTGCGCATGTACCACTTAGTTCGCGTTTTTCTGAGTCGCCTTCTCGTAGTGTTGAAGTAGCTAGAATTATGTTTCCCTGCATGCCAGTACTAGAACCCAACATAAACGATCTTTTATGTTGTAAAGTACTATTGAGGATTTTTGGCCGATGCCCCATGTCTTCCAGCGCATACTTTGCGAATGTCAGTGAGAGATGCGCGCAACCATGTTTGCTCCCATATTATTCGTCTTTACAGGTTCCTGGTGGCAATCCGGAGCACCTGCCGGTAGACGCTTGCTTCGCACCCAACAGCCAGTTTGTCATTTCTACCTCGCCCACTGACGGTTACTTGCACGTCTGGGCCCTGGAGACCGGCGGCGGCGCGTTGATCGCCAGTCTTCCGAGCTTTGAGGCGGCCAGTCAGATGGCCAATCCCACCCTGCATTGTGTCCTCTTCAATCCGCGTTTCGCTATGCTTGCCACCGGATCTCAACAGACATCCTTCTGGCTGCCAAACGTAGACGAATGAACGGTTCCTCAGGCCCGCCCCTCTTCACGTTTTGTCGGATTGCTGTTTGTAGCCGTTTCCCTCCCCCGGCTGCCAATGGACAGCCAGATCACCCCTTGTACAGCCTTGTCCTTGCACTTTCTAGCCTTCTTTTGGCCGATAATTGCTGCTCATTCCGTCGCCCGCCAATGGTGTTCGTTGACATGCCTTCATGGCTAGCACGTCAAGGTCATCCTGCGAGAAAAGGAAGCATTTTAACCCTGTCAGGAATGTTTGGGACCGCTGACACCCCCAATGGCTATGACCCCGTTGCAATCGCAAACGGGGTGGGGTAGGAGACAAGTGTGGTTGGGGACACTGTCACCACGCCCGCTTCTTTATTCGTAGAGAGAGGGGATATCACTTTACTCTGGTTAACGCTCGAGTTATGGATTGCTATTCAAGGTTGTAGGTGGCATACAGGGTGCATGTTTTTACGGTTCTAAGGAAGAACGCAGTTTCCCAATACTGATATCGGCTCCGTCGAAACTAGGCATTGGGCCAGCTAGACACGAGGTGCGATAGCTGCCGGGAGGAATATCCACGAAATGATGTGGATTACCACGGGGCCCGCGCTGTCAAAAAACGCGGATTCAGACGCGGAAGACGGGGCCTCGCTTTACGTGTTGATATTTACCGCTCAGGCGGACCATGCCATTTATGGTTGGCCTGTTTTCCGTAGTCAGTTCTTATCTAATAACTGGCAGATTGCTCAAACCAGCCTTAACCAAGCCGGACGGCAATTTTGCTGTCAAATGTGATAAATTCTGTCTTCTCTAATGAATTCTGGTGATGGCAGCCTGGAGACCATCTCACAGATGGTTGAACTCTGACGGCCGACATTTCAAGTGTGCATTAAAGATTGGTGACGACGAGTGGTAAAAACACCGATGGAGCATCCGCTCAAAAGAAGTACTGGAATAAAACTGAAAAATTATACACAGCACTGGGCGGTTGGTAGTCGATCTAAGGGACCTCTTGATAGTGAACGGGTTTTTCAACCAAGCGGATGTCGATAGCAGTCGAGTCTTTTGTGCCCTTCAAGTCCAGGCTTCTCGGCTGTGCACTTTGGAGTTAACTTTTGATTATTTGTTATGGCAGGGAAGACAGCGCAGAGAGGGTAGGTGTGAAGGCCGTTTCTGGGCTCGTAACCGTCAGCCTGCCATGCGCAGCCGCCGGTCCGACTCGACTAGGACCCGGACAAGACTGGGGGTCCACTGTCCCCTCGATGGCGATCGTGTTCCAAACTAGGGCCCCCTAGACAACACCTGACGAGCGTGCTTTTCACTTCAACCGGATCGGCAAACGACCCTGCCGCCGTAGTTGTGAATGCGGCACTTGCAACCCCAGGTAGACGGGGACCGTAGTCCCTAACCGACTTGCTGTCAGAACTGTCACGGCCCGTCCGTGCCACAGGGCTCCGGAAGGGGCGCGTAGGAGAAAAGGATGACTGCATGGGCTATGCGTGTATTCAAAGGTAGGCATAAAATGGGAACCAAGCATTAGCAGACGGGTAGTGATACTCAACGGTGCTGATGTCTCGGTTGGTGCTGTCTCGTGTTGCATCGAAGAAGGAGACTTCCGTGGATATTTGCGTAGCCTGTAACCTGTTGGCTTGTCGCGGAGTGCAGTATGCTGCCGGGCACTGAAATGTTTTATGAAAGAAAGGAACTGTCAGGGCTCACCTCGGAAAGTCTTACCTCCCAGCACAGGGTTCCTAGTTTCTGCCTGAATGCCTTTATACAGTTATGGGAACTTATAGCGGCCCTACTCCGGATGCCTGCCGCGGCACTGCGTCTCTGACACACACTTCCAAGTACGCACCAGCGGCAGCCGTTTGACGATCTGAAGAAATGCATGGTGCTCCCATCGCATCTGGCCACTCCCCGAAGTGGAGAGGGCCTGTTTGGTTTCCAGCCAATCACAGCTGCCTACATCAGACAATCATCGAGGCTGACACAAACAAGCCCTTGTTCAAGACGTCTGCTCCGACGGCGCCGGTTGCCAAATCTCAGCAATCTATTCCCTGTGGATTCTCCACAAAATACAATGTTCTTTGCCGTGTTTAATGTGCGGACTTGGAGTAAATCTTCCGGAAGAGGCCTTTTCAGTAACGGTCCGAAGTTTGATATGAATATTTGGGCTGAAATCCATCAGTTACTGCGGAATAACCGCGTAATGTTCAGAAACCGCTAACAGGCAGCCAGTAGTATAGAATGGTGTAATTATTTACCGTACTAGCAGCACAGGTATTAGCTAAAAGCCCAGGCACGCGTGTTTCGCTGATCTTGTGCCACTGCCTGACGCAGCTGCGAAGGGTTCGGATCATCAGTGGGCCCCCCAGCTTTCTCCGTGTGTTTTTTGGGATACGAACTCCAGCTTCACCTTGTCGTGTTTGATTTCCGAGGAAATTAGTGCGCGAAATTGGAGTAAATCTTTCGGAACAGGCGTCAGGCACTTCTAAAATCTGATATGAATATTTGAGCTGAACTCCATCAGCTTCTGTGGAATAAACGTGCAATATTCTGGGCTTTTAGTTGATACCTGTTTTGTTAGTACGGCAAGTAATTACATAATTCTACACAGTGCTCTCTCTAAAGGCCATCTACCTCTTCCTACTCGGACCTGGTTTGGTGATCATAGTGGTCAAGGTCAAGCCTCCGTGACAAGCCCCAGCGCCAGTGCAGAAGATGGTTTCAGTGTCGGGGCAACTGTGGCTAAATCGAACGCGACAAAGGCCAATGAGAGTACTTCATAAGCTACCTGCCTTAGTTAATTTAATCTACGTTGAACTTCTTAGACCACTCTCACTGACGCACACTGCGTTGCCTAGCCCACAATAGGAATACCGCGAGTAGAGCGAAATGCTGATTTCATGAGAAATGTACTAACAGGACTAGAAAGTAGGACTAAAGTATCCACGGTCTAGAAGGATTTGAATGCACCTTTTATGTATCATGATATGAAAGATATGGTTACCACAGTCGACTCCTAAATGAAAGACTTGAGACCAGAACGGCTTATCTTAGAGACGTCGTAGGTTAAATGAAAGTTGACTTTCTTACCAAAAATTTAATATTCCCTCGGATGTATTCGATTTGGGCCCCGAGCACGGTTGCACTCGGGTTCGTCACTTTCCCCTGATACGCGTAGACTACTCGAATATGTTGCCCGATGATAATATTGGCACATTCACTAAAAAAGGGGGTAAAAATACTTTCAGAACCGACACAGTTTGAAATTATTGCATCTTAACCAAGTCCATTTGTCCAGTTGACTTAACTAGCGTCGTGTTTGGCTACACTCGGTCTACTCTGACACTGCTTTTTTCATTTCGAATGACGTGAGGGGAAGGCAGTTTCCGTCATACGGTCGACTATTGTCATTCTCCTGAAACAAAATTTGATCCTATGATCATCCTAGACAGGCGAGGCGTCAGAACTCCTCTATTAAATGCCTCCTGAACTTCTGCAACCTTCAGCATGAGGATGCGTTCGAGACTGTAATACAACAGTCCGACCGTCGTAATCGACGAATTCCACCGCGTACCTCAGAGAGTGGGTTCAGTACCGGTGACTTGCGTAGCATTTACCACAGTCTCCTGACTCTGATGGCAGGGCAGAACCTACATGACCGAAGGTAGACTCGGTACCAGTGTCTGAAAAAGCTAAACAGTCCGCCTGTGCGTGCTATAACCCCACTTGGGTGTTAGTGGGCGGCCAGAAAGATGACCTGAAGTTTCTGTTTTGGCAGGCACTCACTACGACAGACATTTAAAGAAAGCCAAGTGAGATGCCAGGGCTTTGGATGTTTCGTCGATGAGGGAATCTTTATCTCTGCTTGCGTTACAACATGTAACATACTGGTCCACAAAAGTTAGACGGATAAAAATATGCCTACTTATTGCCGGAGCTAGTAGTACTCCGTTCGGTCATTGTGTCGTCCGCGAAGAGAATCGGTGTCCACTGTGATGGAACCTCGGGTTGCGAGGCACCGAGGCAGCCAACATGCGTTGGAATCGCCGCTGATGCCGTCGAAGTGGTAGAGTTCCACTGTCTCGTTAAAATTGTTTTTATCTGATCCTCGAGCTCGGTGCAGTTAGAGAGCGTGCTCAAATTATATCTTAAAAAGTGGCAAAAAAGATTTAAAAAAATAAATGTCCGGTGATTGCTGGAGAAGAAGACAATTCTACTTATGTCTTCGTCATTCACAGGGCTTTAACGAAACACAGACGACAAGATTACTAAAGCCGGCATGAGACTGAAAGTGAATGCTATCGGTGCCAAGATTTATAATCCACATCTATCGGCCTACAGGCGTGCATTTACTTACTTTGAAGGAAATTTCAACTACGTTGACCAACAGTCCTCCGATATGAAATAGTCACTTCTACCTAACGGACGGAGGAAGTATCGTCTCTATAGGGAAAAAAGTCCCCAGGATAGCGACAAGTCCAGACAATTGACTACTAAACTTGCCACTGGCCGATCAGTCACGGCATGATATCGCCATTTAAGGTCGGTAGGTTGCGGATGAATGTGAAACTGGGGCAGGGTATGAGGAGAGTTCTCTTCCTCTCTCGGATTTCCTACCCAGAACAACTGACCCAAAAGTGTCATACAAGACCAATCCTTATGGGACGGCGGGAGATCTTGTTTTAGAAAAAGAAGGTTGTTGCTCCTATTACTTCCGCGTCCGTTCTTAGCCTCAATAAGGCTGCATCCTTGGACGATATGAATACCGGGGAGACGCAACCGGCGTGGTTTGACGAACAAACGGTAGAGGACCACGCGACGACGATGACTTCAACTTTGCGCCCCACGGAGCCGAGACAGCAGCAATGACTGTCTATAGTCAGACAGACCTGGGCAGCATTTGAGGCACTCTCTACTCCTTCACGCACCCTGCTGAAAAACAATGTTCAAGCGACCAGAGATGACGCCGGCGCAGTGTTCAAAAAGTTAGACGGCCAGTCTACTTGCCGAACCCTTCGCAGCTGCGTCAGACAGTGGCACAAGATCGGCGAAACACGCGTGTCTGGGCTTTTAAATAATACCTGTGTTGTTAGTACGGTAAATAATTACACCATTCTATACTACTGGCTGCCTATTAGCGGCCTGTGAACATTACGCGGTTATTCCGCAGTAACTGATGGATTTCAGCCCAAATATTCATATCAAACTCCGAACCGTTACTGAAAAGGCCTCTTCCGAAAGATTTACTCCAAGTCCACACATTAAACACGGCGGACAGAAGATCGCACAGGCCATAAGGACCACAACAAAGGGGGAATCATTGCGGTCTGGATGTCAGTTTTAAGAGGACAGAGACATCTCGTCAGTTGGCAACCCTAAGTCATGACTCCCACCAGGTCATCATGAAATCAAACACATTAGGTATACCATAGTGAGGAGTACGCAGAGCTTCCATGTGGGTAGATTCCCCAGTGTCGGTATTGGGCTAACTATTCCCCCTCCCCACGCACTGGTCGACCGTCGGGGCCTGTCAACTGGCCGGTACTGGGATTGGACATAGTGGCTAACGTAGCGCGAAGGCCTGAATCCAAAGCGTGCCGCTACATGCATGCACGGTGGTAGTTATAGGCACACGCCGATTCAGCACAGCCCGACGGGCGCTCTTCGTGAGCCAACCCGGTCTGATTTTGATGCAGCGCGGTCCGTCGTCGGATCCATGCAGAGTTATATCTCAGGCGTGACTAAACGCTGATCTGATTAGTGTATTGCCTTCGGAAACATCACAAGATAGTCGTAGTCGACGGTGCGTTTTACCCGCCACTGTCCTCTGGCACCCTAAAACCACGTAAGATAGACGGGAGGCATGGGGATACTCATCTTAAAATAGAGTAATTATGACGCTAACTACTTATTCGGGTGACCCGGAGAACTCCGATTCAGGTTGGTTAGCTAGACTCGCCAGCGACCGATATCGCCGACCAAGTTCAGACACAGCCCGGAATCACCACCATCATGGATAACAATGACAGCAGCGATGAAGGGGGACCTACCTGAGAATGCATGCTGAGTAGGAGTTGATTCCGAAACGAACAAATGAAAGTCGATTTGGATCAGATATGTCAGTGCAGTCGTCCCCGCCGGAAGGATAGACCCACCAGGCGTAGAGGGCCCCCCTCGCAGACTGCCTGTCTGCTTCAGTCGGAAGTGGAAAGGGCGCCATCTCGATGCTGTTCTGGTCGGAGAGGCGCCCTGCCAGAAGTGGTCTTCCCCACTTATAGCCGTCGGCACCACTGCGTTGCAGACCCGGTGGAAAGGCTGTCTCATTCAAGTCGACAATCTGATTCTGTTCGTAAAAGAAGCAGTATGCATCAAGGGACACTAGTTAAAAATCTGGAAGAGGACTTCGGCGGATGGTAACCTTTTCCCAAGTTCCATTTCAAGCGCCTGCAGAGTGCCGAAACGGTCTTTTACCCACGGATCACAACGCACTCCAAATAAGGCAAAACTCAAACTTCCAGAAAAGTTTTGGAAAGGGCAAAACGAAAGTCGTCTTTCGTCCATATGGAAGATAGGACAGTGCAGGATAGAGTGAAGGCATCGTTTAATTAATGCGTTCGCTGACGCAATATTTTTTCCTTAATTCCTTTTTATTCCGCCAATTTTCTGGTAAAAGCGCTGTCAATTAATAACTGTGAAGTGCACTTGCCGAACAAAGACCCCGTGGACATCTTTTGGGCCAGATGAACTCTTAGATTTGATATGTATTTAATTTTTTGCTGTATTTAAGATCGTTTAATTGTGCCTTCTAACTTTTCAATTTATTCTTTTGCTCTTTCGGCAGAAAATGACGTCTTTTTCCGGGGTTATACTCGAAGGAATGGTATAATTAGGTTTTGAAAAAGCTTTTTTAATTGCGAGATTTTTTATGCCACGAAGTGGCCGTTCATAAAACGTCATGTCTCTGCATTTACAAATGCGGCTTGTAAAGTTACCAATATGACTCAAATCCACGGCTAAATTTTATGAACCCCTTATGGTCTCCTCTTAATGCTATAGAGACATTCATGGTTTTCAGTACGCGGAAAATATACGGCTTGTAGTTTGGAAAACCTGAATGCAACTGTAATGGCAGATCGTGTTAGAAATTATTCGGAAATTGAAAAAGTTTTTCAAGTCGAATTATACCCTTCCTTCGAGTATAAAATTGGAAGAAGACGTCATTTTCCACCGGATGAGCAAGAGAATGAATATTTTAATGCATCTTTTCTATGAAATATAATTAGATTGTTAACGGCACCGAAAATTAATGAGAAAAGTGCATGCTACTTAAACAGTCATTTTTTGCAGAGTATGGCTTTTGCATGCAGCCGGAAAGTAGTTCGTTCGAAAGTCGGCATTCCGAGGTAGGTGAATTATTTTGGAATTATGCCGCATGATGATTAGTTTTACGACCCTACCTAATTAATCCTTCCGAAACGAAGGCACATTTCAAAATTTTGGTTAATATTTCATGAAATATGCATGGTACGGTAAAAATCTGAAATAATCAAAACTCTTGATAATGGTTCAGTTTGGTCGCTGGACTTGACTTATAAGGAGTTAACTGCAAACATTCCATGTAAATTAGTATCAGTCAAATTCCGGTTGTCTATTTTAAATACTCGGCTGTTCACACACCCCACTCCTAGTTCTTCATATGACGAATTGGCTTGCAAACTCCATCTGGAAAAATGGGTTTCAGGCACAAAAGTGTTCCCCAGAGAAAGCATATTCCCACAACGCAGCAATGATTTCCGGACGCGGCTTACACATACGCATGGTAAGGTGTCCGACCAACGCCCAGTATGCACAAACTGATTCAACACCTCGCTCTCTCCTAGAGAACTTCAAAATCCCGCCTTGGAAGCACTTGCTGCTCACGCTGAAATTTTGAGTGACCCCTCACCACGTTCATATTTAAACGATCATTCGCATCACTGATTCTCCCCTTCATTTGCATGCATGAATCGGCTCCCTAATAGAAAAGTCAGCACATATGCTGCCGATAGCCATCATTGCCATATCTAGCGTCCTTGTTCAAGACCTCGTTGCATGAAGGTCATTCATCTTCGCAGCGAGTGGTGGAAGGAGCCTTTTAGAATTTCGGTTAATATTTCATGGGAAAGCAATCTATTCTAAAAGGCATCGCAATGGGATTCCAGTTTTTTAACTGTTGACACTCTCAATAAAATCGCGGCGCAAACGATTACTGGTGCAGCATGACAGGTCTTGGCACTTGCATTCCAAACTGGGACACTTTTAAAACCGAGCCTCGGGAGAACCCGGACGGAGATTAAAAAGTGCTTATAGCCGGAAGTCGAGAGGCTTTGTTGTAAAGTCAAGCCCATGTGTCAGTAATAAAAACGTTGACACACTAAAATGACGCTTATTCGGTCCGTAACAAACATGTTTTTAAGAGAAAAGCGCTCACCTCAAAGAAAACAATTTCGACATTGAAGGCAAAACCATCTGTCACATTGTCCTGCGTCCATAGTTTAATTTGGTAGTCGAGAATTCGACCGGCTTGATGGGCAAAACGAAACGATACCTAAAAGGGGACGCAAAAACACAGCGACAAATAAGGGTGCCGTTGAGGGTTAGAAAAATAATTTGAATATATGGTTGCAGTCGAGAACAGGAACATCCTGATAATACAGACGGCCTTGTGCGGGGAGGGTAAGTACTTCCCAATTCTGGCGATATTTCCCAGAAAATTAGCGTAAAGTGCCTGTATTGGTGGAAGTTACTAGCTCCAAGTCTTGCCAAAAATAGAAGCCTAAATGAGTATATGTCAAGTTCACATAATGTATCAGACGCAGCCCTCGCCGAAAAAGTTTACCTTTGAAATCACACTGTTGCAAGTCTGGTCAGCCGCGTTAAAATTCGGAAGTATCGACGAACAGGAGATGGGTGTTGCTGGGGCGATGTTCGACGTGCACTTAACCGCTGATAGAGGAAGAGAGTGCAAACCATAGTCACGATAACTGCCTGCATCAGGCGGAAGACCCATAATTAGGAAATTCGCGGGGGAAAATTGAGAAATCGATGGAAGTCCAGAGCACATCGATGAGGTCACAGAATGCTGGTAGCAGGTCCTTGTGAGGTTCACCGAGTATTCTGTTTCAGCAAACAGAAATAAAATCAAGCCGGAGGATCTCAAAAGTCACTGACTTCATAATCAGAATAATATTTTCTGAGCAGGAAACGGGTTCTCAACAAAGGAAATCGTCACGGTCCTAGTAGTTGGTTTACATGGAGTTTCGTAATTATCAGGCAAAACGCCACTTGGTGGAAAAAGAAAGAATGCATTAGAATAAAACGTTTATTGTGCAAAGGACCTGGACTTACTGTCGTAAGTAGCTATGGCCGCTCACGAGGCCGGAAAGCATGCTACGGATGTAATTCACGCTTGAGTAACAATGACACAAGCTGTTCGTATAGGTCTGTCGGATCTGAATTCAAATTTTTGTGTTGCATGCTCTAGACGTAGGCTTTCACACTGCGATATTCACTGCGCTTAGACCCACGCTTGGATTCCTTAACGTTGTCTTACATCGAAGCAAGGCGGATAAGAAGAGAGAGTGCTGTAGATGCAGCATAATTCTGTTCCGCTACGAATCAGTTTACGTAGGCCCACTCAATGGAGCACATAGTGGACGTCTTCGTTTCCAGCGATGGACGGTGATGTGTTAAAATGGTCTCTGCCGCATTGATCGAGAGGAGGT
>CACRXP010000314.1:554272-564847 GCA_902702965.1 Spirometra erinaceieuropaei
ACCACCACCACCACCACCACCACCCCGTCAACATCCTCCTCATTATAAGCATCGTCGCCGTCGTCCTCGGCTTCAGCGGCAGCAACATTAGCGTCAGCGATAATAGTGAAGATGACGCTTCCACCCGTGTGTTAGATGTCAGCGCCCACCTTCCTGGCGCCATCTTCAGCCCTTGTAATTCTCCCATTTATCCTTGAAACCGTCCAGAAGTTCCTCCGTACTCATTTTTTATCTGCGACTGTTCATGAACGTGCTGAGCGTACTGCGCGTAAAAGTACTCGGCTAATTTTCAAACTCGCCCTTTTGACTCTCCACAGGTCTTAAAAACATCAGCCAAACCCTACGACTCTGTTCGCCTATGCAGAACCAGTCTGACCTGGATTGGATGCTGAGGTGGTCCCGCAATGCCTTCGTCTTCATGACCATGATGGATTATCCATACCAGGCTAGCTTTATGGGCAATCTGCCAGCCTATCCAGTCAATGTGTCCTGCCTGCGGGCTGCCAACGAGACCGACCCACTCATCGGTCTGCGTGAAGCAGTGGGGGTGTTCTACAACACCACCAACGGTGCGTACCTATCTGCACGTTTGTTTTACGTTTAACCTCGAGAATGTGTAGCTACGCAACTGCATTTCACGAAGCTCAATTCTACAACCTTTAAAGTGCTTTTAAATCTTATCAAATACTTGCCTCGGGTCGAAGTTATAGCATACAGGTTCTCTTGTCAACCAAATTCCATTCGTGGCGCGGCTCCGCGACATTTCGCTCGAGATATTTCCAGTTCGTGCAAAGATCCAAGGAATAATAATTGCCGTAATACGTACTTTTCCTTATTTTCCATTGTTTGGGAAGATATACGGGGATTTAGTTCTTTATTGTTGTCAGGCCACGATGTTGAGTATGCCTTGACCGTTAAAACCAGGGCCAAGTCCGATTTAGAGGGTAGGGGGAGTTTATCCTGTACAAAGCTCCGAGGTGTTGTCTGATCAAGCGGGGCGTGCTGCCGACACCAGCGTACGTACAAAGTCAAAGTATGCCTATGCGGGTGATCATACTAGTGTTTTAAAGTTTGTTGGTCGCGTCAATCATACGAGGATGCCTGTGGTTGCCTGACGCTACTGCTTTCGTCCAGCGGTTGCCGGAGACGATGCTTGATTGGATCGCGCCTGATTGTCCACCAAAAGCGGAAAGTTGACGAATGAATGTGGACCTAAACTGGCACTGTGAAGAGCTTGGTAGTCAGTTATATTTAATTCTGGAAAGATAGTAATTCAACACGTACTGGGTTATGCTTTTTTTCAGTTGTCGCCAGGGCTCAAAAGTCGAATTACCCCATACTGTTGGTGGTAACTTCCCATGTTGCCTTGGACCTTGGAAGCTCAGGAAACACTTTCAACCGGGTTCGGCCTGCGACCTTTGACGCCTCGCGTAGCGCCCTGCCACAGTCACGAACCGCAGCTGTGGGCATTAATGTTTCAATTTTCCCGGTTGCTAAGACATGCACACTGTTGGACGGCGCGAATCCAGCCCAGCCACGAACACTCAGCCTCCCTCCCCCCCTTCACCCGTCGCCGGCATTGTCAGACTACAAAACTGTCGGGCTGTTTTACTTTCACAGTCTCTGAAGGTGGGCTCCCGGAGGAGTTCAGAAACTGGGACTACTACAACAGTCGTTTTGGTGACCAGGCTACTATTCGTGAGGGCGATTATCCGAGCCAGTTCTGTGCTTATATTGCTCCGTCAGGCATTCGTAGACTTTTGCCACTAGCACCGATCACACTCTGAATTGGACCGCTTTCTTAGGACTCGTTTATCATAACCCGATCTCCAGCTCGCAAAAATGGTTGCATGCTCGACCGCTGGCCGTTTAACAATGTTTACCGTTAGAGTTTTTAGTTATACCCAACGACGAATAAAGAGAGAGAGAGTAGGCAGTTATTGATGGAGTTGAACGCTTGCCTCACGGCTGATAACTCAAAGCGACTGGCCACCCATCAGCTCACATATGGATCTAGTCTCACTCCATGAAGCTTACTTAGCGACCGTTAGCTCTTTTCACATAACCGTGGTCCCCAATCAAGCGATATTGACCATAAAAACCACTCACTACCTCCGATTACCTGGCTTTAAATGATTCACTTATATGTACATAGATTAGAAAAATATGCCGTACAGACCAATCGGAATCGTCATTCGGATAACGGCAGTAGACTCCCCCTGCGAGTCAAGAGGAGAGGGCCACGCATTGGTTCATGCAACTGCCCGCATGCCGTCCCGTCCACGGTCTGGAACCATTTTTAACGAGGGCACCGTTGTAAGAAGTAACTCTTCTGCAACAGTCGATCGAACGAACTATCAACGAAGTCTAGGAGAGCGGTCGCCTTTGGGACGCATTCGTGGTGCCGCACTTTTGTTCCCAAATACCTCACCGATTGACAACACAGGTGGGTCCCAATAATTTCGTCAAATGAGCGAGGCCGCAATAATCACAAGTCGGGCGATCTCCAAGGGCAGTTAGTGTCTCGCGTTGCGTAGGCTTGGAGAACGGACAGCCGAGCCGGTTATTAAGAACGCCAACCAGTGATTTCATTGTCTTTTGCCGTCGCCGCCATGATTCGGAGAACTGCCGGAAACCGTCCTTTCCGTAACCGCTGTTCGGAAAGTCACGACCTAACCAAGTTTTTACGCCACTGCAACTGCCCGGGTGTCTGCCTTTGCTGAGTGCCAATGACTCCTATTAACTCATTCTCCTGTCGACAGAATAGCAGCGATAATGTCTCCCAAAAATAAAGATCTTTTGATGGAGGCGTGGGAGGATCTGACCCTTGTAGGTGGGGCACGCGCTCAAACAATCGAGGACACACGGAATTCATACACGTTTCTGTATCACTCTCAGAAGAGTGTTGAGAAGACATTCGACTCGTTCTTGTTACTGATTAATTGGCTGGTCACCTCGTCGATAAGTGACCGCGATCCCCCCAATGTATGCAGCAGCCGGCTTTTGTAACTTCACGCAGCTTTTACTGGCGTTTATTCAGAAGACAGATTTCCCTTCTATCCATCAATCATTAGAGCCTGTTTCATTTACCTGCTATCTAACATGCGTTGGTATAGCCTATCGCCCTTTCCATGACAGCGTATCTCACGGCTATGTATTGATTGAACACGCGTTTCATTGTTTTGCACCTACCCCGGGCTCTTTTACGACGTTTAACTGACTCCGCTTTATCCGCTTGCATCCCCTACAGTGTCCTGTTTCGACTACAAGAGTCAGTACATCGATTGCGCTGATATTACGGGGTGTGGACTGGGTAATGACTCAATCGCCTGGGATTTTCAGGTAACCTACGGTGTTTGGCTTGCCTGTCTACGTTTAACGGCCGTCGGCTTCGTAGCCCTTAACCGGTCCCACTCAACCCCCATCTTCTTCTCCATTTAAGTCCTGCACGGAAATGCACCTCTACGACCCCTCCAACGCCACTGCCAGTGATATGTTTCCTTCCCTACCAAAGACATTGGAACAGGTGAATGAGTATTGCGAGCGGAAATATGGCGTCTCCCTGGCCGAGAGCCAGTTACGGACCTTCATCGGTTCAACGTCGGGTAGGTCATTCTATCATGAGTGTCAAACTGATGTCCTTGATAACCACAATATTTGTCCCCACTAACGACCACTGTGTCATGCGGTTAGGGCAAATATTACAGAATAAATGAGTAGTCGTCATGCGGCAGGACAATGGTCCAACCAAGGGTCGCCGAAATTTCCACGGCGTAGGTATCTTCTGCTAACTTTTCATCATCCTGACGTGCGCTTTCGTTAGGTAGGGTAAAGTGTGCTGTTTCCCACTAAGAATCCGCCGACAAACGAGCAATGAACTTTTTGGTGTCGAATAATGAAGTGAGGAAGCGATTGGTGCTACTGCTAGGATCTTACATCTCAACTCGCCGGGATAAAATGAAGGCTCTGGTCGAGGGGAAAGTCAGGCCGAACCTTAGTCGTTTCCTGATATACAGTAGGTGGGCTAACTCATGAAATGTCAACCGAAATTCCCAAATGCATTCTCGTTTCGGAAAGATTAATTAAGTAGGGTTGTAAAACTAATGACAATGTAGCGTAATTCTATAATCAGTTACCTCATGGGTGCTGGCTCTCGAACGAACTTCTTTCCGACTGCATACAAAAACTGTACTCTAAAAATGACTACTTAAGCAGCATGCTTTTTTCTCATTGATTTTCGGTGCCCTAAAAAGTTCAGTCATATTTCATGGAAAGCATGCATAAAAATATTCATTCTTTTGCTCATTCGGTAGAAAATTACATCTTCTTCCAATTTTATACTCAAAGGAAGGGTATAATCTGTTTTGAAAAAGGTTCTTATTGTGGGATTTTCTAATACCGTTAAATGGCCGTTCATAAAACGTCATGTCTCTGAATTCACCAATGTGGCTTGTACAGTTAACAATATGGCTCAAATCCGCTGCTAATTTTTGAAACCCCACATGGTCTCCTCTTAATACCGTAGACAAATGCATGGTTTTCCATACGCGGAAAATATACGGCTTGTAGTTTGGAAACCCTGAATGCCAGTGTAACGGCAGGTCTGGTGCCAAGTTATTCGGGAATCGCAAAACTTTCAAAACAGAATTATACCCTTCCTTCGAGTAGAAGATTCGAGGGAGACGTAATTTTCCACCGAATGAGCAAAAGAATGAATATTTTTGTTCATGTTTTCCATGAAATAAAATAAGACTTTTAGACGCATCGAAAATCAATGAGAAAAATTCATGCTACTTAAGTAGTCATTTTACAGAGTATAGTTTTTGCATGCAGCCGGAAGGAAGTTCGTCCGAAAGCCGGCACCCATGAGATAACTGAATTATTATAGAATTACGCTACGTGATGATTAGTTTTACAACCCTACTTAATGAATCTTTTCGAAACGAAAACGCATTTCAGAATTTCGGTTGACATTTCATGAGTTAAGCCTCCTACTGCAAGACTGCGAAAATTTTACTAAGTTGCAGGCGCCACTCCTGGAACAAGGCTTCTGTAGCGCACGCGATGTCACACTTATCGTTTGAGAAGGTCGTTCGCACAGTTAATGCGACCGGACTTTAGAAAATGATTAGGTCATCAGACCGGAACTTTTTCGGCACACATTTGTCTCTCAAGTGGCATTGTGTTCTAGGATTGTAGCACTTTGGATAACACGAAACAATCGCCATGTACCAGCGCCGTCATAGCCGGTGGCGTTTTTTTCAGGCGCGCAGGCACACCTAGCGACACAACCTTTGCATGATCTGTGACCGCTTATTCGCAAAATTGTCTGAACTATCGTCCGTTCAACTCTCCGCCCTAAGTGGACGCACTGGGTAGTGTCCGCAATCAATTTTATAATAATCAGTCAGCGACCGAGGGCTTTAGGGCATTCCGCTCAACATAATTTACGTTTTTAGACTGTTATGAGCCGGCCTGGTACTTGAAATCCCGTGGAGCGTATACGCACTCGACCCTTGTCCCCAATACCAACGCGGCAGAGAAGGAAAACGCGACCGGCCATTTAAATGTGTATTAGGAAATTGCAAGTCAAGATTAACTGGAAGCAACGCATATTTATAACGTCCTACTGTGGTTCGCCGGCATTCGGCCCAATGCCCTTCGGGAAGAACATTCCAGACGAGCCGGTCGATAATTCGAATACGCAGATCGATCAGGCTCGAGGGGAAAAGCCAATCGAGAGGCGCAACGATTAAGATGACAACGCAGTAGAGAAAACGCACATGGCCTCCAGTGATTGGCCGGCTCTTGTTTTTGGGAGTGTAGGCACTCCCAACACAGACTCTACCGATCCAATCTTATCCCTCCGCCCTGTCAGTCTGCAGACCCTGTTTTTTGGTGCGGGGAACGTTTTTCCTGAGGGCTCTATTTTTTTTTCACGTGTGCTTTTCGGCGGCATCTTTCAAGTGTTTAAGCTAACAATCCTTCCGTTATCTTGTAGTCTGGAAGCAGGCCAGCAATATTGTGTTCAGTAATGGCGACCTGGACCCCTGGTTGAATGGTGGGGTGAGTTCCGATTGGCTGCTTTTCCGTTTTCCCCCTCCCTCCCCCTGCGTGTTCCGTCCGCACCCAGTCGAACGGCTCGGTTGAGGGCGTGAGATGGATGTTTTTTCCCTCCACATCCGGATCTCGGGCTCTATTTGCTTAGTGTCCGCGCCAGTGAAACCTCACCCACTAATGGGATTAAGAGGTGGTAGTTTTGCGATACACTTGTCTAAGGGAGAACATCTGATTCTAGACGCCGCCGCCCCCTAATGATGCCCCTCCCTACTCCAGCCCTCTCAGTTGCTTTCTTATTTGTGCGTTGTAGTTCCTGGAGCCCCTCTCAAAGAGCGTGACCGTTCTGAAGATTCACGGTGGCGCTCATCACTTGGATTTAAGGCAAGTTCCTTCATTTTGAGCTCTTTACTGACGCGTTTGACATCCCAGTCTCCTTTCCCGAGGCCTAGACGCGTGCAACACGTTTGAGTCCGTGAATCTCGTTCTTTTACCAACGTTTTTCATTGGGAGCGCTTGGAGTGAAACGCTGCGCATCCATATATCCCCTCACCAATACATTCGCTACACGCACAAGCACCACTCCCCCCCATCGTTCACCAGAGGCATGGAATTGGCACCTTCCATGCAAGTGGGTATCGTGCTCTTTTAGTCTTTCTCCATATGAAATCTCCATGTGAGATCTAAGCCACCCACCCCCTTGCATGAAATCCTGGCGCATTGCGTCTGGGGTGTCAGATCGTGTGTGTGGCACGCGCAGACGGGCCCAATCCCTGCAGAGGGCCGGTGTCTAGGAGAGGGAAAAGAGAGGGTGAGGTCAACTCTCTCCGCGCATATTCTTTACTGATCGGATGCGATTGAGTCTATCACGGTACGCTGGAAGCCGCGACTGCCAACTGACGGGGTAATTCGAGCCTCTTATCAGGACGGAGAGTCCGACTGCAATGGCTCATCCTTAATTGGGCCTCCCACTCAGTCGGGATTTGAGCCGCCGCCTTCATGTTCAGTGAAATACTAGTCCTTTTTGCGTGGACCAGGGAGTGTTGTGGCACGCCTAGGTGCGGGTTAACGCCGCGCCAGCCGCTTGTGTACGACCCTGCTTCCAGTCTTCTTGACTCTATTAACACCGGGCTCAGGAGGAATGGGGAAGTGAGAGTGCGGAGGATGCGGCGCAAGTCGCCGTTTCTGCTTCGACCCTCCTGCTGTGGGGCACACGATGGACATCGTTAGCTACGAAAGACGAACTCTTCGTGCTCGTGTGTGTTTACAGGGCGCATTTAAATAGGACGTCGACATGGAGACTAGAGGAAGAGTGGTATTCAGGTGTGCTATTTTTCGGCCGCCGGCGTGATTGTCCCCGTGACCCCTTGCCACCGCTTGCGGAATACGCACCTAGTATGTTGTCTGGCATCTGCCGATCCTAGAGTTTCGTGGCTTCTGAAGTATATCGACTAAAATTACTTCGTCTCTCTTCTCAGCCAGTTGTTCATGTTCAGCTCTCCTTGTCCTCGACTACTGTACTTCACGTTTTGCACAAATGTCAACAGTCGGCCATTTTTGGTAGTTTTATCGCTGATGGCAATGGGTAGAGAAGAAAACTGTTCGATCGCCGAAACCATTTCTTTGTTTGTCTGAGTTTTCGGCCTAGCGCAGGAGCCCATTGTCAAAGCTAAAAACGGCAACTCAAGAAGCAGCATTCGTAGGAGGCATTAGCCAATCAGCGGTCAATGACGCAGGTTTGGAGGTAACTACAGAGGGCTCTTTGTGCTGACGCTAGATCGATACATCGATTGACTGAGTTCTCGCCAGAGACCCAGGCCTAAATGAACTGTAGGCTTGTGTTGTTTCCGGCTTGAGCGATCATCTTGGTGACTGCGAAGTTAAATATGTGAGCCCCTCATGAGAAAGTGTGGGCAGTCACTCACACCAATTCGCCACTCCGCCGCAAAGCCGGCTTATAGTTCGTGTATGCGCGATCCGGATTACCACAAGTGGCTGCCCTCGCCGGTGGTGATCATGTTTTAAGCTGCACAGCCTTCAAGGTGATTCCACACACCATAAGCAAGACGAGCCGAGAGCCGATCGAAACCTTGGTCTCTGATGCAAATTCGGTAAATCGATATATTGATCTGGCGTCTGCATACAGAGCCCCCCCTGTACAGCCACATCCAGACCCTCGTTACAGATGTTCGATCGACCCATTCCCCCCTATAACCGTCGCTTTTTGTGCGTCCGAATTTACTCTGAGGGTGGACGCCTGCATGGGTCTGAAAGTTCAGACACCTAAATGGTTCCGGTCATTGAACAGTCTTCTTGCCTACCTCATGCACGTGGAAGTCGAACATTCGTCCTCACTGGTGATTATGTCTGTGGTTGTAATTGAGGGGTCTCAGGTGCATATCCCCGTCAATTCATAGATGATTTGGCAGATTTTGAATAATTCATATTGATCCAACGGTGAAGAACTCGGTGCCTTGATGGGATTCGAACCCACGCAGTAAGAGGAAGGCTTTAGTACAACCAACGCTCTAACCAATTGAGCTACGAGGCCCCGCCGGACGACGCGAGTTTAATCACATTTGAGTCAAGTTTGCCCGCACAACCTACTGCAGCGTCTGGACTCCACCAAATCTGATACAGCAAGTTGACTGCTCAAGCAGGATTTCCTAACTAATACACCTAGAATCCACCAGATGACTTTTAGGCTCACGTAATTCATAGATGTAGCTCAAGTGGTTAGAGCGTTGGCTGTACTAAAGCCTTCCTCTTACTGCGTGGATTCGAATCCAACCGAGGCACCGAGTTCTTCACAGTTGGGTCAATATGAATCACCATCAAATCATACTCCTCTGGTGTGTATAATCCACATTCACGTGGTTATGTGGTTACGTAGTCCCACCTGATAGACACAATGCTGTTGGGTTTGGGGTTAGGGCAAATATGTCTTAACCATTAAAAGTACAACCGCGCACCCCCAATAGCATTTTTTTGCATACAACTACTTGACCTCTTCACCTGTGCGTTTCCCGATCCCACCTATAAAAACCTCTATTACCATTGGTTCCGTATTACAGGTGGCTGGGGTTTGTTTACATCAGGCCAGGCTACATAACCACATCTGACTGAATAGCCTTCCCCTTACTGCCTGGGTTCGAATCCCACCGAGGCGCCGAGTTTTTCACAGTTGGGTCAATATGAATTATTCAAAATCTGCCAAACTATCAATGAATTACGCGAGCCTAGTAGTCATCTGGTGGATTCTAGGTGAATTACTTAGGAAATCCTGCTTGGGCAGTCAACTTACTGTATCAAATTTGGTGAATTCCAGACGTTGCAGTAGGTTGGGCGGGCAACTTGATCCAAATGTGACTAAACTCGCGTCGTCCGGTAGAGCCTCATAGCTCAGGTGGCTAGAGCGTTGGCTGTACTAAAGCCTTCCCCTTACTGCGTGGGTTCGAATCCCACCGAGGCGCCGAGTTTTTCACAGTTGGGTCAATATGAATTAGTCAAAATCTGCCAAAATATCAATGAATTACGTGAGCCTAGTAGTCATCTGGTGGATTCTAGGTGAATTACTTAGGAAATCCTGCTTGGGCAGTCGACTTACTGTATCAAATTTGGTGAATTCCAGACGTTGCAGTAGGTTGGGCGGGCAACTTGATCCAAATGTGACTAAACTCGCGTCGTCCGGTGGGGCCTCGTAGCTCAAGTGGTTAGAGCGTTGGCTGTACTAAAGCCTTCCCCTTACTGTGTGGGTTCGAATCCCACCGAGGCGCCGAGTTTTTCACAGTTGGGTCAATATGAATTAGTCAAAATCTGCCAAAATATCAATGAATTACGTGAGCCTAGTAGTCATCTGGTGGATTCTAGGTGAATTACTTAGGAAATCCTGCTTGGGCAGTCGACTTACTGTATCAAATTTGGTGAATTCCAGACGTTGCAGTAGGTTGGGCGGGCAACTTGATCCAAATGTGACTAAACTCGCGTCGTCCGGTGGGGCCTCGTAGCTCAAGTGGTTAGAGCGTTGGCTGTACTGAAGCCTTCCCCTTACTGCGTGGGTTCGAATCCCACCGAGGCGCCGAGTTTTTCACAGTTGGGTCAATATGAATTAGTCAAAATCTGCCAAAATATCAATGAATTACGTGAGCCTAGTAGTCATCTGGTGGATTCTAGGTGAATTACTTAGGAAATCCTGCTTGGGCAGTCGACTTACTGTATCAAATTTGGTGAATTCCAGACGTTGCAGTAGGTTGGGCGGGCAACTTGATCCAAATGTGACTAAACTCGCGTCGTCCGGTGGGGCCTCGTAGCTCAAGTGGTTAGAGCGTTGGCTGTACTAAAGCCTTCCCCTTACTGTGTGGGTTCGAATCCCACCGAGGCGCCGAGTTTTTCACAGTTGGGTCAATATGAATTAGTCAAAATCTGCCAAAATATCAATGAATTACGTGAGCCTAGTAGTCATCTGGTGGATTCTAGGTGAATTACTTAGGAAATCCTGCTTGGGCAGTCGACTTACTG
>CACRXP010000314.1:568975-582654 GCA_902702965.1 Spirometra erinaceieuropaei
CAGAGGTTCCAATGCGGCAGATCCACCGAGTGTGACGGAGGCGCGACAGGCTGAGTTGGTCGAAATAGTGAAATGGCTAAAGGCCTTCTACGATGGTCGCATGAGTTTTGTGATGGATGCCTTTGTTGATCCTCTACCCGTTCACTAACCCCACATGTCCTTCCTGTCTGTCTCCCTCTCTACCGTGTGCCCCCCCCCCTCTGCTTGCGCGAATCATGACCTTGGGGCAATCTTTCTCATAGTCCACCTTGCTCATTCGGTATTTTTGTACGATTCAATTTACGCCCAACTTTCTGGCTTCAATATTCTGTTTCCAGCCTTGATAAAAAATCGATGTTTTGAGCGTTTTGTTTTCATACAGAATAATCTTCGTCAGACGTTTCGGAAGTGGGCTTAGTGACCGGCGAAGTCTAAGACCCATGCCTTTTTTCTGAAAAGGAGGTGAATTAGTCTAATATTGGAAGTAAAATACCTGGTTCTCTTGCGCTCCCGCTGGGTGTACAGGTCGTGTGCATGGCTGCGTACTCGTCCACATCCTTTCTGTTGCCGTTTTTGGTCAAAATCCTGGCCAAGAGTTGGCTGTGGACGAGGGGGTATGAAGTGGAACGCCAAGGCGCGGGTCCGGCCACGCCGTCCACCTGCTCTTTCCCCGCCTCCGGTTTTCTTGACTCTGTCTTGACACCGGGCTCGGGCGGGGTGTAGGAGAGAGGGCGCTAGATGCTGCGCAAGTCCACACCATGGAAGACGAAGGAAGGCGGGAACTTGTGGACCAGGTGTACGGACTTCGTCTGTACGGTCTGCACCACTGCAGCATTGCGATGTTGTCTCGTACTAGTCAAGAAAGGTGGATGAGATCGTTTTGTCGCAGACTCCATGTGTCCGGTCCTGTTTCATGAAATCCGACATGGGAGCTGGTGGAGAGGCAGTTACATTGAAACATGGCCTTATCATACTCCGTCGAGACAGGAAGGTGGTCTCTTGGGTGTTTCTCGCCTAAGAGCGTTAATCGAGCAGGTGAAGTTCGTCGTATGTAGAGCAGCACTATCCACGACATCGCTGAGGCCGATTACATCAGGAATTAACTGAAACCACATCAGCTTAAATTCCAACGTCGGGACTTTCGCGTCCCAGTAGTCTCTCGTATCTTCATTGGATGACAGTTGCTAAACCCTCGCGGGTAGGACGCTTGCGGGCTCGGACCGCGAGCCCCTTGAGCTCTCATCGACAGCGTCAACCATTTAAACCAGCAGGCATTGCCGCCACCGTCCCCGACTGAGCAGATTTGCGCACCCCCTTATCCGACTCACAAGATGGACCCTAATGCAGTCTGAGCCGCTTTTCTGCTGGACATCAAAGCAAACCTCGTAGATGGGCAATTTCTTCACCGATGAGGGAATCTCAAATTTCGCCTGAGGTGCGAGCAGCCGCACCCAACAAGGCTTCGGGAAGCTCGAGTCAGTTCTAAGTTGCCTTTTTTCGCTCCTATGGGCAATACCTTTAAGTCGATGACTGACTGTTTACTCTTGTCTCTGAAAAGTGTTGGCAAGTGCGTTGCTGCGTGTACTCTTTCTGTGCCTTAAGGATTTTTGGTGTCTGTTATGTCATGATTTAGCAAACCTGGTATGAGCTGCCAGTTCTCTGGCGTCTGGTTCTCTGTCGGTAGATGCTCTTGCGCTCCCGCTGGGTGTACAGGTCGTGTGCATGGCTGCCCAGTCATCCACGCCCTTCCTGTTTTTGTTGTTGGTCAAGATCCTGGTCGAGTTTTTGTTGTGGAGTTGGGCGCCAAGATGCGGGTCCGGTCGCGCCATGCACTTGTGCCCATTCCGCCTCCGGTCTTTTTGAATGTCCTGACACCGGGTCCAGATGGGGTGTAGGAGAGAGTGCGGTAGATGCTGCGTAAGTCCACTCCAACTACAAACTGCTCCACACGCAAGTCACCGTGCCTGCTTCGTCTTGCTGTGGGGCACACGGTGGACATCGTAGGATGTGACGGTCGAACATCATAAAATGTTGGATCTTCACTGCGTAACCTTGGTCCTTTCATCGGACACAACTGTGCATATGTCCGCTGTAGCCGGTTTCGATCATGTTGCAGATTGTTTCTATTCATGCGTAACGACCTGCACCAGCGGGTCATAAGCGTCCGATCGATTCTTCTCCAGCGACGAAGTTCAGATGCAGGATGTTCAAGAACCACCGTGTTTTGAAGAACTACGTTGTAACAGGTCTTGGACTGACCTCGACATCTCCAGATGGGCGGCGACACCGGACATCTAGGGGGGAATGACAGGGGACGTGCCCAGACCACCTTAGTCGTTCTTGAATGACCCGAGGCGTCCTCGCCATTTTGTGGCAGCGACTGGCGACTGTTTAATTTGAGTTGCTGAAAGTATAGTTGTTTTGCCACTGATCTTATCCCGGTTATCTTCCACACACGCACCAATATGCACAACCGGATGCCCGATACACGCGGATCTTTTTGATGATGTTAATGCCCCATAGGGTCCAAAGATACTTGGGGGTTACTAAAAGCCTGCAAGCGGCATTGGTTCAGGCGATGATGCCGTCGTCACTCTGTTCATTTGGTAGTCGCTCCTCCCTGAGGTATTTAAGACTGTCTGCTTCATTAAGCCATCGAACGCCAGACCGGCCGGGAGAGATTGCGGGATGGTAGAGCGGTGGCAACTATTGATCGTGACGACGGTTCTGTCGGCACACCATCCAGCTCCATTTTCCGCAACAGGACTCATGGTGAACGGAGTTGAAAGCTGTGGCGAAGTAAGTAAGACAAACAAACAACTCAGAAGGCGCAGATGCGATCACCGGAACAAGAAATTTATTGGCCTGACGTTTCGGATTTTCACTCGAATTCATCATCGGAGACATTCGCAGATAAAGGTGACAGTGGCACAAGGAGTGCAGCATTTATAGCACGTGGCTGCCGTGGGACCATATGCAACACTGTAATTAACAGCTCTCGCAATCACCGCTGGGGTCGTAATTGATGCGATGGTGGCTTGTCAGTCCGAGTCCGAGTCGTTGATTGTCGTGACTTTGTCATCCGTGCTGGATGCTGGTGTGACGATGGCTCGGCAAACTGACTCACTGTCGCTGGGATAATTGCTCGCCCGCGCCCTCCCCACGTGACTGATTCCCCTGCCCAGGGAAAACCCCAGCACGGAATATGGTGCCGGGAGGTCATTGCGCTTGTTGATGGATTGCGGGCCTGAGAACCATGACTCGAGCAGCTCGCGGCTCACACGGTTGTCACCCCTTGCGAGGATTTCGGCCTCTTGAAGTTCGAAAATATGGCCGGGTGCCGTCGAGTGTGCCGCCACCTGAGAGCTAGTGTCTCCCCGACTCACTGCTGCTGCGTACTCAGCAATTCGCGTAAGGAGTAATCTCCCAGTTTCTCCGACAAATGATTTGCTCGACGATGCTGTGAGTCCGCGTTGTCAAAAACAAGTCGGTTCTGTTGCACCGACAACCGAACCATAAACGACCAAGAAAGTGATTGAGAGGTCTTCTGGTCTGGTACAGCCATTCCAGGATCTGATGTCAGTCAAGGGGTTGCGATGATAGAGCATTTCAACCTGCTTTTGCAGTCAGGACTAAGGGGTCTCTTTACCACTCTGATGTTGGCGCGCTGACGTAGTAGGATACCGCTTTGATCATACGCAAAGAAATCGGGCGTCCCCATTTGCATGATTGATGCGAGAACGCGATCGTCAGACTATGCTGCCTAGAACGGTCGGGCTAGTTTCTCCTAGGCGAGATGAGGCAGGAACTGGCTGTCGGGATCTTGATTTTCCGACTGCTCGAGGCGAGACTTCAGACAGACAGACGACATTCAAGTTGGGCCGGTGAAGACCGCACACCTTTCGGTAGTAGGGTCTAGGAACGTCCGCACATTCCTGCACTTACTACCAAGTGCCCTTTTCCGATCGAGTAGTGGCTCTCGGATACCATTCACTCGCACCACTGAACCAGAGTTGCGGAACGCATCGGTTTCCACGGACGCCGTAGTATGGGTAGTAATATTTGAATTGGATGCCTTCACGGGGTCATTTGGGAGTTTCGGACACAAACGGATCCTCAGTAGCCTCTCTAAGTGTTTGAGTTTGTTGCCTCTGACGCCTTAACTCAATGACGCATCTACAGGCCAGCCGTGGTAGGCGGTCTTATTTAACGGTTGCCGACGGCCGCCATATAGCAATAACATCATTGGACGTCGCGGTACTCTGAAAGATCCCAGCCATTCGAGCCTCCACAGCTCAGTCTCTGTGTAACAACTAGCCAACCGCACCTCCATCGGGGCGCGTGCGACGTAGAGGTAGACAGTCAAGAGCGGTCTACCCACTTTCAGATTCAGTTCTATTAATCCTGCTAGCATTGCCTCTGAATTTAGAGTTTTGTAATCTACTATGGTTCAGTTATTCCCCGAGTGAGTGTTACACAGAGATGAGAAAAGGCTTAAGTCTTCAGCAACTTCGTTCTGGGACGCAGAAGCAAGTTCGCTGGGCGGACGGACATGGGGGAGTCGACAGTGCTGTCTAAAGTGGTGTCAGCACAATTCGGGCCGATTAACGGGTGCGGATCTGCTCGAAAAGATATCTTGACAGTGAGCTAGTGGTGTCTCCCTCCGTGGCGTGCTGTGATTCTCAGTGCTGCTACGTGTTCAGAGTTGCACCACGAGGTCGACCCCTGACCTAACTATGCAGTGCCAGTGGTCTAACTGGACGCAATTTCTCCGATGACGGAAGAGATCTCTGCGAGTCTCCAGAGTCGACGTGGATGTCGAAGCGGGGTGGTTGGACAAGGCGACATTTCCGGGGTGGACAGGAAGGTACAAGTGAACCAGGAGGCAATAACAGCAGATTGAGAGCGGGAACACAGACTGCCCCGTTATTGCATGTGGTCTGGTCCAGCGGGCCAGGGTTAGTGTTATGGTTAGGGTTCAAGTTAGAACATTGGAATAGGTATCCCCTGGAGTTTTGCGCAATGCCATCTGCAGAAAGGGAGGTCCATATTCCCATGTCAGACTTCGGCAGCAGTTATTCACTCGACCTGAATGTTCGCAGTCGATGTTCTTAGCCAGAATGAGAGGAGTGCGTCTGCGCACGAGCGATCGTTGAAGACAAAATATCGATCAGCGTCCTGGAGCCAGCGAGCCGATGGCTGAGTCACAGGCTGCGCATCACACAACCGGAAAATGACTCGGCTACTGTCGCCACACCGAGTAAATTGCCTCATGATCACCGAACAGGTGGGACAAAGCCTGAGATGGAGTTGTAGCGAACGGCGCAGTGATGCAGGTGGCAGTTAGGTGCGCCTCCGTCGGACCGCTGGGTAGATGAGCTGGAACAATATGGAGTCCAGATCGGGGTTCGCTACCACCTTCTGGGCCGCACGCCAGTAACGAATGTCATACATGGAGCAGGGGATACGATGGCACGCCTAGGTGCAGAATCACACCGCGCCAGCCACCTGCGCCCGCTCCCACCTCCCAGTTTTTTTTAACTCCGCCTTGATACCGGATCCTGGTGGGTGAGGAGATAATGTTGTAAATGCAACACAAGTTCACTATCAGTATGAACTACAAATTCAGGCGGAGGTCATCGTTTCTGCGCCCATCCCCCTTCCGTGTGGCACACGGTGCAGTAGGTGCGCAACAATGGACCTCGGCTTCCACGGACGCCGTAGTACGGATAGTAATATTTGAATTGGATGTTTTCACGGGGTCATTTGGGAGTTTCGGACGCAGACGGATCCTCAGCAGTCCCTCGAAGTGTTTGAGTTTGATGCCTCTGACGTTCCATGTGTTGAGGGTGCAGTAGATGCCTGCTGACATGATGTCCATGTTTTTTTAAATTCACTTCAATGAGTTGAGGTGGCATGTCGTTCGCGGTTGGATTTCATTCTGCGGAGATGACAGGATTAGTCGCACAGATCTGGAAGAAAAAGCGTACTCGAGCTTTCGAGGAGTTTCCGTCTTTCCATGTATGTAGTAATTTCAAATAGCACGTACTGACTAGACATTTTCAGACTTTCATGTCTAAACTGCAGCCGAGAACAATCAGTCGTTTCTAAAGTAATCAACCAACTGGATGGAAAATCCTTTTTCAGTTTTTTTTGTCGGTGTGATGTTTTTTTCTCAATACCTTTACATTTCAACATGATATTGGGCTGGTCTATCCTGCTATAAGCTTCTTGTAAGAATATCACATCACATGGGTTGAAATATTGGTCGCACTGAGGACTGAGATCTGGCACGTTCAATTACGGCATTTCTTACACGTTTTACTAAATCTGCTTCGCACTGTTGCCATGTCCATCTTTTTGCTGTTGGGGTGGCGAGTACCCATCTTTTTCTACAGTCACTAATAAATGCACGACAACCATGCTACTTAAACAATGTTGGTAGCACAGCGTAGTTTCGTTCTTCTGCGCCCACCGATTGCATTACCCCGTCATTTAAAAATACGATTTCTTAACGCATACTGAAGAAAAAATGGTTAGTCTTCCGCCCAGTGCACGCAAGTACGAGTCGCATTATCTGTGATCAGTTTCCTGACAGGAATGAGGCATGGTCAAACCCTTGTCCTCTTCTGTAGCAAGCCACACGTTTGACTCGTTCGTTTGAAGAGACGAGTTTCCGGTCGTTTTTATAGTAGTCTCATTTTCATGCCCGCAACGACTTGGGTATATCGACCTCCGGCTTGGTTTAATGAAGTTTTTTCCGTAAGAACAACTCGGACGGCCTAAGAATGCCTAACTTGGGGTACAAACACACCCATAGTGAGAATCTTCCTTCATACTAATTTGTACTGAAGAATCCATAATGACCCAACCGTGAAGAACTCGGCGCCTCGGTGGGATTCGGACCCACGCAGTAAGAGGAAGGCTTTAGTACAGCCAACACTCTAACCACTTGAGCTACGAGGCCCCGCCGGACGACGCGAGTATCAGATTTGGTGGATTCTAGACGTTGCAGTAAGTTGGACGGGTGACTTGACCCAAATGTGGTTAAACTCGCGTCGTCCGGCGGGGCTTCGTAGCTCAAGTGATCAGAGCGTTGGCTGTACTAAAGCCTTCCCCTTACTGCGTGGATCCGAATCCCAAGGAGGTGCGAGTTCTTAACAGTTGGGTCAATATGAATTAATCAAAAATCTGCTGAACTCCGGCTCGGTTTAGTGAAGTTTTTTTTCCGTAAGAACAACTCGGACGGCCTACGAATGCCCGACCCGGGGTACAAACACACCCATAATGTGAATCTTTCCTCATGCTACTTTGTACTGAAGCTCACGAGGCATCTGCCGAACCTACTTAAATACTGCATAATTTGGATATCTTCATAAGGACTGAACAGTTTTCTCCAATGTTCCGACAAAATCCAACTGTTCCCTCTAATTAGAGGCTGTAAACGTTTCTGAATCAAAGTTTTTACGAATGTGCATAGTCCCAATGTCTAAACAACTTGCACATGCAATAGCATTTGATGGGTAAATAGCGTGCCATTTTGCCAGTTTCAGAATACTTCCGCGGTCGATCGGAAAAATTGGGAGAAAACTGCTTTCCGGAAAAATTGCATCCTGCAACACATTATTTCTCGCTTTGCAAGTTGCTCAAAGTGCACATGGGTTCCAAATTTCCAATTTCCAGTTAAAGTTGTTATTTCTAAAAAGTTGTTAGTATTTCACCTGACCCACTTGTGAAAAACTCGGCGACTTTGATGGGATTCAAGCTCGCGACAGCAAGGGCAAGGGTTGAGTACAGTCAAAACTCTAACCATCTGATTTACTAGAATAGGGACCGTAAATTTCATCGCGGTCCTTTACCCGAGGGACGACTAGGAGAACTACGGCATCCTCAGGACCGGCTAAAAGTGAGTTCCGTAGCAATGATTGGTGAGCGTCCCTCCACTATTGTATATTCCTGATTGCAACCGAAGAGACAACGGGCCCGTGGCTCAGTGGTTAGAGGCGTTGGACTTCTAACTAACAGGTCGCGAGTTCGAGCCCCAGGTGTTCCACACTTCGGGATTGGGCACGACTGGCTGACGACGGCAAATACGTCAGAAATGGCCATTCCAGTCTCCCTTGTCTTTGTCTCTGTCGTGTACGGAGCATGTGTCGGATGCGAAGGAACGTATTGCCGCGTAGCTTGGTGTGTGTATCGCCGTAGTCTGGCAGCCACCATGCAGATGAAAGGCCAAGTGGACGCAGAAGAGCCCTCTGGCATGGTTAATCAAATTGCATGCTACAACTGTCTCTACCATTATGCAGGTCAGAATGGACGACATTTTCGCTTGCGAATACTCGAGCACAAACAGGCGGTTCTGAGGGGCGACCTGCTATCTCAAATCCCTACTCATACCCTGGAAGGGGGGGGGGGGCACGACTTGGACTTCGTGAGCTCGCGGAGAATGCCGTGAGTCGGCAATAAGTATAGTGGGCACTGCTGTAGGCGTGGGCATCAGACACTAACCCCATAAACAGATACGTTGGCACATTCCTCTGCTATCACGAGTTACCGTCACGCGGCAAACTGGCTCGACCCACTGCCCAGTCAAGGCCGCACACCGTCACCACACCGTGAGACCACTGTGAGTTGAATGACGTGGACCCAGCCCAGTCACAAACACTACCCCCCTTTCACTTCCAGTTCTCGTTGCTTGGCCGCAATGTTTTTCTTCTTCGTTGCGGTCTCATTGTCTCTGGTGATGGGCTCCTGTGCAAGTCTGGGAGCTCGGACTAATACTCTTTCTATTCCAATAGTCACGCGTCCATTTTGCACAAAAACTTGGGCTTGCTATGGCAGAGGATGAGGGTTTGGCCGCGGTAAAAAAAGCGTAACAATAACCCGTAACCACAAATCCTAACCCCTAACCGTAACCTTAACCCTGAACCTGAAACCCTAGCGAATAACCCCTAAGCATAAAATTAAACCCCAGTACCCAGACCTAACCATAAACACTAACCCCTAGGCCCAGCCATAACCTCCAGCCCTATCTCCTAACCCCAACCCTAATCTTCCACTCTGACCCGTAGCCCTCAAGACCTATAAAACAGTCCCAACGGCACGCATAAAGCGGACTGTTAGCCCCTTGGTCTAATTCTAACCCCCTAACCCTAATCCTACCCATAGCCCTAATCCTAAACCATGATCGTAAACTATAACCATAAACTGTTACATTAACGCCTATAAGACAATCCCAAGTCAGGTATAAAGCAAACTGTATATCTGCAGTCATTACAGTGTCGCCAATGGCTGGCCCTAACCGGTCCCCCACAGCCAAACCCGATTCCCAAAACCGCACTGTCAGCCCCCACCCGCTTTCATTTATCCCCAGTTAATACTATGTCTAATGTATGTTTCTCTCAACTGATGTCCGTGGTTTTTTCGCTTTTTGGTTTCTGTCGTTGATTTTCCGTGAGTTTTGTCGTCAGTTTTGGGCAGATAATATACAAATTATTAGGGTGTGCTCGCGGGCGTGCAAGACCGCAAGTTGCATAAATATACTACTGAAAGAGCAGGAGAGACTGGGGCGACTGCTGTCGGCCCACATGCAGTCACCTGTCAACCATGTGCAACCCCAACCTACAAGTTCAATGAGCCAGGCGCTTGACCAGTTGAGCCCAAAGCTTACTTTTTCAGCCACGACCAGGAATATTCAAATTCGCACGAGACTGGCATCCATCGATTAGTCTTGATTGCAGGCTGGAATGTGGTCTTTCCTTACTGCTGTTGAGTTCACCTGCAGAGGCCTCGATGGGAGTCACCCGATGAAATTCAACATCAACATGCAATTCCAGATGCAGATCCTCCTCAGTTCGTTGCTTTGCGAGTAACACTGTCGTCGAGATTCGTCAGTGGAAGTCATGCACATTATGGCCTAGTGTTTAATTAAACAATATGGCCTGCATGTCACTTTTACATCCCGCTTAAGTAACCGCTTCCCCAGGAAAACGTGCTAGGACTGTATTCGGTGAGATAACCCTCCTGATATTCTTTTTCTATCTGACGTAGAAATCAGCAAGGACTACATTTTGTTCTGGATCCCGAGCGGACGATGCACCGAACCCAGAAGGGGCTGGGAGTGGAGGATGGTAAGCGTTAGCCCAAGTACCCATAAAAAATGCCACATGGGAGAACGTCTAGGCGCAAGTTCCCGCCGCGTCGACCACCTGCTTCTAATCGTCGCATCAGACGGCTGATCGGCTCGGACAGTGAACTGGTGCTGCGGAGAGGAAAGAGGGAGAGCGAGGTCAAAATTCCGGAATGCATCCACACGGTATTTCAGCGAACTCCTCATCATAAAATATCTGACGCGTTAAAAGTCGTGTCTCGGAAAGCCGCCAACTGACTGGGTAACTCGATCCTCTGATGACAGAGAGTCAGACTGCAGTGCCTCCTTATTATGGCCTCTAGGACCCTCTCACTTACAAGGGATCCGAGACGTCTTCAGTCGTTTCTGCGTAAAACCTGGGGTATCGTGGGTGGACCAATGGCAATGCGCACCCCCAGCAAGCGCCAACATTCGGGGTGTGACGACAGGCCTAAATGGTAAGCTCGCGTTGCGCCAGTCGGGGTTCCAGCCACCCCTTCTTCCTTGTTGGGTAAAATCCTTATCAGTGTCCGTTGTGAACCAGGTGGTGTGGTGATTCGCATAGGCGCGGGTTTTCGTCATGCCAGCTACTCGTGCCATCTCCCGTCTCCGATCTTCTCGATTCTGTCTTGAAACCAGGCCGAGGTGAGGGGAGGAGGGAGTGCGGCAGATACTACGAAAGTCCAATATGACGATTCTAGATGTATTAATTAGGAATCCTGCTTGTGTAGTCAGCTTACTGTATCAGATTTCATAGATATTTTGGCAGATTTTGAATAATTCATATTGACCCAACTGTGAGCCTAGTAGTCATCTGGTGGATTCTAGGTGAATTACTTAGGAAATCCTGCCTGAGCAGTCAACTTACTGTATCAGATTTGGTGGATTTCAGACGCTGCAGTAGACTGGGCGGGTAACTTGACACAAATATGATTAAACTCGCGTCGTCCGGCGGGGCCTCGTAGCTCAGGTGGTTAGAGCGTTGGCTGTACGAAAGCCTCCCCCTTACTGCGTGGGTTCGAATCCCACCGAGGCGCCGAGTTTTTCACAGTTGGGTCAATATAAGTGTATCAGATTTGGTGGATTCCAGACGTTGAAGTAGGTTGGGCGGTAACTTGACCCAAATGTGATTACACTCGCGTCGTCCGGCGGGGCTTCGTAGCTCAAGTGGTTAGAGCGTCGGCTGTACTAAAGCCTTCTCTTTACTGCGTGGGCTCGAATCCCACCGAGGAACCGATTTTTTCACAGTTGGGTCAAAATTGATGAAAGAAGTCACGCTCAAATCATCGTCCTCGCTCTCACCCCGTCAGGTAGCACACTGTGGACATCGTCGCCCATGACGGTCGAACCGCCATGAGACCGTCGCAGATGGGATTTTAAGCTTTATTAGTTACCGCGCCCGACCCAGCTTCGGGTCGTCCTGAGTGAGTCTCGCCCCCGTTCGAGGTGGATGAGGAAGGAGTGCTTGCGGCATGCACTGCGTAAGTCTGCTATCGTTAAAACCTAATTCACATGATGGCCACCATCTTGTGCCCCACAGCGCTGAGGGACAAAGGGTGGACTTCGTCCTTCTTGACGGTTGAACTGACTGGACTCGACCAAGAACGTAAACCTGAATAAATAAGATAATGACAAACCTTAAGCACACGTAGGGGAATTCGATTCGACACACGGGCTTAGAGGAATATCACGCGCAAGTCCAGTGGGACAGAGCCATTTGGGCCATATCTGCCTAATTCTGACCCAGTCTTTCGTCAAGGGAAATAACATAAAAACTTTAGGCTTGTGTATTTACAACGTGGAGGAAACGTCTGTTGTGAACATTAAATTCAGCCCCAATGTTGGACGACGACGTTTTATGCATTATGTATCATGCCGGCCGATGTCCTCTGGTTGTCTCCTGTGCTCACTCCTGCTGGAAACTTCAAACACAGCGTTGTTTTGAGAAAGATTTGCACTTCACAGTAATGTCGTCGAGGGCAGGAAGGCACTTGATAGCCAATTTGTTCAAGACAGTTTTCGAAACACGGCAACCTAACTCTCAGACATACTCTTGTGTTGAAAAAAAGTCCAAAAATTTAGTTAGGGAACTGTTATCTTAACAGGGGTCGTTAGTACGGAGCACGAGTTATGCGAGTGAGCAAATAAGGCACGGCTAGATAAAGAAACCCCCTCCCCGCCAGATCAATAGGGAGTTTTGAGGAAGCTTTTAGGGTCAAGCAGCCGCTGTTGCACGTCTTATCCAATGAGGACTGGCTTTTGGCACGACAGTCATCGCTAGGCGCCCGCAATCAGATACTTGCGTGGCAATCAGCAGTCAATCGAAAATTTGATCCCTCGGTTACTAACACAGGGAATTTTTTTGAAATTTTTTAGGAAATGTGCAGGCCTGGACAATAAATGAATCGTCGTCAGCGTAGGACTCTCCCACCACTTGCTAAGAAGCATTGTTTAAGTGAACCGATTCGCCTGAAATATCTCTCACAGGACTTCTGAAGTAACACTGTCATATTGTGGCTTCTACATTCGTTTCTCCGAGTACGAACCGGAGAGATCGAATTATAAAACTGCTTTGGCTTTAGTGGAGTCCTGAAAAAGGTATTGCATCTATTCTGGCGTTCGGCGTTACCATTTGCTTCAGTGTTCTGAATTCAGAGGATATTTTTTCGAGAGGTGCGCTCTTGCCTTTCATAATCGTTGTCCGTCAACTCGGATTTTCAAGAGAGACACGCTAGTTGACACGCTTGGCTTGGGGTAAAGCAATCGCATGAACATCGTTATACTATATCACGACGGAAAAACGGAAGAGAGACACCAACAATTTGGCACTCCCTACCGTATATAAAAATGTTTCCGGGGCCACAGAACACATTGGGTCAGAGTTAGGCGTGGGCATCGTTCATCATCCGGCAGCTACCATGCGTAGCATGATCATGAAAATAAAGGATCGGCTGGACGCAGGTGAGCAGTCGGGCGTAATCTCTCAAATCCCATGCCATAACTGTCCTTGACACTACACAGGCCAAACAGGACGTCTCAGTTCACGAGTACTTGAGCACAAACGGGCCGTTCGAAGAGGCGACCCACTATCTCAAGTCGCCACTCACACGCTGGAGGAAGGCCATGAGTTCGACTTCTCCAACACGCGGATATTGGCGCGAGCCGGCAACAAGACGGGGCGAGAACTGTCGGAGGCGTGTGTTTCGGACATCAACTCTATCAATAGAGACATTGATTTGCCTGCGTATTATCATGCACTCCGCCCACTCAGCCAGGTGGCGCAGCTCACATCGCCGCGAAGTACAAACGGCGTCACCACGCCGGGAACCATTTTGGGCCAGGCAGCACACACCTGACTGCACTCCAGCAGTCTCTGATGATGAACTCCAGTTCGAGTTCGAAAGCTAAGGCCAATAGATCTACCGTCCCAGTGATCGTGCTTTCGTCTTCTTTTAAACAAGAACCTGGGATGCGCATATTCTCTTCCATATCAGAGCGAGCTCGTTAAGTATAACAAAACAAAATTGAGTAAATAACCAGTTACAGGAATTTCGCAAAATGTAAGCGACCT
>CACRXP010000314.1:593119-639353 GCA_902702965.1 Spirometra erinaceieuropaei
CTCCTCCTCATACCCCTAATCAACTGTCTATATTTAAAGCCTTTGCCAATTTGCATACTCTGCAAGTTAGAGAAAAGGCAACATAAGCCTGAACAGACTACCGAAGAAAGGGATACGTGCGATCAGAATAAATGCAATCTGGCGAATTGTCATCTGGCCAGACGGCAGCAGCCGCCCAGCGCCATCTGTAGGACAAATAATTTGACGCAGTTGAGGCCACTGCGAGCGAGTAAACAGTAAAGTGCTGTTCCTAGAACGCACTCTGTTCGCTCGATAATACGAGGCGTTGGGAGGCGGATAACGTTTTTCGGAATATCGTGTCAATAAAAAGAGGCTGAAAGGGACAAACCTCCAGTCCTAAATCCAGATTGCCCACTATAGTATCTGCTCGCTTGTTGATTCTGCGAGTGGGGGAGAGAGCGGATCTGGATTCTTTGTAACAAGAACTGGATAACGACCGTACCGCGGTGGAGGCATAAGGATGCATTGGACTGACCGCCGTCCATACTTATACGTAGAAGGAAACTTTGTTTCAAGACAGTTATACCTCAGCGACGCCTTTGAAAGAAGACAAGTGCTGTCGGCGATTAGCAAACGTTGAGTAGGGATTAGCTATTTGTCTCGTCTACGAAAAAAGTAGAAAATTTTAAATCTTAGGAAATTTGTTAAACAGCAAAACTGCATACTATGCAATTTTCATTCTCATAGTTCACATTTGCTTAACAAAACGATAAACACTAGCGAGGCACTATACACACCAAAGCAACCTATTTGCCTTTTTTCAGATTGATGGCAGGTTCTTTGGTGCAGAAAAATGTTCTTTTCTGGTTCATTTGCCGAGTTTTTCACAGATGGGTCAAAATGGATTATTCAAAATTTTTTGCTTTATAATTTCCTAAGAAATTAACTGCGAACTTGGAGTAGACCAGTATTTTCTAGGGTCTGTAGCGCAGACCCAAAGTTGATGTGTGGATATCTGTCGTGCAGCTGCAGAATATCGGCGAAACACGCGTGTACGGGCCTTTGGCTAGTATCTGTGCTGCTAGTATGGTATCCTCCTGCCTGAGGCGGTTAAAATGCTGAATTTTCAGAACCGGGACATCTGATAGAAGATGCTCAAGGAAAACTGGGAGACCTACGAATAAGTCGGCCCTCTAGCAGCCAATCCCGTCATTCAACGGCGCAAAAATGAGGAAATACAAGTCTGCGTGTTTAATTAGTCCCTGTACTGGAATTGAGGTAGGTGAGTTAGCTGTAGCAGGCATTCATTCGACAGTAATGGGGTAGTATAGGCAGTAGAACCCGCCCTCGTATTCATTCTCCATTGGGCAAAATGAACTCATGTGAAGCATAGATGACCTTCCGACTGCATGTGTGGTCTAGGTTTGCGTGCTACGAAAGCCCAACTTTAAACGGGTGTGTACGGGAAGGAGAGACATCTTGATTCCAGGGCGTGAGATTGCACACACCACTGGGAAAATGATTTTAGTTCTATCTCAGATGATAAGGTAAATTTAGGGCAGTCGCGTGTCATAGCTATTTGATGATATATCAAAGTTAGTGGGAACATCTATGACACGCTATATTTTTTCCATTTTGCAGAGGCTTATCGGTGTCTCCGATCGCTTAACTTCACGTGTAAAACACAGACGGATCAAGTTCCATTCTGAAAGAAATCTTTACCGAACAACCTTAAACTTCAAACTGGGCTCTATCTGAAGAAAATTCATTGTTAATTTGGAAAAAGTTTGCTACTAAGTGGATTAAGTCGTTGCCAGATCTACTTCTACCCTCTTGTATCCTCTCGACTCTTGTTTGACCAAGCTCCACTGATACGACTCTAACCGTTGAACTTGTAGCTTGTTTATTTCCTTAGAAATTAACTGCAAACTTGGAGTAGACCAGTATATTCTAGGGTCTATATGCGCAGACACAAATTTGATGTTAGAATATTTGGGCCGAAGTCCATCGGCCACAGCGGATAACCGTGTAATATTCATTAACTGCCCACAGGTAGCTAGTAGTATATTTTAGTGAATTAGAATACCATATCAACAGCACAGGTAATAGCCAAAAATCCATACACGCGTGTTTTACCGGTATTCTGCCGCTGCGTGACACAGCTACGAGGGATTCGACACGTCAGTGGGTCCTCCAGCATTCCTTGTCTGCTTTTTGGTAGATACTCTAATGTAAAAATTGTAGCTTCTTAATTTCCTTGGAAATTAACTGCGAACTGCTTTTGGATATTACCTCTGCTGTAAGTATGTAATCACCTTACCCTAAGGGGTACTAATAGCTGTCTGTCTGCAGTTAATGAATAGTACGCGGTTATCCACTGTGGCTGATGGACTTCGGCCCAAATATTCATGCATAAAACTCAGGTCCGAGCCTGTAGACCTTAAATATACTGATCTACTCCATGTTCGTAGATAAGATCTAAGGACATTAAAAAGCTACAATTTTTAAATTTGAGTATTTACCAGGAAGCAAACAGGGAATTCTGGGGGACATACTGATGAGCCGAACCCCTCGCAGCTGTGTCATGCAACGGCAGAATATCGGCGAAACACGCGTGTATGGGCTTTTGGATCGCACCTGTGCTGTTTGTATGAAATCACTTCAGCCTAAATCGTTGAACTTTCAAAATCGCCAACACAGTTAAACGTGTATGATGATAAAAAACGAAATTTTAATTCATATTGACCCAACTGTGAAAAACTCGGCGCCTCGGTGGGCTTCGAACCCACGCAGTAAGGGGAAGGCTTTAGCGCAGCCAACGCTCTAACCACCTGAGCTACGAGGCCCCGCCAGACGACGCGAGTTTAATCACATTTGGGTCAAGTTACCCGCCCAACCTACTGCAACGTCTGGAATCCACCAAATCTGATACAGTAAGTTGACTGCCCAAGCAGGATTTCCTAAGTACTTCACCTAGAATCCACCAGAAGACTACCAGGCTCGCGTAATTTATTGATGTTTTGGGCAGATTTTGAATAATTCACATCGACCCAACTGTGAAAACTCGGCGCCTCGGTGGGATTCGAACCCACGCAGTAAGGGGAAGGCTTTAACGCAGCCAACGCTCTAACCACCTGAGCTACGAGGCCCCGCCGGACGACGCGAGTTTAATCACATTTGGGTCAAGTTACCCGCCCAACCTACTGCAACGTCTGGAATCCACCAAATCTGATACAGTAATTTGACTGCCCAAGCAGGATTTCCTAAGTAATTCACCTAGAATCCTGCTTGGGCAGTCAACTTACTGTATCAGCTTTGGTGGATTCCAGACGTTGCAGTAGGCTGGACGGGCAGCGAATAAGCGAGTTTGGTGCTGGTTTCGAGTTGGAATTCGAAACCTCATATAGGTCTGAGTTTCTATGATTGTCCAGACTTGTTTTATTTATAGGACAGAATTACAGACCAGGTAAGAAAAGGCTTATGTTGCCCATGATGAGGGGCCCAGATGGATAACGATGACATCGTGCTGGGCCCAGATGCGTTGCCTGTTGCTAGCCAACGCCCGGGAAATAAACTGACGGGCAGACATGTTGGCTAAGACTGATGATGTTTGTTTACATTATTGGATGACTGACGTCTGGCCGCGGCGTCCGAAGTTCTGCTCCACGCAGCAGCCCGACACCATTTCATGTTAATTAAGTACAAGTTTAAAAGAATTAAAGACACCAATGAAATATTAAAGGCGGTGTTGCGTTGTTTAGAAATGCCGATTTTTTTGAAAAAAGCGCAATATCCCGAAAACGTCAGAAATGGCTGTAATTTAGTAAACTTCGTTTTTAGATGTACAGTAGGTGGGCTAACTCATGAAATGCCAACCGAAATTCCGAAATGCGTTTTCGTTTCGAAAAAAATCAATTAAGTAGAGTAGTAAAACTAATCACCATACAGGTTAATTCTATAATATTTCAGTTGCGTCAGGATGCCGGCTTTCGAATAAACTTCCTTCCGGCTGCATGCAAAGACTACACTCTGTAAAAAATGACTACTTCAGTAGAATGGATTTTTCTCATTGATTTTCGATGCCCCGAAACGTCCATTTAGATTTAATGGAAAACATTCATAAAATATTCATTCTTTTGCTCATTCGGTAGAAAATTACGTCTGCTTGCAATTTCATACTCCAAAGAGGAGTATAATTTGGTTTCCAAAATTTTTCTGATTGTGGGACTTTTGCATATCGTGAAATGGCCGTTCATAAATCGTCATGTATCTGCATTTACCAATGTGGCTTGTAAAGTTACCAATATGGATTAAATCCACTGGTTAATTTTATGAACCCCGTATAGTCCTCTTTATTACCTTAGAGAAATGTGTGGTTTGCCGTACGCGAAAAATATACGGCTTGTAGTTTGGAAACCATGAATCCAACTATAACGGTAGAGCGGGTTCAAAATTATTCGGGAATCGGAAGTTTTTGAAAACCGAATTACAGCCTTTCTCGAGTATAAAATTGGGTGAAGACGTAATTGTCCACCAAATGAGCAAAAGAATGTATATTTTTATGCATGCTTTCCATGAAATTTAATTGGACTTTTTGAGGCATTGAAAATCAATGAGAAAAATGCACGCTACTTAGGTAGTCATTTTACTGAGTGTAGTTCTTGCATGCAGCCGAAGGGAAGTTCATGCAAAAGCCGGCATCCTGAGGAAACTGAATCATTATAGAATTATGTTGCAGGCTGACTAGTTTTACAACCCTACTTAATTAAAATTTTGGGAACGAAAACGCATTTCGGAATTTCGGTTGACATCTCATGAGTTAGCCCACCTACTGTAATCTAAAAACAAAGTTTACTAAATTACAGCCATTTCTGTCTTTCCTTTCAAAGAAAAACATGCTCAGACGCACAGCCGGAATCTAGGGCATGCAGTAGCATAGGAAATTGCACGAATATGTTGAAACGTCCATTTACACTTAAATTTACTGATATTTTTCTTGATATAATTACATAAACACAATTTCTGCACAAGAAAAGGACATTTCATTGAAGAAGGTGGATGAGCAGGAAAAGTGCACAACGTTAAAGATACCCAGAAATTCTCGCATGTGTTTTCCTTACCAGGTTTTATGGGATAGATCAGGTTTTGTACTTTATGCATACTTGTGTTTTTCGAGACGGTATCTAAGGAACATGATTTAATTGTCCCGTTTTTGCATTCTTTGGGGTTCGATTAACTTCCAGAACTAGCTTTGGATTGATTTCTCTGATAGAAACGCCACGGGGATAGGTTTTTTAGGATCACATGTCAGAATACAGGGCAATGACCAAGAAAGGCGTGTAGTAATAGCGGGCGTAAATATAAACACGACTTTTTTGCGAAAATACTGCGCGCCTTCTGGTGTCGGTGGGGTCCGCTGAGTGAACGCTCTACGTTTCTAATATGTATATAAAAATTTTAAAATAATAACGTAGTGAGTTCACAGACGTTCTTTTCTATTAAACGATGGTCCGCGTTATATCTGTGGACTACTTCAAATGGAGAGGTAAATGGTCGAAGACAGTGAGGTTCCTAGATACGGGCCTTCTTAGGGTATGCTTTTAATTAGACGGAAATTCCTCTATTATAAACTATTCCCCAAAAAGTGATTTGCCGATTGATCTGAGGATTGTTCATGACTGTCATTTCTCCCCAAAGCAAAGTGAATAAAAATTGAAGAAGTCCGCCTGCTTATGTACTTTGTTGCGAATTATCAATAATATTTCCGACGAAAGCAACAAGAATTCCTGTCTTCTTCCTATGAAAACGACTCGCATCATGTTGGGTTACTGTCGGGTTTCCTTCTTTGTGAGCGAATGCACTACTGAGTGGGCACATTTATATTACTAAAACACTTCTTAGTCGGCCTATTTTGTGCATGTTTCTTTGAGAAATTACGCGTCATAAGAAACCAGACCGTGCAAAAAGTCTTGTCATATATTAAAAAATTAAAATATCCTCTTGTTGTTTTGTCATCTTATCGTTCTTTATGGGACTTTGGCATACGTATACAAATTAAGATATGCTGAGAATAAAGTCTGCCTCCAGACCTTATTACTGAATTTTAATACATTATAATACATAGATATACCGTACAGTCTATATCGGAGGGCGAGCATCTTAAGAAACCTGTTTTAAAAAATTGCACCACAAGGATTACTTTCCCCCAAGGTATCCCACCTATTTCTAGAACGGTCTTTTCTATAAGGGAAATGTTTGTTTAAAAATTAGAATACTTGTCCACATTTTGCCCCACCGGATTCATTAGAACTGAAAAATCAAATTTAACTTTGACGGCAAATTCCTTGGTTAGTATTTCTCAGATCAATTAATGCGCTCTGCAGGAAAGGACGAACAAATTCTAAATTTGGTCTATGACACCGAATGACACAGGCGGTTGCCTGGTTATAAGGTAGCGTTGATTTCCGTCCAAAATTTTAACCTTTTCGTTTGAGAAAACATATTCCACATTAAAAAAGCCTTTTTTCCGTACTGCATTCAGCCGATAGGTAGAATGAACAACTTTTTATACACTCCAAAATAATCTTATGGATTTCAGCCATTATTCTTTACGCGTTGCGTCCCCTTATTTGTACACAGAAGACGAAGGCCATCTCTGGGACCAGTTGCTTATGCATCTGGCGTTTGAAACAAACACACACGAGTACATTGATAGAGTCAGAGGTGTTGCGCAGCTCATGGCGCACTTTACTCCCCGTCGTCAAAAATGAACTTCGGCCCTACCAATTACTTGTTCGCGCAGTACCGGATGAAGGGCGGCCCAATCGATGTGTCTGCTGATGCCCAAGTATCGCGCCCGCCGCAGGAAGTGGCAAGTCGGTCGATGATTTAATCAATAGACTATCGATCTGCCATCCGCATGTCACGCGCGGGACGAAAAAATGACTGCGCACATCTGAAGACCATTTTTGGCGCAGCAGAGCTGCGCATTACCTTTATTCTTTGGCGATGAACTCAGTTAAGGGTTTAAAGCTCCAGATGCATAGACCACTGGTTCATGTAATCTTCCTGCCCTCTTCCACATCTAATAATCTCTCGCGTATTTTTGTAATTTAAAGCATAAGTATATTTCACTAACTTGTATGCATGCTCGGTTATTCTCGTGCTTTGCTGTACATCAGATAGTTTTAAACGGAAGTCAAACGGCTCGAGCCGGAGCTTTCTCTTAAAATTCAGTTTAGCAGAATTTTGATTTGAATAATTGTTTCAAACGTTTGACTACGAATACATAGACTCTTACGAGATACTGACGAACCCAGGACATCCCCTTTTCCCCGTCTGTGTTTGTTCGTTACTGCGAGATGAGGGCTTGGGTGTAAATCAAAGTACGCAAGGCGTGCCATCTTTTAAAATCTAATTTCAGACATCTGTCCCCAGAATACAATTTATTTGGTCCTCGCGAGGTTTCAAAACACCGAGTTAAATATAAACTACCACTAGACCATAAAAGTGCCAAACTTTCCTAGTCAGTGTCTTTAACCACTCACAATACGCCTATTTCTGCCAGCGATAACGAAGGCAGTGTGGCCAGCTCCGTGCTGTTCCTCCCCTCAGCAATAGCCATCAACAGACTGACTGGCGTAGGCGATCTCTCACGAAAGGACGCAACTGTTGTTTGGGCTTCACACTGTCTTGTGAAATACGCAAAGCAGTTGTTCCCAGAGCGCTGAGCTTTATATCAGGCGCAGCAGTGTTGTCCGTGCTGTCGTTTCTGCTCGAAAACACCCACCTTCCCTGATCCGGACTAGGCGGGGAAACGTAAGGGCGATGTTACGAGATATATATATGTACACACGCACATGTGTGTGACTAAGGCAAGGAGCGTTGCCGGTAATTAACAGTCCTGATGGCCGAAACCCGCGGCTCCTCCATTTACAGCTTTTGTCAGTGCAGATTCTGTCAGCAAAGCGTTTTTGTGCTAGGGGAATCAGATCTCAGTAAGAAAAAGGTAGCTGCCTGCAAATGGCGGTGGACAAAGCAAATACATTTGCCTTTCGTTCTGTGCGAAGGCTGCTAGGAAAATAAAGGCTGTTTGTGGTTGTTCATTTTAGTTTTTGGTAATAGTTCAAGCTGGACAGCGGGTCTACCTCCAGTCGGGGCGAGTAAGGGGTTCTTTTTCAGTTAGTCGATGTGTTCATTTCCAGGGTCCTGTACAATCTTTTTATTCAAAAATATGAGGTTGTTGTCTGGGAAGTGGACATTTTTCCTGGCATCACAGTTCTGTGTAGCAGAAACGGAACACTCTCTGATGAAATGCCTATGTTGGCCCTCAGCCAAGCTTGTTCGATGTGCACTTGCAAGAAACTGGCTACTCAAGCATTATACAATTTTAATCGACTTTCAGGAGCTGCAGGTGTTCATATATAACTTATAGATGAGATGAACCAAAAATGGATTAGACATGTTAATTGTGTACAAAATCAGGTCTTCGCTGAATTTTGTTGAGTGCAGGAAAGTTTTCCGGTTTGTGAGAGTCTGTTGTGTATTTTTGAAATAAACTCTATGCTCAGCTTTGTTCTTAAGATGCTGCGGCCAAACATTAGTGCTTTAGAGGAAATTTGTAGAAGCATCCATGCCTCACCAAAAGAGTATTTAAGTATTCGTCGACGCAAATTTCACGACATACTTTACTAAAAATACTAATGAATAAAAGAATTACAGACTACCTGGTTGTCTATGCAAAGTCTTCCGAACTTCTCAGAATTGGAAACTCCGAAAAAGAAATATTGCTTGCTTGTTCATTTCAGAATTAAAGGGGACACTTTTCCCTAAAATGCTTATACGACTTGACTGTTTGTTCATCCGTTCTAAAAAATATCATACTACTTATCCTGGTGAAGGACTTAATGCGACCTGCGCTCACAAGAAGGCATTCTAAACGACTCAAGTGACACTGAGTCGTTATTTGAATCGAAACCCTCGCGTTATCTGGAACGATATAGTGGTTTGAAGAAGAAGAAGAAGAGTCGAGCACCGGAACAATTCGTTTATTATTCTGAGCTTTCAGACTCGTACAGGAGTCCATCGTCAGAGGTAGTGGCAGAAACAGGACAAGCGGCAGTTATAAGGCACGTAGGCCCAATCATCGACCGACGTCGCAGGACTGGAGGTGACTACGAAGGGCTATGTACGTCGGCGCCAGATCGATAAATCGATTGACCGAGTTCTCATCCGAGGCCCAGGCTTCAATCAATTCTCGGCCTGTTTTGTTTCCGGCGTGGGCAACTATTTTGGTGGCTGCGAAGTCAAACTCGTGACCCATTTCGTAGGTGTGGGCGGCCACTTGTGACAATGCGTCGCCTCGCCGCACAGCCAGCTTATGTTCATGTATGCGCGATCCGAGCATGCGTCCAGTCTGTCCTGTGTAATTACAAGGACAATTTTGACACGGAATGCGATACACTACTCCAGATTGCTCTTCGTGTTTTAACCGGTCTTTGATCTTCATGACCCTGTGGCGCATGGTGGCTTTGGGGCGGTGTGCGATTCCAACCCCTAACTCCGCAGCAATGCGCTCGATCGCTTCTGAAACACCCTTGATGTATGGCAGAGAATGCCATATCGTCGGTGGCGTTGATGTTTGAGTTCTCTGGTGGCGACCGCGTAGGCAGCGACTTATGCATGCCCTCGGATAGCCATTGTGCACAAACTGGTCGCGGAGATAACGAGCCTCACGCGCTCTATCTTCCAGTTTGCTGCAATGAGTTTGGATCCGTTTGAACGAATTGTTCCGGTGCTCGACTCTTCTTCTTCTTCAAATATGTATACACCTGGAACTCGAAATTTCGCCTTCATTCATATAGTGGTTTGTCTAGTACACGCGTGTTTTCCGCAAATTTCCATCCGACTCACAAAAAGCGCATGCACAAGGCATGCGCAACGTTTCTTATCAGAAAGTAAAAATTATTCGTCAGAAAAATGGTGACTGCTCTAGGGGGAACTTGTAGCTCACAGGAAGCAGAAAAAATTGGATTCTGATTTCAGAATAGATTAATATCTTGTTGCTGGGTGTTGTCTCCGTTTCCATAAGAGCGCCCGTAAACAAAGATGTTCAATGTCGATGAAAGGTCATTGAATGAAAATGAAATGAAAATGGTCAGTTTAAGCAGGAAGCTTAAAGGGATGCTGCGGTGATATTCTTTGAGCGTTTGCCTTCTAAAATGCGTGACCGATCTCATGATATGTTAGCCAAAATGCTGGAATGCGTTCCCGATTAGGAAGGATTACTTAAGTGGGATTGTTATACTGATTATCATGCAACATAAACCTATAACATTTCAGACTCGCCAGGATGTCGGCTTTTGAATGCACTTCTTTTTGACCTCCTGCAGACAACACGCTCGATAAAAAGTGACTACTTAAGTAGCATGCATTTTTCCTATTGATTTTCGATAGTCTTATAAATTCAAATATATTTTATAGAGAACATGCAAAAATATGCTTTCTTCCACTTATTTGGAAGGAAATTACATTATCTTCCTATTTTATGCCCGAAGAAAGTGTATATTTAGGTTTTAACAAAGTTTCGAATTATGAAATTTTTAAGACCGTGGGATGTCCATACATGCAAGACCGCACATATCCGTTTACTAATGCCCCTCATGAAATGTACAACACAGTCCGGATCCATTGCAAAGTTTCATGAACTCTATAAGGTATCTTCTTAAAGGCACAGAGGAATATATGGTTTTCCTTACGCTGAAAGCATGCACCTTGTAGACTGAAATTGCTAAATGCTGCTGCAATGGCAGATTAGGTCGAAAATTAATCGGGAATCGGGAAACTTTTTAAAAACTTAAATACACACTTTTTCTGGGCATAAAATATAAAGACAATGTGATTTCTTACCAAATGAGCAAACGAAAGCATATTTTTGCGTCTTTTTTTCGTAAATTATATTTGAACTTATAAGACCATCGATAATCAGTAGGAAAAATGCATGTTACTTAAGCAGTCATTTTTTGCTGATTGCGGTTTCTGCAGGAGGTCAAAAAGAAGTGCGTTCAAATGCCCACATCCTGGCAAGTCTGTAATGTTATGGTTTATGTTGCATGATAATCAGCATAAAAACCCCACTTAAGTAGTCCTTCCTAGTCGAAAACGCATTCTAGCATTTTAGCCAACATTTCATGAGATCGGTCACGTAATGTATATGACGATAAATCCAACAGACAGATGGACATATTAAATATAGACTACTGTCTGTCCCCAATTATGGTTAAGATTTCATTTACTTAAACATTAAACTCGCGTTTTAAAGTACTTTCTTAAAGAAAGTCGGCACTCTTTTTACCCTGAAATCTTTTTAATAACGCGGAAAAACAGAGGATTTCCTTACACGTGTTATAGGCTGTGTGCAGTTTGGAAACCGTAAGTGCGAGGACAACTGCAGGTCGGCTTATAAATTATCTGGGAATTAACAACTTTTCTTAAAAGACCTAAACAAACCCTTCCCTCAAGTATAAAACGGGAAGATGACGCAATTGGCTACTGAAAGAGTAACCAAAAGTACTTTTTTGTATAATTTTTGTTAAACAATTTCGAATTCACAAAGACAACGAAATTCAATGGGAAATCACACTGAAGTAATCATTTTTGTCGTGTCGTTTTTGTGGGCGGCCGACAGGAGACTCATTCAAAAACCGGCATTTTGCTGTGACTAAAATATACGTTTCAGGGTAAAGATTATGCAATCCCTTCACTAATAGAAAACGGGTGCTCGAATTTCGGTAAAGTTTTCTTGATATATGTTAGATACTGTAGGCCAGACGCAAAAAACAACATCTCCAACAAAAAATGAGATAAGACATTCATTTTATTTTTAATTTGCATATGGAATAATACTTGGCCTAAAGAATGCAATCAAAAATATTCATTATTTTCAGGACTGACCCCGTGACCCTTACAAATTCGTCTGTGGGAAGCAAAGAGGATTCAAATAAAAATCGATAAAATCGTTCACTAAAATGCTGCATCTAGGCATTCACTCTAAATGCTTTTCTACCTATTTGACCTTCATTATCTGAAAATTACTGAAAAATCTGTCAGCAATGTCAGCATATGCAGCGAGGTCCCTTTAGTTTCCCAAACCCGGAAAAAACATTTGAGACAGTCAATTTACATTCAAGTGCGTTCTCGCGGCTAAATTTAGTTCGACCATGTACAACCAAACCAACGACATGGTCAAAAGATTTCCTAATTTGACTCTCAAAAACACGACGACCAGGTCGTTTGAGTGGCGGCACGGTTAGCGTACGCGGCGCTGAAAACTACCCCAACCTTTAAAGCACCAGACCTGTTGTCAAGGAGGACTTTTAATCATCGCAAGGGCGGACAGTTTACCGTAAATCAAGCCACATTCTTTGTGCTTTTCAAAGGCGAATGAGGAGCGGCTATGAATGTTCGGTTACTTTGAGCCGTTTTGCACATTTCTATGCTGAAAGCAACATAAAAGAATTGCCTAGCCCATATTATTTATTCACACAGGCAAAATAACCGTTTTACAGATCTACACAATGAATTGATTATACTTGAATTGCCAGGACTTCAAGTACGTCAGGGTACCTACTCGGCATACTCAAAATAGCTCAGTTGCGGTGGCAAGCGACTTTATGTTTTGGATTAGCAACAATTGGTGAAGATTACGTAATCATGAAACTCACACGGACCGAACAATTACACTCGTAAAAGGGCTCAAACCACCGACATCTAGAGTTCGCATCGAATGCGTAAATCACCCGAGTTACTGGGTTCCGTCAGCTAGTTGTGTAAGCAACCTCCAGTCCTTTATCTGACTGGCAGGGCTAGTCTACTGTAGTCTACGCTGCGTCTCCATAGCGACTGCTCGATAGACCGCTGAGACGCAGATGAATTCACGAAAACTCTATCTGTCAGAATGAGAGTTAGCCTTAACTCAACCATTGTGGTGACTGTTTTCATTGCAGACTTACTCACCTACCTTGTCGTACACAATAGCCATGAAGTGGATAAGTGAGCCCCACTCATTGTTGTGTCTATTAAAATTTTACCGTATATAGGGAGGAAGTCTACATTTGCGATGTTGCTTGCGTTATCCGGTTCCTAAACAACAATGGGAATTTTCCGGGATGAGTTGAGAATATGGCCCCACTTGCTCCGTGGCGAGAATGGACTCAATCAGTGCTGTCTACCACCTTCTGAAGTGGCTGCAAATACGCGATGGTGGAACTATAGGTGCAGCAGCGCAGAATCGTACCTGTTAGGAAAGCCCTGACTCGTCTGGATACTTCGTTGGTATGTATCTGGAGATGAATATGGATTAAGAACACATTAATGTGTCGTCGAACGTTATTACGTATATGTTCACTCGATTGGACACGGGAATAGAGACCTCTCATGTAACAGATAACCTTGCTCTAGATTCCCTGGAATGTTAGGGACAGGTTGGGATAGCGTAAGGATTTAACTTACGAGGGTCTAGGAGGGTTAGGGGTTAGGCGTTAGATCCAGCCGCAGTACAGGTACCTACAATCCCCTGTCCGACTGTTTTCTTATACGGAGGTCTTGTTATCAGACAGTAGCAGATCGGTGTAGATAAATGCTATCTTTTGTTATGGTTGCTTCCACTGTTCATGAATACCGTCCGTGGTACTTCCCCTTGGGTGATGACTCTTTAGCACGATCAACAGAACTAATCAGCTTCGAACTCGAAGTTCCAGGCTAAAACCAAGATGACATTCTCCGATTTTAATCAGGACAGATAAGTTCCCCCGCCCCCAGTCCCGTATGACTTCATACACTCCGCCCAATCTGATGTCGGGATAGCCCGTTGACTCAAGCGGACGGAGCCTGGAATTTGGTTTCTAAATAAATCACTAGACCTGGATTAAATCCTAGGGCGCGCCAGAACCCGGGGTTGGGATATCGCTGGTTGGTGATAGCTGATTAACCAAAACCAGCAAGTTCAGTGTCTCTTGTCCGTCTGGTGACTGATTACAAAGGCCGATGAGTTCCGAAGAGGAGTCCTTGTAGGTCTAGGACAGTAAGCTACAGAAGCAGTCAGATCCGAGATGGGATTTTCAGACAACAGTTCATTCAACCGGCACATCGACTGCCCCCTGATTAAGAGAGCAAATGAGACGCCGGCGGTAGGCTTACCGAAAAAATAGCCGGAAAGCGATTAACCGAATGGGCAAACCAACGAGCCGGTGTTTCAGCCGACCGCCTGCCCGTGGGTTGCCTAATCTTGCATGCGAGACCTTGTCGCTGTTTTAACGAAGACCAGGTTGCGAAAAATGATTAAGGCGGTGAACAAAGGTTATTCGATTTTTCTGCGATTCAGACTTTTTGGGGTTGAGAATGGACTTACTCAGAGATATCCCACGAAATAATCTTCCACATCGCGTCATTCTCCCCCCAACCAGCGTAGTAGTTGGAATTCTTGCAGACAGGATATCGTTTTCAGATATCTTGGAGATACCCAGCGCCCAATCCTTCTTGGTCTTTTCACTATGAATCACCTTTAAGTAGGAGTACAAAAGGTTAAATGAGTTCTGTAGGGCGATCGGTGAACGTACCTCTGCCATTATATGTTGCTGATTGCAACCGACAGGACAACGAGCCCGTGGTTCAGGGGTTAGGGCCGTTGGACTTCTAACCAAGGGGTCGCGGAATCGGGAGTATACATGACGGCTAATAAGCCAGAAATGGTCCATCCGGTCTCCTTTGTCTTTGTCAGTAATGCCATTCTGCCTATATCATACGCCTCTGTGCGGCTGCTGGTTGGGCTCGAGAGAGAGCACTAGGACATAGTGGGACGAGTGAGTTCCGTAGAAAGATCAGTGAGCCCTCCCCCCCCCTCCTCGGCTGAGCCCATGACAAGATGGCTAGACTGGTGCTCGAAAGTTGGTCCTCAGTTGGCACAATCAACAGGGCTATTGATCTTCATTCGGCCTATCAGGCGCTACGTGCAAGCCTACAGTCAGTCCAGACGGGGTCGACAGCACTGGCGAGCGGGTCGCGGTTCCTCCAACAGTTGTCGCCTTCATAGCAGGGGGAAGGAGCATTAGTCGACGTCGTCGACTTTACCACCTCTGTCATACCCCTCTATCACCACCACCACCACCACCACCACCACCACCACCACCACCACCACCACCACCACTCCTACTACTACTACTACCACCCCCACAACCAGCACTTGGGATTCGACCCGAACTTGTTACAACTGCGGTCGCATTCTCATCTGGCACATCGGCCTGGTCGGTCACTTGTGAGTCCATCGCACCGAAACCGGCGCACCAGCGTCGGGGTTCTGACAAACATTCGCGGAATCCGGTCCTTTCAATTCTGTCCTGTCACCAGGCTCAAGTGGGTGGTCGGAGGGGGAGTGCGGTAGATGCTGCGCAAGTCGCTGTCCATGCGCCCACCGTGCTGTGTGGAGCACACGGTGGACATCGTCGGTAACACCAGTTGAACAGTCGGCTGCCGAGGCATCCGTATATAGCCTCCGACGGGGTCCGCAATGACTAGGATTGAGGCAAACATAAACAGTTGGGGAAGCTTAACCAAGTATTACTTTATCATGTGGATAATAGTGTTTCCTTCAGTTTCACTAGATCCTTGCTTTACGTATGGAAGTTAAGGCATCCACTTCAGGAAATGTTCATTTCAAAAGTAATATATTGCATCCTTCGGTGTCTTCGCTAAAGTCAAGTTTAGCCTCTAAGGAGGAGGCATTTTTGTGGACAACTCAGTCAGTCCTGCTCAAACAGAATACCTTGATCTACCCAGCATATTTCCTTCTTTGAACCAGCCAAATTAAAGTACCGCTTTTTGCGTCATAACATCTTAACGTAGGCTCTGTTAAATATGCATAAGGCGCCTGATATGCCGGATTCAATGAGCGTTTACTTCTGACTGTCATCCTTGAAATCAGTGATGAAGGCGTGTGTTACCCAGAAAATTTTCAAAACAGTTCGATTCGCGAAATCAGAATTCTGGAAAAGGGTCTAGTTAACAAAAATCTCGGCAACTAACTACAACAGCTGCAAATGAAGCTCCGAAGGACGGTGTCTACCACCTTCAGACCAAAGCCGAGGCCACTCTGCCATACGGCAGGCAGACTTGGACTTAACCGGTGCGGGAATTAGTCAGTGAACCAGTAAAATCTTAATGGGTGAGCATGCACTAACTAGGTATTCGTACACTAGCGTAAAATTGACCTACCATCCCCCTTTTTATAACAGCGCCCCACACAAAATAAAGGAGAAATAGAGTATGTTCTACGTGGTATGATTTTTGAAGATGAAACGCTTCTAAGTGAGCTGCGTTTGCTTATCTTCAAGGACAACCTTATCCTTCAAGAAGTCTCCTGAAATATCCGATGCTGTGTACAAGTGAAAATGCCAGTGAAATGACGTCTAAGCTGACCTGATTTTTACAATTCATGGTTATTTCAGGTAGCACATCCCAATCATGCTTAAGAATTTCGCATTTCATTTGATATGCTAGTCTGATTTGATGGGGCTCATAAATAGCATATATCACTCATTCACTAGGAATCTGACGTTCGGAAATCTTACCATTCATATAGGTATATAGTAAAAAGGGGCATCCCAGGAATTACGGGTTAAAACGAAACAGGTTCTTTAGGTGGGTGACACAGTTGGTTGAATGAATTTTTTACGCTGGTTCCGTAGACTATCATTAGATGTAAATTCAGCATGCAAAACAGGTAACCTTCTATGCGTGCATAAACATCGACAGTTTTGTGGCATTTGTACGAGCAGACGAAGGTCGTATGCTATCATACTCTTCGAATTGGCAGTAGTCTTTTTCATTTCTTTTTGGAATTTTCGTGTATGACATTTAACTCAGTATGCTGATGAATGTTCGACTTTTTCGGACACATGACCTAGACGAACAAATTGTCGTTCTTGAGATGTCAGAGCCCAGAGTTGCGAGTTCTGTCCCATACGAAGACATGTTCAGTATTCGGACTACGTGTGACTACTGAGGACCAGTTGTCTTAACTACTTACTGCAAAATGATGTTTCCGTATGCGCAAACATATTAACTTTCCAGTTTGACCATAATATTCAGTATCGTAGGCACTGCATGAAGATTGAAGAGCGAATTAATCCACATCCACCAAGCCTGCCTCGTCGTCGTGCCGAGTTAACTGGGTGCGTGAAGCAATCGTCATTTTTCATGCCATTTAAACTCACAGAGGTGAAATAATCCGAACAGATGACCTAGACCTATTTGCGGAATAAGGTTTGTTACACTTTTCATTTACTTCAAAACACGCATATAAATATTCCTAACCAAGTATCGTTCTTTGCAGACTCTTATTGTTGGCTGTCCGCGAATTTCGTCGTCAGCTCTTAATGACGTTATGAAGTAGAGAATTCCGCCTACTGTAGACATTGTAGATTAGGACGAAGTAGCACTGAGCGCATTTATAAATTCCGTCAAAAAATCGTTAACCGCTGTCAGATCCCCCAAAAGATTAGGAGCGAATTTAGGACACAGATGAACTGCGAATTGGAGACAACCCACCAATAACCAAGAGAGTAAGCTGTCCATTTGGTTGGAAGTGGAAACCTATTTTATGATTAATTATGCCTAGAAACCTTTCATTAATATCTTCAACTTTACCAGTCGCAAGTTTATCGACGATGGTTATAGTTGCAGCCTTTTTATTTCCTTAGAAATCAACCGCTATCCTGGAGTAAATCAGTCTGTTTGAGACCTATGAGCTCAGACTGAATTCTGCTATGAATATGTTGGCCAAAGTCCATCAGCCACGGCGGAATAACCATGCAATATTCATAAACCGACAACAGGCAGTCAGTAGCATATTACGGGATAGCACGACATACCATCCTTGATAGCACAGACACTAGCTAAAAGCCCACACACGTCTGTTTCGTCGATATTCTGCCTCTGCATGACGCATTTGCGAGGGGTTCGGCTCATCACTGGGTGCCCCGGCGTTCTCTGTTAGATATTCCAGTTCTACAATTGCAATTTTTCATTTTCCTCGGAAACTAATCGCTAATTTGCAGTAAATCAGACTTACCGGCTCAGACTGAATTCTGATATGACGATGATTTTAATAATATGCAGGCTGTACAGACAGTTCTGGCTGCTGCAGCTCTTTCTCCCAGTTCAGCCTGAAGTTCTCATCTTAGAGTTGACCTGTTCACTTCCGGCGTCAGTCGAAGGCACAGTGAGATTTTCACCATTCATAGAAACAGGTCTAAGATACAACTGTTTAGTCGTACTTTGTTTGACTGAAAACTGTCTGGAAGTCACGCATCAGCATGCAATTAAAAACCTAGGCTTTTGTCATCTTTATTCGCGATCACTTCAGCAAAACTCCTGGGATTTTTGCTTGTTCGCAAAAGAGGCGAAGAAGTACACTCTCCGTCTTAGTTAAAACAATGCTGGTTAACAGAATGCGGCTTTTCCGTGTTCCCCATTAGGGACGGATTTTTAATTAGGCTGTCAGAAGAGCGGGGGGCGGGTGGCGGAGGAGGAGAAAAGTAATTACACAAAAGTCTTGCTCACTTAGTTAACCGCTTATCTAAACTGTAAACTCTGTAGCAACAGCTGGGCTGAAGGCCAAGGTAACGGTCCCTTTCCCCTAAATCTGCTCAGCCTGCTATGAAAATGTCATTCCCTGAAAATTGCAGACATTTTCTCGATGTCGCCTAGGGTTCAACTGTAATTCGGCAACGCTAACATCTATACTCTCAGACAGGGAATTAACTGGCTGCAGCATCGGCGAGTTCTGTGGGGCTGTGCGAACTTTAAAGTTTCAGAGCTCTTTTAGCAAGTGAGTTGATGTTTATTTCCTTAAATATGATGCATCACGAACGATGACGGCCTATCTTCGCCCCCTCCCCTTCCACCGTAAACTTCTCTCCCCCCTCCTCCTCGGTGTTAGTGATAAATGCGGCAGAAAAAGCTGGGCCTATGAGTGTAGGCATTGCGTGTCTTCTCAGATGTACACGAGAAGCGCTGCTCGTAAATCACTGAGCCGACCATTTGGGCAGCCCTAAAGAGGTCCATCGGTAGATCAACCTAACGAACATGTTGACTAACGGAGAAACCCCGGCAGAGCAGAAAGAATAGGTTCAGATGGAAACCTGTTCAAAGGCGGCGGGGATGCCGAATGCATCTTAAGTAATGAAAGTAAAGCGATCTTCCCAAAGCAACCCGTCTGACTACGTGGTATATGGCTACGATTTTCGGATAAATCTGCCCATGTCGGAACTGAGTTAGCTGAAAATGATTTGGAGATATGAAGCACGACAAAAATATCAACTAAAGTAGTAGTGTACGCCCTCCTTTAAAATCAGCTTAAACTAAACCTACACCTAAAACGTTTTCAATTAAAGTTGAACTCTGGTTTGGCTTGAGTAATTAAAAACCTCTAAAAAGAGGAAACAGACCGTTTGACTTGAACAGAACACGACTAGAAGAGTAAGCAAGATAATTGAATTTTTAAAGCTACGTCTTAAGGCGTTTTTGCAAGTCATTGAGATGTTTTGATATTCTCTGTTTGGCATTTCGGAATTATGAAAAGGATTTGCATGTTTTTTACGAAAAAAACGAGTTTCCAGGAAACACAGTAGATTTGTATTTATTATCGAGTGGACACCTAACTGACAGGGAAGTTCTTTTTCAAAGGTCCTCATTTCAATACAGGGTCCTATTAATCGTGAAAATTTAATTCCATTTTAAGCAGGCATTTAGTTAATCAGTTAGTATACTTGAGGAAAATAGGCTTACGCCTTTGAACTCCCTATCTGCACATAAAAATCTAAATAAATTGGCAACAATATGAAGAAATGCAAGCAACAAGTGAATGCAGACATCGATTAACATAGAGCATTGGTTTTATCTGATTACAAAGTCATATAGTGCGCTTTCTGGTGCAATAGATGGCTGTTCAGACGATATCTAAATGCCTCCACAGACGGAGACTTTACATTCCCCTCAGGCAGGCTATGTCAGGGTTCCACGACACGGTTGAAGAAAAAAATACGTTCTCATATTGTATCTTCCTTTAGGAACACGTACCTCGAAGGGATGTCCCCTGAAGTTATTTGTCGTGGCAAGTTGAAAAAGTCGTCACACCGAAGGACGCAGTCCCAGCCACGCACGATACGGAATGTTTGTATCAAATAGCCCCGCACTGCCTCTAACCCAGAGGATAGGGTTTAAGGTTTTTCAGGCGAGTCTCATAAGGCAGTGTACTCTGACCTCTTACTGGTTTTGTGGCTCGCCTCTGCACTCATTCGTGTTGATTGCAATCCTGCTATGTCCTGGGTCTCCTGGTCCGGATTGCATATTTCAACTGGGGTCGTACAAATGTGCCGGAGACTTTGGAGAAGTATTCTTTGTCGAAAACTGCGAATGCCAGCCTGATGGCGTTCAGCATTGAAGTTGCGACTTTAGCTGCCTTACGACATCTCGTAGAAGACTTTAGGCTGTCTGCAACCCAAACTTTAAGATCCTTCTGCGTTTCTGCTTCTTGAAGTGGCATTCCGTTCAGATGGTATCGCCGCGTACTTGGGGTCTGATTTCCTCGACGCAATATGGTGCATTTATTCAAATTGAAGGACAAGAGCCATCTGCGGCATCACTCGTCTAGTCGATAAAGATTTTCTTGAAAGTTGATCTCGTCGGCAGCATTGTGGATGTCTTTCCAGATTGTTAATATTATTTGCGAACCTGGCACAATCACAGTCCAACTCCTCTACACAAACATTAATAAACAAGAATAAAAGGGTCGGTCCGAGCACGGAGCATTGTGGGACTCCACTCTCTATCACTGTGTCCCTCGATTGGTGTTGCTCTATGCAGAACATTTGGAAACGGCCGATGAGGAAATTCTTGATCCATTTAAGAAGCTTTTCGTCGATGCCTTTCACCGTCAACTTGTAAAGCAGACGCAGAATGGGAGACAGTATCACAGAGTTTTGTAACGCTACAAAAGTACTTCTGCAATGAATTGGCAAGTTTACAACAATATGCAAAATCAACAGACTATGGGTTAGCTAGTATGTAGCGTCTAAACACTGGCTGCTTTTAAAAGCACTTAACCAGTAGCCTTTAAAAAATTCTTAAGAAAGAAATAGGAGATGAATTTCTGCTAAAGCTAATTGGCTAACGGACGAAAAACAAACCGTACTTTGATACGATAGAAATTTATTTATAACTCGCCTATAAAACATGAGGAAAAATCGGCATCGTACTAGACAACAGCTGACAACAGGATAGCGCGAACACAGGCAAATTGTGTGCGCCTTCCCTAGTAAAGGCGTCAGGGAGGCTTTTTACGGTGGGCTAAGTGTAGTATGATGAAAACAATGCGGACAATTTCGAATGTGTGTTACCGGTCTCATAGATACACATGTACTGGAAGATAGGCATCCCAAAAAACATAATTCGAAGAAGAATGAGTCCTTTTTGGGCATTGTTTAAATTTTGACTGTTTCTTCACACTAACTACACGTCTGAAAACCAGCTGGGAAACCAGACTCAAAAATATATAAAATAAAGTTCGTTAGGTGGCGCTCACCGATCGTTCATGCGGAACTCACTTGTTTCGTTGTGCCTTAAGGGCTCTCTCTCGAGCCCAACCAGCAGCCGCACAGCGGCGCATGATATATAGGCAGAATGATATTACCGACAAAGACAAGGGAGACTGGAATGGCCATTTCTGGCTTATTAGCCGTCGTCAGCCAGCCATACCCAAGCCCGAAGTGTGGAACAGCCGAGCCTCGAACTCGCAACGGGCTCATGGCCCGGTGAGTAGAGGCGTTGACTTCTAAACCAACAGGTCGCGTGTTCGAGGCTCGGGTGTTCCACACGTCGGGCTTGGGTATGGCTGGCTGACGACGGCTAATAAGTCAGAAATGGCCATTCCAGTTTGCCTTGTCTTTGTCGGTAATATCATTCTGCCAAAATAAAGTTTGTTCACTTTCCCAAAGGAGTCATTCTTCTTCGAACACATATATGAATATATGCCCAAGCGTAAATGACACAACACCGGGCTTTTAACAGATGGCAGATCATTGAATTGAATTTAATAGTGAAAGATTTTGGATCCGAATCCCGACACTCAAAACTTGTGGTCGGGTATGGTTGCCGCACAAGCCGACAACTACGTTGCGCACTCCGCTTGTACATCCAAAGAATAGGGTTAACTATCTCGATAAAAATGATTTTGTCTATGAGATTCCATGGGATGCTTGTGATGCTGTATATTGTGGCAAAACGGGAAATTCTGCCTCTACACGCGTTTACGAACATCAGCTGGCAGTTAAGAGGCGAGACCACTTGCCTCAAATGGCCGTGCACACCCTTGATACTGGAATGGGACAAAACACGCATCGACGGAGTTTGCCCATCTAAAAGAGACCGGGAGTTTCTTGAAGCCATGCATCAATAGGCATACCGAGTTAGATGCCGCGTAGAAAAATCTCGGAGAAATTGGAAGAGACAGAAGCCAATCGATAGAGACTGACACCCTCAGCGGTTGCCTACTGTCTAAAGCACCAAATGAATATTTATTTCTCAGCACGTTTGAAATGTTGATTGTTTTTTGCACATTTCTTCAAGTCTGTGGACAACTTGGGTTAGCAGTGTCAAAACTTTACTTAATAAAGTTTTCTAATTTTCCCAAGGAACGTATTTGCCTTCAAATGCAGTAGGTGGGCAAACTCATGAAATGTCAACCGAAATTCCGAAATGCCTTATCATTTTGAAAGGAATAATTAAGTAGGGTTGTTAAAATACTCAGTCTGCAGTTACCTCAGGATGATATCTATCGAACAAACTTCCTTCCAACTGCATACAAAAATCATACTTTGTAAAAAAATGAACACTTAAGTAGCATGCACTTTTTCATTGATTTTTGATGCCCCTGAAAGTCCAATTATATTTCGTGGAAAATATGCAAAAAATAATTATTCTTTCCCTCATTCGGTAGAACATTACGTCTTCTTTCGAGGGAAGAATATTCTTCGGTTTTTAAAAAACGTTTCAAATTCCCGAATAATGTTGAACCCGCTCTACCGTCACAGTTGCCTCTAGGGTTTCCAAACTACAGGCCATGTATATCCCACGTAGGGAAAACCAAACATTTCTTTACGGTATTGAGAGGAGATTGGATGGGGTTCATAAAACATAAGGTTGGATTTGATTTTATATTTTCAACTTTCCAAGCCACATTAGTAACTGCAGAGATATGACGTTTTATGAACGGCCATTCCACGATATTTAAAAGGCTCACAATAAGAAACTATTTTAAAGCCGAATTATATCCCTACTTCGAGTATAAAATTGGAAGAAGAATGAATATTTATTTGCATGTTTTCCATGATATATAATTGGTCTTTTATAGGCATCGAAAATCAAATTTGAAAAATACATGCTACAAAAGAAGTCCTTTTTTTCAAAGTATAGTTTTTGTATGCAGCAGAAGTTCTTTCGAAAGCCGGCATCCTGGAGTAACTGAAGTATTGTAGAATTATACTGCAGACTGATTAGTTTTACACCCCTACTTAATTAGCCCTTTCAAAATGATAAGGCATTTCAGAATTTCGGTTGACATTTCATGAGTTAGCCCACCTACTGTATATGTAATTAATGCATCCAATCGCAAGTGACAGAACACCGGGCTTTTAGCAGATGGTAGATCGGGTCTGGGTCCAAATCTCAGACACTCCAAATGTTAGGGTGGGTACGTTTAGTAAATCCGATCTCAATTGCCAATGTCGGGACTCCATTCACCACATGCAAATATAAACCACAGTTTAAACATATGCATATTTATTTGAAATTAATAAGTCCTTCGCAAACTGCAACAAAGTGTACTTAGTATAATTTCGGCACGGGTTCCCCAGGTCGTCTTTAGGCGTATTCCAAGTGTGCAAAGCAGTCAGGGCTTCCAACTATGCTTAAAAATCGATACTTCCCTTTCATTTCTGCCAGTAATTCAAGGCCTGCGTTGACGTCTCGCGTTGATTGGCTGCCGCCTCTCCCATCTTCCCCTGAGACTGTTGAACACAGCGTCTAGTTCAATGTGCCGGTTAATATATGATTCGTTGGAATCATATGCCTCCAACTATTCACGGCCTTTTGTAGATGGACAGACACCAACACTGCGAGTTTTGTCATAAGCAAATTTATGGTCATTTTCCAGTTTATGCGCGGCAACTTGGGACAAGTGGTCTCGCCTCCTCACGGCCAGTTTATGTGCGTGTATGCGTGTGGAGACCGACTTTCCGGTTTGGCCACGGTACGCTGCATTGCAGGTGTCACACGGAATCTCGTAGCTGATGTCTTTATTATCTTAACAGATAACCCCACCCTTAGTGTGTACGAGCTGGTTGCGTATTTTGGTCATCGGGTTGCACCTCCATCGTAGTTAATGTTTCCCCAAGTGTCTTTTAACGATTTCGGACACGTTTTGTGACGTACTCTAGACTTTAAATTTAGGCGCTTGATCAGAAATGTCTAATTCCATGTCTTTTTCTTTTAATTCCTGCTGTCTCGTACATCGATGTACATAATCTCTGGGGTGCACATTTTGGGAAAAGAGTCCGAATAAATAATTAAGTTCTATTCGGTAACCATTGCTGTTGGAGAAGTGTTCTTTTTGCGCGATTAAGTAGGCTGATAACAGTACTTCGTTTGCGAGCAATAGGGTGATTTTTCTTGCAATGTAGCACATTTTTCATATAGGCTTCTTAGCGGCACACTAATTTGTGAAATGTCCCGTCAGTCGTCAGCTGTACGAGAACGTCAAGGAAAGGCTGTTTACCGACAATATCTTTTTTTACGCGTAACCGAGATCCTGGTATTGTTGCATCAATAACAATATGGATCATTTCCTTTAACGACAAAAAAAGTGTCATCTGCACAACGCACCCACAATTTGGGATTAACTAACGGTAGGGCCACAACCTTCAATTTTTCCATCGTGATTTCAGCGAGAAAACCGGAAATAGCTGACCGCATAGGTGCTCCCTTCATCTGCTGGTACTATTCATGTGCAAATAAGAAGTTCGTTTACAGTCAAAGGTTCGAGAGTTCAAACGAAGCAGTAAGGGAGACGTCCATGTCGTAGGGCTGGAGACGTTCTCCTCTGTATTGCCGTGTCAAACCCAGTGAGTGACCGATTTCAGGAAGTGTCAGCCAAAATTCTTAAATTTATCTTATATTACGAAGGGTTACTTGAGTGTCTTGTAATGTTAGTCATCTTGCAGCATCATCCCGAGATATTTTAATTCCAACAGGATGCCAGCTTTGGGTACGTTTTTACTTACCCGCCAGCAGAAGCGTACTCGACAAAGAATGACTACTTAAATCGTGAGAAATTTTCCTGCCGATTGGTGCAGACAAAAGGCGGCATCCTGGTGTGACTGTAATATCGGATTATGCCGCACAATGAATAGCATTAAGTGATTCTTTTTAATCTAAAATGAAATCCAGTGTTTCGGTCGACATTTCATGAGCTCGGAGGAAGTGCATGTACTGATCGGGTCACGGGACATGCTCATCCCTCTGCGCCTTAATATTCAGTTCAGATTTGACAAAGACGGCTGCATAAATATACAGTAGGTGGGCTAACTCATGAAATGTCAACCGAAATTCCGACACGCGGTTTCGTTTCAAAAAGATTCATCAAGTAGGGTTGCAAAACTAATCATCGTCTAACATAATTCCATAATAATTCAGTTACCTCAGGATGCCAGCTTCCGAACGAACTTCCTTCCGTCTGCATGCAAAAAACTACACTCTGCAAAAAGTGACTACTAAAGTAGTATGAATTCTTCCCATTGATTACCGATTCCACTAAAAGTCCAATTACATTTTATGGAATAGATGCATAAAACTATTTATTCTCTTGCTGATTCCGTAGGAAATTACGTCTTCTTTAAATGTCATACTCGAAGGAAGGGTATAATTCGGTTTTCAAAAAGTTTTCTAGTTCCCGAATAATTTTGCACTTGACCTGCCGTTACACTTGCATTTAGCGTTTCCAAACTAAAAGCCATATATTTTTCGCGTACGGAAAACCATACATTTCTCTACGGTATTCAGTGGGGATCATATGGGGTTCATGAAATTTGGCAGTGGATTTGAGCCAAATTGTTATCTTTAGAAGCCACATTGGTAGATGCAGAGACATGACGTCTTATGAACGGCTATTTCATGATATTAAAAATCTCCCAATTACAAACATTTTTAAAACCAAATCATACACTTCTTGCGAGTATAAACTTGGAAGAAGACGTAAGTTTCTACCAAATGAGTAAAATAGTGCATATTTGTATGCATGATTTTCATGAAATATAATTGAATTTTTAAGGGCATCGAAAATAAATGAGAAAAAGCGTGCTACATTTGAAGTCATTTGTGCAGGGTGTGGTTTTTACATGCAGCCGGAAAAAAGTTCATTCGAAAGCCGGCATCCTGAGGTAACTGAATTATTATGGAATTATATTAAGCGACGATAAGTTTTACAGCACTACTTAATTAATCTCTTTGAAACGAAAACGCATTTCGGAATTTCGACTGACATTTCATAAGTTAGCCCATCTACTGTAGATGTGAGGTTTGAAATTTGTTTGCCCACGACGTTTTGGATGGATATCTCACGCATTGTGGTTTACAACCTTCTCCTCTTAAACCTGTATTTTTCATTCTAAGAAGAATGTCCACATGGCACTGCATGTGCGATTAAATTGCAGTACCCGCTTCATTGGACTGCTCTCGCATCCTGCTGGACAAACGTATAAGTATCAGCTTCAGCAACAAAAATTAGATGGGTAACAAACTGGGGGTGGTATTTCTGCACCACAACATACCTAACAAAAGGATCAGCTCTCGCACTCATCAAAAATGTTCCTGCTGCTCTGCCTTAAGATTCAATTCAGATTTGACAAAGGCGGTCACAAAGAGACCGAAAGGAGCAGCGGCAAAGACAGGAGATACAAAAACTGGCGTTTTTGGCCCACCGACCGTCATCAGTCAGCCATATCAAACTCCGTGTTTGGAGAACCTTGAATTTGAATGCGGAACCTTTGGTCCAATGTCCTACACTGGGACACGGGTCGTCATCATGTCAGTCACCATCGGAAATATACGCAGTGGATGGGCTTTCCCATGAAATGTTAACCGAAATTCCAAAGTGTATTTTCACTTTGAGAAGACTATTTTAATCGTGGGCATCAGTTGGGGTGAAGGACCCTGCCTAACTGTTGGTAGACTGCGGGTAATGCCATTTGCGAATGGTGGTAATGGGGTTTTACGGGTGAGGCAGTATGCCAGACAGCAATCTGACGAAATACAGAAGACATGGAAGTTGCCTAGATTTCTACCGAAAGCCTTGTCATGCGATTTCATAGGGTAAATTAAGTGAGCGTGTTAACCGCAAACATAAATAAAAGAAATTTTGAAAAATAACGAAGTCTGAGTAATGGTTTGTGGTCATAGGAAGTAATTTTTTGGCAGCGCAATATCTACATCGGCCTGCAAATAATGGTGATAGACTAAATACCGCATGGCGTAGTCTTAAGATATTTTGATCACAGCAGAATGTTAATATTTAAATGCGCTTCATTTCAGCCGTCTCTACAAGCTGAATTTTTTAGGAAATGACTACAAAGGTAATATTCGTTTTTCTCATTGGTTTCTAATGCCCTTATAAAGATGAATATGTTTTGCAGAAAAATCGCCTTAAATATTCTCCATTATGTTGATTTGGTGGAACTATTCGTCTTCTAAAATTATATTTTTAGGTTTAAGAAGGGTTTTAAATTGTGAGAGTTTCACAAAATTTAAATGCGTACTAAAAAAGTATCGTATCTGCGCATTTGGTGATGCTACCTACAAAATAGAAAACACCGTCCACATCGATTGCGAAGGTTTATGAGCCCTATATGACATTTTCGTAACAGCGCATGGAAATGCATAATTTATGCATATGCGGAAAGTGTACAGCTTTTAGACTGGAATCTCCGACTGCAAATTTAAAGGTTGGAAGGATTTAAAATTATTCGGGAATCAGAAAGGCCCTTAAAAAGCGAATGTTGCTCTTTCTTTAAGTGTAGATTTCGAAAATGACACAATTTGCTGCGCAGAGATTAGGAGGAAGAATATTTTGTTTATGTTATTAAACATCTTTCGAAATTTACAAGAACACTGAAAATGTGAAAAGTGATATTACTTAACTGACCATTTGTTTACAACAATTAGCTTATGCAGGCCGTTGGAAAGAAGTTCGTTTTCAACCGGCATTCTGATGTGACATAAACAGCTTGGGATTATATGGCATCCTAATAAATACGTCAGATATGCTACCCAGAAAGCCAGTCGGTCTAATCTGGTCAATATAAAACAACAACGGGTCTTTTGACATGCAAGATTTTCCCAAAAAATTACACGCGAACATGACTCGAAAAATTTCTTTTTGTTAGCAGTTATTTCGGGTTCCTTCTCCGAAAAATAGAACGAGAAGCGCATTCGTGATGAACACGACAGTTCGACCGTCGCATCTGACGATGTCTACCGTGCACTCCAAGGCAGGGTGGGAGTAGGGACGGTGACTTTCGCAGGCTTTATAGTGAGAGTAAACTTGCGCCGCACCTACCACACTCTCTCCTCCTCCCCTACCTGTACCTCGTGTCAAGACAGAGCCAAGATGGCCGGAGACGCGAGAGGGCGCAAGTGGATGGCGCGTTCGAGCCCGCACCTTGGCGTTCCACTCCACATTCCCTGGTCCACACAACAGATAACCGGGTTTTGGACCAACAACGCAAAGAGAATGGAGGCTGGAACGGCCGAAGTCGCACCTAGGTGTGCCGCCCACACCCGACTCCGATCCCACGCAGTGGGAATGTCATAAAGGCCACATTAAGAAGGAGCCATTGCAACCTGACTGTCAGACTACCGGCCAGCCAATCCGCACAATTCGACCGACTGTGAGGTCCAGGTTATCCCGTCAGTTGACAACCTTCCAAGTCACGGCTTTTAGCGCACTGTGATAGCTTCAAGCGCGTCGGATTGTTTATAGTGAAGAGAATGTGCTGAGTCGTCGATCTTACTCTCCCTTCCCATTCCCATATCTCAGTCACTGCGCGAGCCGGTCAGTTGAGTGGAGCGGGGAATGGCGCGGTCGTGATGAACATGATCTCCTAACCCGCACGCAGGATTTGCACAATACAGTACAAGCCTACTTTCTCATTTGTGGAAAATCATTTATTAAAGGAGATAGAATAAAAATTTTGGAATTCAAGTCTGAGAAAAATACCCTTCGATTATTAATCGTCAGACCTGTACAGCAAGAGAAGGGAGGATATAGTAGTAAAAGTAAAACGTACAGTGGGAGAAAGTATGTGCGAGTGGGGTCAGTATAGTTCTGTCAGGGGATAATTTCCAGACACCTCCGCCCCCCCTAAGCCTCTGACTGAACTAGACACAGACGCCTGACATCTGAACATCATTACTCCACTCGCATTACTTACTTCTATTGTGTGCTTGAAGTTTACTACTCTACACTCCCTTTATTGCTGTATTTACGTTTTTCGGACTTGACTCATCAGATATTTACATAGTTATCAACGCTGAAAGTAAGAAGTTACACGACAACAGTTCTTTACACATTTATCTTGCCCGAAATCACGTTGAGCTGATTGCATAGCAAAGGTTTGCATAGGCATGCATATATTATTAGTTGAAGACTGTTGATTAAAAAAGTATGGCCAACTCAATGTTCCCTGTCCTTATCCATACTCTTTCTGCATACACAGTACGTAATCTATCTCATGAAATCTGATAACGGAAACTGATACGAGAATTTCTGGACGCCTTAATGCTGCACATTTTGTTCGCTCATTCACTTCCTTCAATGAAATTTTTCTTTCATGTTATGAAATTGTGTTTAAGTAATTATAGCAAGTCAAATGTCAGTAAATCTGAGCGAAAATGGACGTTGGATTATATTTATGCAATTTCCTATGCTAATGCTTGTCCTAGACTCCGGTTGTGCATCTGAGCGTGTTTTTTATTGAAAGAAAAGTAATTTACCCGCGAGAATTTTAATAAACGGACTTTACCGGACTTAAAAATTTATTTCATGCCCGATGCTAACCGTATTAATTAACTTGCTGACACAAAGGTTACCTTAAGATGTCCACAGGGAGCTAGGTACAGTACGTGACCTATCTCATGAGACCTGATAACGGAAACTTTTGTTCTTACGACGTCCCCATCGGCGAAATCAAGCGAAATTCAGTTTCTCTCTTTGAACCTCATCTCATCTAACTCAAAATAGTCGGGGATAACAAGAAACCCTGGAAAATTGTTTTTGAATCTACGCGTAGAATGTAGGCAGTTGACAAACCGTCATTTATGAAATCACACTAATTAGTAAACGATATTTAGAAGTAAACTTCATTGAAACACTATTATTAGACCTCATTTTATTTCTACTTTCGCATTTACTACGTTTTTGGCATGAGAATACATTCTAAACATCTAAAAATGAAGTTCATTAAATTATAGCCATTTTTGACGTTTTTGGGATATTGCGCATTTCAAGATAAGTCGGCATTGCTAAACAACGCGAAACTGCCTTTACATTTCTTTGATGTTTTTATTTCTTTTAAACTTGTACTTAATTAACATGGACATTGGACTCATGAAATGGTGTTGGTTTGCGAGTGTTCGACAATCATTCGTAAATTTCGACACATTTCTTGAGTTAGTTCACTAACTGTATTATAGCTGTTTACAGCTCACTCCTAAGAAATACCTGTTCCGTCGAGGTTTCGGTTGCTGTCGGATGTTTCGGCCCTCAGTGGGTTTCCCAATGCTCCCTATGCTAGTTTCTGTTACACGGACTTCAACTTAATATTAGACTATTAATTTCAGAAAATATCAAGTGCTGGACTTGGAATTAATTGTCCAGGGCTTGATCTTTTGCGGTCAGCTCCGAAATGTCAGTGAACGTTTTATACTCCTTTCTTGAGTATAAAATATATAGAAGACGTGATTCTCTTTTGATTGACTAAAAGAAAGCATATTTTTGTTTATGGTTTCTATAAAATATATTTGAATTTGCAATACCATCGAAAATCAATAAGAGTAATGCATGCTTATTAAGTAGTCATCTTTACCGAGTACAGGAGATGGAAAAGAAGTGCATTTAAAAGCCAACATCCTGCCGAGTTCGAAATGTTATAAAAGTATGCCACAAGATAATCCGTATTACAACCGAGACCAAGTAATCCTTCCTAATCGAAAACGCATTTCAGAATTTCAGCTAACATTTCATGAGATCGGTCACTCACTGTATATACATATATATATTTACTTAATAAGGTTTTCTCTCTTTCCCAAAGAACGTATTTGATTTCAAAATATATATATATATATATGGCAGACGGCACGATAACTGAGAATGGGAAAAGATAAATTTAACTGGAACCTACTTGTTTCAAGACGCCAATAGACTGATGCTAGTCCACTCTTGTTTGGATTTTTTTGTATATAAGTGGGAAAATTAACACGCGTGAAGTTTCGTGGATACTTATATGTATTTCGTTTGTCGCTCTCCAGAAGAATGCTTCATGTTCTTTGTCATCTTTTAGGAGCTAAGATCGCGGTATATTCATATAATTCTTTTTTAAAAGTGATACGAAGTACGAAGCTTGTTATTTGCCTTCCCCTCTTGCGACATCAACCTCGTTAGTGATTCTTAGATCATCCGAGCAAAATTAACGCGGCCAAAAGTGGTAATGGGAACTACCTCTGATTAATTCTCATAAGAACAAAGTGTCGGAAATGTATGATAGGGGCAGTTACTCGCGGAGCGCATGTGGCCGTCATGCTCTCTGTTGCAAGCAAACGCCATCAAACACACGATAACGACTTGGTCGATTTCATACTCATTGAAGAGCGCATTGCACTACTAAATCAGCTGTTACATAAAGTTCATTAAAATTTCGGCTAATGTACTGGCGACACTGTCAGAAATTTACCCTACTGCGTCACATTCTGTCTCGGGGAAAAACCGAAAGTTTCGTATTCTACTCAGTAAATCTCAGATGTTTTTCTTTAATCTCCTTCACACCCACGGCTGAAACTTTTCAGAAATAGCCTAAAGATCAGTGATGGTTTTAAGATAGTTAGGGGACGAAAAATTTAGAAGCTGATTTGTAAGGATACATGTGGGCTTTCCGGGACTTTGGATAAGCGTTTGCCAACAGTGTGCCACTTTGCACATTACTTACGGAAATGCGTCCTTAACTAGTGCAAGTTTCTCTTATCCGAATAGATAACCCATTTAATCTATACTCGCGGCGTACTTATGTTAAATTCAACAGAACGCAACCAAATGCCTAAGTAAGAGGGCGCACAGATTTTATTTTCTTATACATGCAGAGCTAAGTGACTGAATGTGAGTCCTTATGATCGTTGGAGTATCGCAGTCCAATAACAGGCCGAGACTTTCAATTTCCTAAAATGACTCAATCAGATAACACTTGTCCAAGCCATGTAGTTATTTTACATTAGAATTATTGTGAGTCCAATTTTCCGATTCCAGTTGACTGGATATTGAGAATGGAGAATGTACCAACCCCCGAAACAGAAGTTAGGGGAGACGAGCATACGCTGCTTTCATTTAATTCCCCCCAGGACAGTACAATTATATGGTAACGGAGTGCAGTAAAATATGTAAGTGATTGAAAATCGATAAAAAATTAGTTTTAAAACACAGGCTAGGCGAGAGCGGAGAGGGCAGAAAGCTGCATGTGGTAAGTCTACCTTCGACCTCGGTAAGCGCGGATGTCAAAGGTAGAATAATCACATGTAACTTTCTGTGCCATTCCGCTTTCGCCCCGCCTGTGTTTTAAAACTAAATGTTATCGATTTTTCAATCACAAACATGTTTGACTGTATCTTGTTCCTATGTAATTGTACTGTCCTGAGGAGAAATTATCTAAAACAACGCATGCTCTCCAACTCGTCTTCTGAATACTGCTATGCGAATTTTCGCAACTCTAAATTGAGGGAATATCGATTATTACTCACATCTGGAAGACGCACTCGAGAAGAAAGGTAGTTATTTTCATGGCTAGTTTGTATTTTATCAGTAAGTGGTCCAAATAAACATGAATTTGAGCCCTGGTATTCCTTCAAGATTCATTTATTTGTCAATTGGTTAAATGGGAACACATGTGAAGTTTATCCAGATAAGCCCATTAAAGATAGGCGTGCTGTGATTAGTTCTAAGTACACAAGGCAAGGCCAGCTTGAACGGTAAAGTGACAACATGAAAAGCATAACCTAGGTCATTCAGTCTATGAATAGTGGCATGAAAGCACGGATAAAATAACGCAATCGGAAATTTAATGTCAGACTCAAGGTCGAAACATCGAACGGCATTCTATGCGGGCGGACGGCCATCTTCTTTTAACTATTCAGAACAGATACGACCATCCGATTAATCCCTTGACACGGGAAGACCTCCGCGTTCTAATTTAGCTGAGCATGACTGGGCTTGACTTGGTCAGAAGGCTCGACAACACGACTCACTTCCTACTTCTACACGTTTCGCCGATGCTCTCGCAGAAGCGTGAGGAAAACCAGCGACCCATAATCCGTCAAGAAGAGTTGTCGCTGTTGTCTCTGCCGACATCCACTTTTAGTCAGATGCCTGTGAAATCAGCAGTACCTTGCCGCCGCCTCTGTTCTCATTTTCATGCCTAGAGTCAGTGACCTAACACAGGAAAGGTGTCGAAATTTACGAATGACTGCTAATCACTCGCAAACCGATACCAATGTTTAGACCCAATATCTATGTCAATAAAGAAAACCGTTAAAAGAACTAAAAAAAAACAAGAGAAATATTAAAGGCAACGTTGTGTTGTTTAGAAATGACAATTTTTCTAGAAAGGCGCAAAACTCCGAAAAATTCAAAATGGTTGCAAGTTAGTAAACTTCATTTCTAAATTTGCGAAATATCTGCCCATTCAAAATACTGGGTAAATATGAAAGCGCAAATAGAATAACGTTAAAAACGGGGCTTTAGTGAAGTTTACATTTGAATATCCCTTAAAACCTGGTGTAATTTCAGGAATGGCGGTTTGCCAACAGCCTGCATGCTAAAAATAGGGTCCATAACACTTATCCGTATATTCGTCTTATTCTTTACGCTTTTGAATGGACTGAGATGCGGTTTAATAAGCAAAGTAAACTTTTCCTGAAACACTAATCAGGCGCCAAATAAGTACAATAATTAGGCCAGACCATGCACTGCTGAGGTACCTGCCAAAATAACACCATCTCTAAGCTGAATGATCTCATATGAGAATCGAAATCGATGAGAAAACCTGCACAAATGAGCTGTCTTTTTGGACGGAATAAACCGTTAGGTGCAGAAGTTTGGGCGTTTTCTGGGGACCTGTTCCGACGCGAGTAGTATTTTACACTTCCCAGAAAATTGAAACGATTTTTCTGTTGCGTTTCTCCATCTTTTCTCCATATGCGGACGTCTGACGAACGTTTCACTGGTTTTTCAATACATTCGCCTTTGCTGAGAAAAAAACATTTTTGGATGCAATACGTCTCTGTCCAACGGCGCAGACAGAAAACACCGTTTCTATTCCTGGAAGCCAGCTGTCGAAGGCGCCAGTCCCTTCTGGCACTTTCAATGAAAAAAATAGAGCCCGGAATATCAGCAATCAGGCGAGCTTTCCTTGACAGTGCAATTTACAGGAAAACAGTCTAAGGCGGGGCAGAAACGAATGACAGGAGTTTGGCCTGTTCACTTTAACATCTGCCCTCATTCAGAGATTCAGGTCTGTTTCTTAGGCAAACCACCCTTCCTTTTTTACGGCAAAACAGCTCCTGGTGTTGAAGAAAGTCTGACCCCGGAGTTAGGGGTGGTCAAGTAAAAAAAATGTTGGCATCTAAACCGACTGATGTTTGATCTGCCAAAAGTACATTCTGCAGCAGCAGGTTCGCACAACTGCCATGAAGCATGAATAAACCTGAGCTGAGTTTGGCATCACATTTGTACACTAACGGGATAAGGCTATTTGCAATGTAATGGCCATAGACAAGAAGGTATTGTTGAGTTAAAAGACAACTCCAAATGCTAACCAGGAATTTTGCGAAGAGGTGGACTTATCTACTTCGGGAATGTGGTGTAGATTTTTAAATGCTCTGGAATCGATTCAAATAATCGCCGCTACTGATCAAAAGCTGCATTGACTTCTTTTCAGCCTACATCTCATTTGGTAAAAAAAGATATGATGCGGCATAAAGGACCAATCGGAAGCATTACTCAGATAAGATGCTGGGTCGTGGCGACACAAATGGCGCCAGATTGTATCACTGACGACTGCCTGGGTAAACCCCTGAGAAAGGATATCAATGATTATTTGCAATGTCGCCTTCCGTGATTTTTTCCTAGACTTCCTGACATACAGTGACGTTCTATACGTGGTTTGTCAATGCTGTTTGTCAGAACAGAAGAGAACTCTGACATTATGGTTATTGCGATAGTACTCCACTTTGAATAGTAATCTATATGGACTCCAGAAAAGATTTCCCTCAATAGACAGACTGTCAAGTTTTGCAACCTCCTATATGAATAAGAGGGAGATTATTGATTAACTCTTAAGATGCGAACCATACTGTAAAACAAGAACTATTGCAGATAACTTCCCAATGGGAAAGTTCAACGACAGCTCTAAAAAACCGTATAGTATGCCTTCGTATCTTAATAATATATCTATAACATACATATATTATATATATGATATATAAGTAAACAAATGATTTCGGAAATTATTCGCTTGGTTATTTTCTGGAGTTCATACACGAGAAATCGTATGGAGAACGCTGGGGGGACCCACTGAGGAGCCGAACCGCTCGCAGCTTTGTCACGCAAATAAGGTCTTATTATCACGAAAGTTTAGCATGAAGATAGGACGCCCAGGCTCACAGTGATTAGGGACTTAAAAAATCACGGGGGGGGGGAGACTTCGGGACTGTCCACTGTCCGGTAGCTTTTGTAACTAACTAGGTAATCATACTCGCCTGTGACTCACAGTGTACCTTAAGATAAATAGACCTAATCACTGGCTCGACCAGCCTTACTGAACATTAACTGAAAGCTTATATTGAAGACTACTCTTAGGCAAATAATAATAAATGAGTTATGGGCACACCGAACAAAGGCTGCAAGGCCGACTGCGCAGAGCCCAAGCCGTGTTAGAACGCAGCGGTCCAAACTCCCAGGTCGTCTTGCATGCAGTGGAGAAGGAACACATTTTTTAAATGAAACCATGCAAAATCCCCGGCCGAGCATTTAAGGTCGAACCGATAAGAAAGACACGAGGAGAAGAAGGCAGGTGCCGTAAATGGGAATGATGGGGGGCGGGGAACAGGCATACGTCCCCATAAGCGACAATATGATGAGCCACAGCAATTACCATTATCAGTCCTCCACAACCGCCCCCTCGCACGACTAGGTAGCGCCATTAAACTCACTAGATTATCCGTCCACGGGACTGAAAAGGTTACTCGTATCCATTAGTTATAAATTCAAAAGGTAATCTGAAGAGCATACGTCTGCTATCGATAAATTCTCTTCAGGTCTTACATTTATATGGCTATTGAAATAATAAATTAAAAGATACGGGCAAGTAGATAATTGAGCTGTAGCTCGGGTTTGGATAGGGAAGGGGAGGAGAAGAGTGAAACACCAGAATTCCAGTCAGCGCCAGGGAGAAGGTGGGTCCCCGCGAAGGTAATTACATGCGGGTGGCTGACTTGGTGGCTTTGAACCACGGCAACTGTGGGACCTGTTTGAAGTTCTTTTGTGCGCATAGGACCGGTCCGCGTAGCCTGATTGCAGCCGTCTCTGCCGTAGCTAAAACGCCCTACCCAAGTAGTTTTGGATAGCTTTATAAGACCTAGTAAATCACTCTGAAGGCCTCTCTGGCTTCTACACGGTGGTCTGTGTCTACTGTGTGCGCAAGAATCGGGCTGTTGATGTTATTTAATTGACTTTTTTCTAACCATGCTGAAAGGTGTTCTTTTATTCTTTTGGATATCGCCGGCTCGTGTGACCAATATATTCTGCCCCACAGGAGCAGGTGAGGGAGTAAACACGCATAGAGGTGGTCTGAGCGGGTAGTTTGTCCTTGCGCTCTCCGTATTGGACTGGGAATGGCGGAGAACAGTACACGGGTGTCAGCTGCTGGAAAGGTCTGTGATACAGTTTGAGTTAGGCGTCTTTTTAAAAGTTCACTTGGTGCATCCCTTTGAAATGGGACCCTGATAAATAGCCTTTACCTTCCTGCCGTCAGTATCGGGGGCTTTTGAGGCTTTTCGGTCATGTTCTTAGCAATGAATCGATCAGCATACCCGTTCTGGCGAAAAATGCTAAAAAGACTAATTCACCTTACTTAATTAATTATTAAGCAGATCGCACGACAGACTGCTGAGTTCATGATGTCTTATCAGTACCTGTGTTTTTTGGGCGTTAACGGTCCTTAACAATGAACAGAAGATCTAACCACTCGAAGTCCCAGGCGGCAGGGATCAAACGCGTCTCGATGACCTTCGACGGCTTCTCCAAAGCTGTCTCATTCTTGATTGGCTACTTGTTCCTTTTAGAGGGTTGCCTGGGATGGCTTAAATAGAGAGAGACAGAGAGAATGGTCTGCGTGCCCTGCGTTAGTCCTATACCCGAGTCAAACTTTTGGTAGAATGCTTTCTGATAAGAGACCTGTCTGATATACCGGAATAGGCAAAAAACAAGATGTTGGTCTGTCGGAATGTCTATTACATTTCCTGTCCTTTATGCAAAACATGTCTTATGTCTAATTTTGAGATTCATCCTACTGACTGAATGGTTTGATGCAAACGTTGCCATCGAAGCAGATATTTGCAATTACAATTCCGCAAACATTTTGAGATAAGGATGATGGACGCAGGCTTTTTATTAAATTGAATGCTTTACGCTGCACCGGGGCCAACCTCTTGAATCTGGACACATAATGTTCAAAGGTTTCGGAGGTAGAACACGGCTAAAGACGAGCTTGGCAGAGGTATTCGCGGGTTAACAAAGGCTTGTGTTTGCATGGGGACGGCAGGCTACTGAGTACGTTTTTTTCTTTAAAGTGCTTTCGACACTTTGATTGTGTCTTTCCTGTTGTTATGCTACTGGTCGCTGATGAAGTTTTCGGTCTATTTCCATTTTTGAAGCCACTGCTAACCGATTAGTGCTTGCATGTTAACCTTACTGTCGTTGCTACCATATTCTTCTAAGACATGGGAGCAAACATTAACAGTTATCCCTCATTCATCAGGGTAAGCAGGTTAGTACTGCAGCCTTGAAAGTGTCCACTTCAGACAGCAAATGAATTTGCAACATGCGGCTGAGTCATGGGCAAGCTTTCGAATCAATTTAGTATTGTTTAATTACCCAGGAGCTGAACGGTTTTATTCAGTGAAGAGAACCAAAATAAATGAAGGTCATGCGAGCTAGTACAGTTTGATGCATATTACCGAGTTTATTTACCATCACTGGAAAAGACCACCTTCGACAGTCTTATGCCACCCTAAAACTCATTGTCTTCTTATCTCTAACATTCTCAAGTTTAATCAGAAAATTGACCAGACTTTGTGATGGGATAGGCGGAACAAATCAAAAGGGAGTGTGTCAAATAGCCAAAGTCAGACTACAGATTATATGTACGTTTACGATTCTGCGCCGTTAATTATGTAAGATAACTTAAAAAGCAGTGAATGAGATATTGATATACGATTTCAGTTTGAAAGTGCTACGAGTAGAGTGTTGGAATATAGCTTATCATGCAGCATAATGCTAATATATTAACGGTTTTCGAATATGCGTCTTTGGTTTTATGCGAAAATCACGTCCACTCGAGATGAAAACGTAATTAGTGTGGTAACTGCATTAATCTTAGACGCTTTATAAATCAGAGTCACTGTTATTGAATTTATGTACAAAAATGTCCTTTTTTATACCCACTTTGTGGAAAATTACACTTTTATCCAATTTTCCCGAAAACATAGCAGCTTTTGGTTTAAACGATTTTTAAATTCCCGAATAACTTTAAGGCTGGTCCTCATTCTACCTATGCTCTTAGAAAAGCACTATATAGTACTGATATAATTGTGCAATAGGTTCATACCATGTTATGTATGCGAGAAGGAATAATGATAAACAAAAAAGTACGATGTTGTTTGATTGAACCCTCAATGATTTTTAAAAGTCCAAAGTAACAAACTTCTTTTAATTGAAATATTACCTTTCTGCTGGTTGCTAAAATGCTTATATACCGTACAATGGAAAACGAGAACAAAAAAGAATTTATTTGCGTAAACTTAAATGAAATACGTTTGGAATTTTAGGAATATTGTAGATAAATAAAAACAACTGACGCTACTTAAGTAAGATAAGTTCTCATATGACCGGGAATACGTGCGTTCAAAGTCCAGTATTTTCGACGGTCCATGCTGAAGGGTGTTCTTTTATTCTTTTGGATATCGCCGGCTCGTGTGACCAATATATTCTGCCCCGGAGGAGCAAGTGAGGAAGTAAATACACATAGATGTGGTCTGTGCTGGGAGTTTGTCCTTGCCCTCTCCGTATAGGACTGGGACTGTTGGAGAACAGTACACGAGTGTCAGCTGCTGGAAAGGTCTGTTATAGAGCTTGAGTTAGGCGTCTTCTTGCAAGCTCACTTGGTGCATGCCTTTGAAATGGGACCCTGATGAAGAGTCTTTTCCTTCCTGTCGTCAGTATCGGGGCTTTTGAGGTTTTTCGGTCATCTTCTTAGCAATGAATCGATCAGGATACCCGTTCTGGCGAAAAATGCTAAAAAGACTAATTCACCTTACTTAATTAATTATTAAGCAGATCGCACGGCAGACTGCTGAGTTCATGATGTCTTATCAGTACCTGTGTTTTTTGGGCGTTAACGGTCCTTAACAATGAACAGAAGATCTAACCACTCGAAGTCCCAGGCGGCAGGGATCAAACGCGTCTCGATGACCTTCGACGGCTTCTCCAAAGCTGTCTCATTCTTTATTGGCTACTTGTTCCTTTTAGAGGGTTGCCTGGGATGGCTTAAATAGAGAGAGAGAATGGTCTGAGTGCCCTGTGTTTGTCCTACACCTGAATCAAACTGTTGATAGAATGTACAAACATGAATATGCTTTCTGGTAAGAGGCCTGTCTGATATACCGGAATAGGCAAAAAACAAGATGTTGGTCTGTCGGAATGTCTATTACATTTCCTGTCCTTTATGCAAAACATATCGTATGTCTAATTTTGAGATTTATCCTACTGACTGAATAGTTTGCTGCAAATGTTGCCATCGAAGCAGATATTTGCAATTACAATTCCGCAAACCTTTTCAGATAAGGATGATGGACGCAGGCTTTTTATTAAATTGAATGCTTTACGGTGCACCGTGTCTAACTCCTTGAATATGCAAATGTCGTGTTCAAAGGTCTCAGAGGCAGAACATGGCTAAAGACGAACTTGGCGGAGGCATTCTCAGGTTAACAAAGGCTCGCGTTTACTTGGGGATGGCCGGCTGCTGAATAGTTTTTATCTTTAAAGTGATTTCGACATTTTCTTCGTGTCTTTCCCGTTGTTATGGACGACAGCTATTGCTACTGGTCGCTGACGAAGTTTTCGGTCTATTTCCATTTATGAAGCCACTGCTAACCGATTTGTGCTTGCATGCTAACCTTACTGCTGTTGCTACCATTTTCTTCTAAGTCATGTAAACAGACATGAACAGTTACCCTTCATTCATCAGGGTACTGCAGCCTTGAAAGTGTCCACTTCAGACAACAACTGAATTTGCAACATCATACGACTGAGTCACGGGCAAGTTTTCAAACCAGTTTAGTATTTTTAATTTATCCGGGGGCAGGACGCTCTATTCAGTGAGGAAAATTAAAATAAATTAAGGCCAAGCGAGCTAGTAGAGTTTGACGCATATTTCCGAGTTTATTTCCCCCCATTGGAAAGGACCAACTTCGACAGTCTTACGCCGCCTTAAAACTCATTGTCTTTTCATCTCTAACATGCTCGGGTCTAATCGGGAAGTTGACCAGATTTTGTGATGGGATAGGCGGAACAAATGAAAAAGCAGGGTGTCAAAAAGCCAAAGTCGAACTACAGGTTACATGTACGTTTACGATACTGCATCGTTAATTATGTGTAATAACTTAAAAAGCAGTAAATGAGATACTGATATGCGATTTCAGTTTGAGATTACTACGCGGACGGTGTTCCAATATAGCTTATCATGCAGCACAAAGCTAAAATATTAGCAGTTTTCGAATGCGCGTTTTTGGTTTTATGCGAAAATCACGTCCACTTGAAATGAAAACTTAATTGGCGTGGTTCTTTTATTGATCTTAGACATTTTATAAATCGGAGTATCTGTTATTGGATATATGTATAAAAATGTCCTTTTTTATACCCACATTGTGGAAAATTACACCTTTATCCAATTTTATCGAAAAGATAGCATCTTTTAGTTTAGCGATTTTTAAATTCCCGAATAATTTTAAGGTTGGTCCTTATTCTTTCTATTTAGCGAAAAAACATACATTTATCCATGTTCTTAGGAAAGCAATATATGACTTATATAGGTGCAATAGGTTAAGACCATGTTATATATGCAAACAGGAGTAACGATAAACAGAAAAGTACGATGTTATTTGATTGAACCATCAATGATTTTTAAAAAGTCCCAGAGTTACAAACTTCTTTAAATCAAAATATTACGTTTGCGTTTGTTGTAAATTTGCTTATTTGCAGTTCAATGGAAGATGAGAACAAAAATGAATGTATTTGCGTATACTTTAATTAAATACGTTTGGATTTTTAGGCGCATTATAGATAAATAAAAACAATCGGCGCTACTTAAGTAGGGTAAGTTCTTAGATGACCGGGAATACGCACATTCAAAGTCCAATATTTTCGACGGTTCAAGCAATCAAAGTCTTTTATGTCGCGGAAAATTTATTTCAAATATTGACTTGGTAAGAACGATTTTCCTGGAAGCCATTCGCGACGGAATCATTACTCAAGATCTACCACTAGCAACTGGTCGCCAAGAAGAAGATGAACACAGTGGACACAAACCCCGAGGAAGTTATCATATCTGTCTTTCTGGTAACGCCATCTTGAAAACTCACTTAGAAGGCGACCTTGTGGCAAGGCCTTTGCATCAGCGTGGCTAAATAGGAAACGATAATCCCTAGCATTCGTTTTTATTTAGGAAACATGCTTTTCTCTTTCCTATCTTAAGATTGATCATTGTACAAGACGCGAAATAATTAGCACACAGAGGATGGATACCGGCTCAGCTGTTGAGGGAATGATCAATCCTTTAATTAGATCAGTAGAATGGAGTGGATAACAAGACTGGGGAAGCAGATGAATCACCCTAGTAATTTCCCGTCCTCTATGCGGGTTAATTAAAGAGTTGGTACTACCCATAAGAGTCTTTTAAGTGCCGCATGAAATATTTAAAGCCGCAGGAAAGATAAGCTCATTGATTCGCTCGGTAATTCCAGTACGACGTAGAACATTTTTAAAAAAATATTTGCAAATGAGAAAGAGGTGTTTACTATCAAATAATAAGTTTAAATACGTATGGAATATTAAAAAACATTATGGCACTTAAGGCAGACAGAATAACGCCGCAAAAAACCACAGGCCAAGCGTGTTCGGACTTGGGTAAATTTGCACCCTGAGATACAGTTCCGATTTATGACATAGCCTGAGTTGAAAGGGTGCCAGTAAAATCACTAACTGTTTGGTGAGTTTTGCGGGTCTACTTCAAGATAGGCGGGTCTTCGTAATTCTTTGAGATGGCTGCCGGTTTTAAAACAATAAATAAGAATTTTTCGGCACCCTTATGTGGATGCTGACAAAACTGGGGATGATGATGATGATGATGATGATGATGATGATGATGGGGTGAGGACGATGGTGGCGAAAATGTTGAGCAAGAATATTATATTTTGCAAGTATGCTTAGACGAGGATATTGTACTGGTTAATATTCATTTTCCCTGAGAAGAAATTGTACGCGAGTAAGGGTAAGTTTAAAATATTCGCAGTAATCCCACCATGCAGCAATCCTGCACCTGGTTGTATATGTACGCATTAAGAAATTCCTTCCGTCGCTATGGGGCCACACGCCTAGTTCAAAGAGAAGGAAACAGTAGGAATTCATATCTTACCCGCCGCACAGAAATAAATCAGAATTAGACAGCGATCGCAAATGTATTCCTACCTAATTATGATTGCCCGCTATCCATATTCGACCCACTAGATTCATATGGAAGCTAACTGCACGATTTGTTTAGAAGATCGCTGGAAAAACGGTTATACCCGCAATAAGGACAGTGTATTTCACACTTTTAGGCGGTATGCATTTGGTGACCCGCCGATATAACAAGCAACTGGTGAACAGCATGCTCACCAACATTTTCTGTATTCCCTATTTCAAAGTTTGTTGCAATTCCCTTTTACGTGCACGTTTGCATTCTAAATCATTCAGGATGCTAATTTAAATGTTTGCGAAAAGTTTATCCCTCGCACCAGATCCAATGGTAGCATATGATTCACTGTTTCCAAGATCAGCGGTTCCGTTTGGAAGAGTGAATAGGAAATAATAATCAGTAAGTACTTTCATTAGCGGTCACAAATTTGGCGGATACTTCGCTGTGCTTCTCGAAGAAAACAAGTCGACGTGCCTATTCCAGAAGCCCGTGAGCTGAAGAGCCTGAAATGATCGTATGCGTAAGAGGCTCTCTAAAAAAAGTAATTTTCCAGCGTTCACGCGTTTGTCCTCACATGAGGCAACTCACTGTATTAAGAATAGACTAAACTAAATGCATCAAGAGCTATTTATCATTTATCGCCTTGATTTTGGTTTTCAAATGGCCGCACCTTGACTCCCTTGCAGAAAAACAGACTTTATGCAGATCTTGGAGACTCCATGGCCTATCACCGAACTTCACTTCTTGCCCAGTTCTACTCCGCCGCTCTAGGACTGTCGGAGCCAAAGTAACTGAATGCACCTCTTCTACCTATCAGTTAACTTTTGTACACTTCTGAGTGACTGTTGGCAGCCTACTTATAGTACGCGGTTATTCCGCCGTAGCTGGCTGACTTCAATTCAAATAGTTCCACAAATTTTCCAAACGAACTTGAAGCGGTTCGTCCCGAAGACTTTATTCCGACACAAGACATTAATGTCTGAGACAATTAAATAACTTAACATTGAGGCCAATGTTAGATTACCAGAAAGGACATGGGAAATCTGAGTGACCTAGTGATGAAAAATATGTATATGATCTTTTAGCTACTACTTACGTTGTCAGAAGGTCTGAAAGTGTGTGCTATACCATTATCAGCAAAACATGGCCCTCGCAGTCTGATATGCGCTGGCAGTTCCCTGACACCTGGTCGCAAGCTGGTAGATGCGATTTCATCCCCGCTGGGTATACAGGTGGTGGGCATAGCTGCCCAGTCATTATCGACCCCTGTTATGGTGTTACTGTTGTTGGGGAAAAATCCTGGTCAAGTGTATGTTGTGGATCAGGGGGTGTGGGTGGCACGCCTAGGCGCGGTTCCGGCCGTGCCAGCCCCCAGCGCCCTCTCCTGCCTCCGTTCTTCAGGGCTCTGTCTTGACAGCAGGTCCGGGTGGGGAGTGGGGAGGAGAGAGTGCGATAGATGCTGCGCAAGCCTTCATTTACAATAAATTACTTCATGCGCTGGGTATACAGGCAGTGGGCATGGATGCCCAGTCATCACGCTCGTCCTTCTGACCCCTGTTTGGATGTTGATATTGTTGGTGAAAAACCTGATCATTTGCTGTGCGGACCAGGGGGTGTTGGCTTGACCATGTCATCCATCTGCATCCCGTCCCCTCTCCGATCTTCTTGACTCTGAATTGACACCGGTTCCAGGTGGGAAGTAGGGAGGAGGGAGTGCGGTAGATGCTGCGCAAGTCCACTGCCACTGCAAACTAATTCACGCGCAAGTCACCATGCCTGCTGCACTTTGCTGTGTGGCACCCGGTAGAACTACTTACGATGGAAGTACGGCAGATTAACCATAATCGAAACTCTATCAGTGTCACTATCTGAAGATATTTCAATCTTGTATCGTCCCTTATTATAATACTGCCCATAATATATCCAACTAGTCAAATATGCGTTTATTAAGGAAACACATCCACCTATTCCAGCTTGGCCTGTAGGCAGTTAAACAGAATCCAGTCAAATGTTCCAGCACAGCAAATGTTCGGGTAGACAAACTATAGAAGGATGAAACGATAAAGGATGCATGAATAAAGGTGCTTACAGACCCACTGTTCTAAATTGATTGTTGTTGATGCTAGCGCTAGCTCACGAACGGCAGCTGACCAAGATTCAGCTGTTAGCTGTTTTTGACGTGTTTGCTTGCCACTTTAAGTCAACAGGAGAATCTAAAAGATAACTTAGGCTGAATGGTATTACCGAAGAAGACAGGAGGACTGTAATGACCATTTCTGGTTTACTAGCCATCGTCAGTCAGTCATACCCAACCCCGGAGTGTGGAACCCCTTGGGGGTTCTATCCCGAGACCTGATAGTTAGAAATCCAACGCCTCTAGCCACTGAGCCAAGTGGTCGTTGTTTTGACGGTTGCGATCGGGAATGTACATTGGTAGAGGGGCGCGCACCGATCGTTTTTACGGAACTCACTCGTCCCGTTGCGCTTTAGGGCTCTCTCTATCAAGCCCAACCAGCAGTCGCACAGCTGTGCATGATATAGGCAGAATGGTTAGAGGCGTTTGACTTCTAATTAACGGGTCGCGGGATCGAGCCCCAGGTGTTTCACACTCTGGGGTTGGGTATGACTGGCTGACGACGGCTAATAAGACAGAAATGGCCATTTCAGTCTCCCTTATCTTTGTCGATGATACCATTCTGCCTATATCATGCGCCGTTGTGCGGCTGCTGATTGGGCTCGAGAGACAGGGTCCGTATGGCACAAGGGAACGAGTGAGTTCTGTAAAAACGATCGTTGATCGCAACTCTACCATATTTGAGGCTTTTATCAGGAAAAACGGT
>CACRXP010000314.1:642361-685128 GCA_902702965.1 Spirometra erinaceieuropaei
GCAGACTGTGAGCCACACACAGTTCTGATTCCCGAAAAGGGTAAGCATCAAGGTTAAGTATTTAAGAACTTCGTACCGGAAGAAATGCCAAGGCAGCACCAAATAAAAAGAAACCATTACAAAAATCGTGAAATGTATCTGCGACTTTTGTAACTGTGTTCAATAGTCCGCTATCAGGGGAAATGACTGAGTGGGGGGATAGGTAGCGCTCCCAGCAATTATGGATAAACCAATCGATTTAGTGACCTCGTTTACCCGTGGCACCACAGACTGCAGATGGCCAAATCTTGAAGTTAGAAAGGCGATACGATGAGCAGCGTTCATATCAATCAGCCGGTGTACGGATGCAAACTCAACACCGTCACCTTCGTGTAGGATTCTCCCGAGAATCCAATCAGTAGCGTAGTTGAACAGAATGGACGACAGGATACAACCCTGTCGAACGCCAGACCGAATAGCAAACGGTTGGCTTTATGGACCAGGACTCGTGCAGTGGTGGAGCGATAATAGGTCCTAATGATGGCGATGATTTTTGTCGGTACGCCATCAAATGCCATTATCCGCAGTAGGGCCTCACGATCGACGAAATCGAACGCGGCAGCAAAGTCAACAAAGCAGACGACCGTCGGTTGCTGGTAACTACTGCGAAGTTCGAGAGTGCGCCTTAGTGTGAATACCTGATCCACGCATCCACGTCCAGCACGAAATCCGGCTTGGTTGGGCCTCCTCCTAGAGTCACGCACAGCCTGGAATCGCTTGAGTAGGACAATAACGAAGATCTTCGCAGCAACTTCGATGAGGCTTATGCCGCGGAAGTTCTCGTATCTAGTCTCATCTTCTCTCTTGAAGGTGGGTACAAGGATGCCCGAGCCCCAGTCATCAGGAGTCGGATGAGTTCAATGGATGATCTCTAGCATTTGTACAGGGAGAACGGATGATGTGCTGATGCAGTAAGTCAGTGCTTTGAAGGACTTCCGCTCATAATCCGGCGTTACCATCGTCGAGTTCGACATGACGACCGATACTACCACCTATGGATCATGGCGTCTCACGGACCTTTCGTACGTATTCATTAGTGTCGGGTGTTACCTCCAGCGGTACCTCAGTCGGGATGTTTTCCAAATTCATGTGAATATACAGAAATAAACAAAATTGTTTATGGTCCTCCGTTGACCTCGTTCGACTTACTGGAACGGGAGTGTAGATTCGTACGGACGGACATTCGCTGGAGTAGTCGACACGTGGAACGCGGCAAAACGCGTCTTTTGACGAAGGTTCACATATCCGCGAACAGGCATCTCTTAGAGATGGTCTTATCTCGTATGCAGTGCGAATTCCAAATCTCTTTCGTCTCAGAGGCGCCTTTCAGGCCCGAAATCTGCATCTACCATCCTGTCCGAAATTCTCACGCCAGAGAGTGGACAAAGACGTGATGAAATAAGTCACTGCAGCCCCTCTGTGTGTGAGCGGTAAGATGGTAACCACCGCTGTCTTTTCTACGGACCCCGCTGAAAGACTTCCGTGGTATAGAGTGAGTTAAAGTATTTTTACTCAACAATCGTCTTCGCAAAATCACATAACATGCCCATTTTTCTAGCAATGAAGTACCGTATCGTTCAAGTTATGGAGCGATATTACCACTAGACACCTCTAAACGTTGCCTAACCGAGACTGTCTGATCTCGGGATTTCCCCTTCAACAGACCCAGTCACTAGGAGGAGATCTGCTTCAGCACAAAACTCGGATTGGGCAAGAGAATATGGACCTCCATCTCAGAAATGTCCTTGTTTTAAACTCCAGTTATGCTGCTTTTTTATTTCCTCATAACTTAACCGCGAATTTGGAGTAGCTCAGTATATTCTAGGTCTATAGGCGCAGACTTAAGTTTGATGTATGAATATTTGGGCCGAACTCCATTAACCACAGCGGGTAACCGCGTAATATTATTAACTGCCGACAGGCAGCTAGTAGTTTATTTTAGGGATACACGATACTACATTAGCAACACAGGTACTAGTCAAAAGCCCATACACGCGTGTTTCGCCGTTATTTTGCCGCCGCATGACACAGCTGCGAGGGTTTCGGCTCATCAGTAGGTCCCCCCGCATTCGCTGTCTGCTTTCTGGTAGATACTCCGATTTAGAAATTTTTTTGATTCCCTCAGAAATAGACCTAGAATATACTGATCTACTCCAAGTACGCAATTGATTTCTGAGGAAATTAAAAAGCGACAATTGCTAAATTGGAGTATCCACCGGAAAGCAGACATGGAAAGCTGGGGAATCCACTGACGAGCTGAAGCCCTCGCAGCTGTTTCATGCAGTGGCAGAATATCGGCGTAACACGCGTATATGGGTTTTTGGCTAGTGCCTGTGCTGTTAGCATGGTATCTTGTAACCCTAAAATTCCAGTTATGGTTAGACCAACTGTAGTACTGGCGGGTGCATATTGCTCCTAGAATTGTAGTCCCTTTTCGTTCTCGATTAAACATATTTGAATTCAGAGGGGCATCAATAATCATTAGGAAGAAATCCATACTACTTAAGTATTCATTTCTTACGGAACGCAGTTTATATTGGCGACCGATAAGACGTTCCTACGAAGGCCGCCATCCTGACGCGACTGAAGTATCTTGGCTATTATACGACACAATGCTTGACAATACAGCCTAACTTTAGTAATCTTTTCGAATCGAAAACTCATTCCAGAATGCTGGTTAGCATTTCATGAGGTAGCGGCCTACTGTACTATCATTAAGCACCTACGAATGTTGCCAATAGAAGCAAAGAGACGAGTCCCAGGAAGCAGTGTTGAAGAAGGAGACACGATCGCTGGGACAAGAGCTTTATTAGCCGGAAAGAAACGGAACTAAGAATTCTTCTAGAATTTGTCGCGAGGCCACCCGTAGTACTGGCGCGCCCACGTCCGATCCAAAACGCGATCTTATCGTTTGCTGTTTGGTTACAGCTCGCCAAAATTCCGGAAAAGTTTACCGTGCATCCTGGAAAGGGACAATGGCATGGCCATGTCTGGCTTATTTGCCCTTATCAGTGATTGGATGGGTGGACTACTGAAAGTCCAGCCTCATTTAATTTGTCACCACGCACTGTAATTTCGAACGCTCTCTCGCGCGAGCTACGGCTCCACCTTTTATGGGCTAAGACAAAAGTCTTCCAAGTCGCAGCAGGATGGCTGGACAATTAAAAATGGCACAATATCCTACTGGCACAGTCAGACAACGTGGGCTGACAGCTTAAATCAAAACGCCGAAAATTACGGCAGTCACGCCTGTCAGCAGTCATATGTAATGAATATGCCTTTCCTCCCAACAGGCGAGAGGATCCTATCACCGTTTGGGGTTGAAAGGGACAACACCTAGTCGTAGGAAATGATTAGCTACAATACCCCCCTTTTATATGATTCGCAATTTCTGCAGTTAAAACATTTCTAGGAGCAAATTTTTGGAAAAAGAAAGACTCATATCCAAATGAGTTGCAAACGAACAGAATTAACAACGGACGTATCTGCAATATCTGAGAAGGTAGATCGTCTGGCACGAATTCGGGGAGGGGGGGGGCTTGAATTACGTTATCCTGTATCACGGCAGTTCGACCGTCGGTTTCGACGATGTCCGCCGTGTGCTCCACAACAGGGTGGGAGCAGGGACGGTGACTTGTGCGAAAATTTAGTGTATAATGTGGTAGACTTGCACAGCATCTACCGCACTCTCTCCTCCCAACTTGGACCCTTTGTCAAGACAGAATCACGAGCACCAGAGGCAGGGGAGGGCGCAGGTGAATGGCGCGGCCGAGCCCGCACCTTGGCGCTCCACCCCACTCCCCCGCTGCTAAACACAACAAATAACCAGGTTTTTGATTAACTACAGTAATGGGGGGAAGGGCGGGGGTAGCAGAGTTCCATGGTGCGCGACGACCGCCGGAAACCGGATCCGCTGCCGCATCCCGGAATTTTTGGCATTCGTTAGGGTGCGCAAAGCCGCTAACGCCTGCCAGAGTCCAGTATGGCCCCTCTTTGGGCCCAGCGCATCTACCACGTGGCTCGTTTGGGGGGCACCCCGATCTCACAGCATACAAAACACGTGCATTTTGTGACCAGCTAAGTTTCCGGTTTCGTGTAGCCTGCCGTCTGAAGTGTTCCACTGGGTCTGTCGCGGACAGCCATCATGACCAGTTTGGCGTCCTTCTTTAAGGCCTCGTTACGTCAAGGTCATTCACCTTCGCAGTGAGCTGTTCCAAACGCGTTGACCTACAGCCACTCAAATTACTTCGACTCGGACGCACGAGCATCCACAGAGTCGCAGCTGCCCATGCACCCCGCTTGAACACACCACCCACCTGCAACCATCAACACCACCCCTCGGCAAATGCAACACATACACCAATAAGACACCAACTGAGCCTGTGCCCCACAAACCTAAGAAAGCAGCTGCCACCACTGTCGCAGGGACTCTCAGGCATGACTGGTCGCAGTCAACATCAGCCCTGGCTTCACCAAGTGGCACTGCCGCCTAGGAGGATAACTCGGGTGTCTGTATACAATGAAACCCTCATTCTGATGAACCATGTCTTTTCCTACAACGATAGATCTGGCTTGGTGATGGTAGCGCTCTGAGTATACGCTCAAACCGCTTAGACGCCACGGGTCCGTTATATAAGCGTGCTTTCGGTGCTGTAATCATTCGTTCGTGGAGGCAGACATTTAAAGACGCGGTTATAGGTCAGCTTACGTGCTAAGCTCCTAGAATGAATGGGGTACAACAGACTGCCTGTACTAGAGCCAAAAAAATCATTGATACTATGGAAAAACCCGTGGCGTGATTGGCGCGGATGACCACGTGACCGCCCTTTCAAGCATTTACTTCCCCGGTGAGACTTCCGGCATCACCAGCCTCACTCGCGTTGATTTCCTCTTGTTATTTAAGACAGAGAGTAACTGGGTGAGGAAATTAAGGATGGAGCCACCCGAAACCTTCCATTCTTATATAACGCAATTATAAGGTTCTTTCAAGCTACCCTGAGCTACTGGGTCAGCGCCTGTTAGCAACAGCAGAAGCGGCCGCCATCAGGCTACGAAAACTGACCCTATGTGCCCAGAAGAACATCATTCAGGCTCCGCGCTTATCGCGGTCAAAGGTTGACTAACCACATACAACTTTCTGCGCCTTTCGGTGTTGCCTAGCCTGTATCTTAAAAACTAACTTTTATCGATTTTTTCTCTCACACTACCCCGTCCTATATAACTGTACTGGCCTGACGATAAGTGATCTAAAGCAACGTTTGCTCGCCACTTTTGTCTTCTGAATAAAGCAATGAAAATTATCTCGGTTTTTTCAGCAGCTGGAAATTTGGATGTCGCCGACTAACGAGCTGGCTGGTTTCGCGATCTGAATAAAGCAGTGATGGCTGTTCCTTAGTATAGCGAGACCATTCCCTGCACGTAGGTGTGAGGGCCAAAAATCCCCGTACTATCACCATATCATGAAATGTGAACTGTGGACGCAAAACGAGATGGAAAAGGTACAGACACCTCCTCAATCCAGTAAGACTTACCAAGTCGAAGCGCGGATGTACTTTTTATTAGCACATAATTCCGCCTGAGTCTTTCTTATCACCATCTTTAAATTCGCTATAGTTATGGCGGGCTTTGCTTGCTACCACTGCCTGTGACGCTGTCTTAACACGTTTGCAAACGTTTGCCCTTTTCTTTAAAATATTCAGCACAGTCCTCTTTTTTCCATCCTGCCATAACCTTCAGAGCAGAGCGGTTTTCCTATGCGCTGTTCGCCAGCAACATCTGTTTTCTGACATTTGAGCAGGCTGCTTGCGCTCCGTGATCGCAGTTATCTGCGCTGAAGTCGCAACAAACGTCCTTCACATAAACCCAAATTTAAATAACCAAAAAAAACATTTCCAGGGGCGGATTACAGGGAAGGGGTAAGAGCCTAAAACTCCAGAAGGTGCTTGTCATACGGCAGGCCAAAGAGCCCGCTCACTGAATTCGCGCTGAGGTTTCGACCGCCTGAGCTATGACGTACACGTCTGGCGGCTCGGTGAATTCTCCTTGAGTGTTTTGCGTTAAAGTACATCCGATGATATTACTCGCAAATGTCGAACGTTTTGCCATAAGACCCTTTATGACAATATGTTTTCCAAATTTCTGACCTCGAAATGATTAAACATACACGCAAAAGGATGTCCGCAAACAGCATTTTAACGCTACCTTATTAAAGATATCAAAAAGCGCTGCAAAACACAGTTATCGGACCTTAGCTATATAAGTTGACCAGGTGAACTTTCTACTGATGGTTTGCCATGGGCAAACTTTATCCAGTCAGCCCACTGAAGTCAGTAGCATCTGACATAAATTTTTGTAAAACACTGAGATCCGACCTGCTAAGTCAGTTTTCGACAACCTTGCTTGAAATTCGCGCATTGCTTGAAATTGCAACTGAAAAAGTTCACTTTACAAAGGGGAAACGCACTCCACAACTGCATGGAAGACGTCGCAGACCGGTGATCGGCCGGATTCCCGCCAACTGCGTCTTGCGTTTGCTGGAAATCAGCAAACCATGGCCCCGTACTGGGGGTATGGTGAGACATGTTCCTGTAAAAACCTTCCTTTTAAAGCCTTATCCCCGCGCAATTCCAAAAGATTGAGTATTGATTAAATATAAAATTACGGGGAGATAGAGGTTGCAGAATACTCAGGATTAACAGGGGTCGGAAATGAATCCGTAACCCCAAGAATCGTACTCGTATCTCACTTTATAGACAATGCAAATTTAGTGACCTAAAATTTTAAAAAGATTTTGACAATCAGGGCGGTGGAATCCATCTCATCCGCTTGTCAAATGACTCTTTGCTGAACGGGTTTTCAGAATCTATGCTAACCAGAGGTTCATTTATTTCCTGATGTCCACTTTATTATCGTTCGTAGTCGCTTTCGTTCAACTGCGGTTCGCACTTGTCAGATTGCGAATTATTAGAGCCTTAGGCCTTTAAGTTTTAAAAACATTTCTTTTCTATTTGGCTCCGTCGTAGTGTGGCCGGAGAGGTCTTTTCTACGTTAAGAAGCAAAAAGGATGATTATTTTAATTAATAATGTACACAGAACTGATTATATCACTCAAATGGCTTTCTATTAATAGTCTTAATCGCAGAGACAATTTGCTTTTTAATTCTTGTGTGATTCACTCTCTTTGGACAGCTGTCCTTCAGTGATTGTGGTTCATGACAAACAGCAGACCGCACTAAACCACTTAATGTCCCATTTCCACTTCCAGTATAAACAGTACATTTGTTTTTGAAGCCTTCCTTTGTACTATCTATTTTCGATTAATATTAATAGAAATGAAACAACGAAAGGCGCCCGAATAAACTAAATGTTGAGAGAAGTCGGTTACGGCTGTCGTGTCAAGTTGCATTTTTGCGCGCGAAAGATGCAGCGCAGCCTTTTCTCCCAGAGAGCCAGGAGCGCTGTCATTGGTTTTTTAATTGACCAATCAGGGGTCTCGTCCATGACGAGAACAGCCGAGAGTAACGTGACTGACATGATAAGCTTGTAGAGGCAGCCGTTTGCTATCCCATAGACAAGCATACTTTATTGCTTGTTCTTCCCCTCAAAACTGCATTATCCTCTAACTCTCTTCCCAAAAGACGTGGTTATCTGGCGTATGGACTTATCTACTTGTTAATGACCTTACAAACATGCCCTTCCGCAAACATAACTACGACTTCATGTTGGACGATGGATTGGATACACGAATCCCCGTCTACAGTGATGAAGTCTTCAAGCACGGAATTCATTTTTGCGCCAAAGTGAGTGCATCATTTCCTTTTAAATTACTGCTTAACGGTAAATTCACAAACTCACTCTTTTTAGGAATATCGTTATCCGATCTTTTGTTTCACACTTTGTAATCCTTACGCAATTCAGAGAGAAACTTTTCGGAACTAGGTCGGCTCCTAGAGGCGATAGCGTCCCAGACAACCTTATGAGGCTTTTTAGCCTAAGACGGGATTTCGCCGGGTCCGGTATGGCGTCCACGATTGCCATAGCTAAAGAAACTCTGGTAAAACTCATCCGACGAGTAACGTTTTTTGTCCTAAAACTAACGCAGGACATCGCGGCCTCGTAAAAAGAAAGAAGGAGAGCACTGGTGATAGGGGGTTTTTACAGGTGGAGCGGGGAAACGCACAGGCGACGAAGTCGAGTAATTGTTTTCAAGAGAAATGCTATTGGGAATGTGCGGTTGTACTTTGAGTGGTTGAGAAATTGTTGTCCTAACCCTAACCCCTAATCCTAACCTTAACCACTAACGGGTGCGCTGCATAACCACATCTTACCCAAGCATTTATCTACTCCCTACAATATGTTCAGTTGCCCGCCCGTTAGCCGACTCTCCAGGGCTTCGGAGTCATTAATTAGGTGGCAACCGAAAAAGTCGAAATACACGTACAGGGTGCCTGGGCTACTTATTTGTCTTCCTCTGTTTAGCACTCACTCTTGTCTGAATTACGAAGGGGATTGTGGAAAGCCTTCATATACCCCTAATATTTTTTTGATGATCCAGTTGATGCGTTAACCCCGCATCAAGTATTGGGTCGTGTGGCGATGGTCGCCATCTCAAAAAAAGTGTGCGCTAGGATTTTGAAAAGGTTTCTTTACGCTGACATTGGGAGGCCGTAGCAGCGCTATAGTTGTAGATACGAGCATGACCCTTCATCCAACAACCGTGTGATGACAAGCCCATGATTCCAGCTTGTGATGTCGACAAACAGGTTTTCTCACCAGTAAACTTCCCTAATAAGCAACACCGTGGAAGGAGTGGAGTACAGTTATCAAGTGTAGTAATCCGAAAAATCCAATCTTATGGTATGCGCTACGCAAAGGAATCTACACCAGAGAGGCTATTTTTGTTGCTTCGTACAGAAGGTCCGAGTGGCATTTTAGTCAGCATTTAGTTAGATAACACATTTGCCGTCAGTGTACTTACCATAATCACTACGAGGGCGCCCGACCTGGAAATCTCCAGGAATAAAATGACAGTGATGATAATGAAGATAATAGACTGGATCTTACTCTAACGAATCCTTTTGATAAATTGCAGATTAACTGACTAGATAAGTCATCACGAAGAAACTGTTTTTTTAATTCGTAGAGTGCAAACTTTATTTCAGTGCCGAATGGACTGCGAGTTTTTTAAAATGCATATATTTGGTATCACGCGCAGTAAAGATTCTGCGGAAGACGGATAGTTGAAACGAAACAGAGCATGGTTCTGCCGCCGCACTCCGAAATGTTGGCATTTGTTATGGTATGAAATTCCGGCAGAATCCGATATGGCCCCCGTATTGGTCTAGTGCACCTATCACGTGGCCCGTTTGGGGGACCGAGAAGTTGTCAGTAGCTTACACCCTCACATGGAACAAAGGAATTTGTCTGGGTTACTAAAGCCTGACTGACACTACCACGGAGGACAAAGTAAAAGGATTCGGTGGTCCTCAAGGGCCACAAGGAGAGAAGTTGTGTGGGAGAAGATTCCGCATTTTTGATGGCTGCTTTCAGCTGCAGCAAGTTGCTATGTCGACGCAAAGTCCCTGCGCGAACACCTCCCCGAAACGGGCGCGTTCAGGAGGTATGTTGGTAAATTATTGAAGCAGACCTCCTTTGTGCTCCATTGTTTATGCACTGGAAAGATATAATTGGCTGTCGAGGGAGATATCGCTGAATTTGAGTAACTGTAGAGGTCGCGAGCCAAAAGGAAGCTATTGTCATTTGGCAAATTTTCCGAATACCTCTATGCAGACTCAGTCTACCGATGGCACTGATTCTTCTAAATCACGCCGTTTCATTGCATACATAGGTCACTTGTGGTTTAAAGCGAGAACTGATTGCTCTGCTGTTGAAATCGTTTAAAATGACTCTGAAGTATTATTTATCGTCAGTGCTGGTCACTCGGGTTCATATGAATGGTCAGGAGGCCATACCCGAAAGAGGATAATTTTGAAAATTGTCATAGGAGACGAAAAGAATTTCTGTTGGATCTTGCGTCACAAGTATCCATCAAGCGTGTCGGATCAGATGATGGTTGCAAACCAGTTCAAAATCTATTCACTTGCGTTTAATTTAGTAATCGTTTTACCTTTTTATAATGCCGGATTTCTCATCTTACAGCTGCGTTAACAGCCAATAAATATATTAGTCCGCATAGGTTATCGCCCGTAGGATGTTAATATTAAGCAATTCTTCTACGAAGATTTTGCCCGCCTTGTGTCTTATTTACAAACCCGAACACTGTTCAGTAGCCCGTATAACTTCCTCTAAGGACGGCATTTTTCGGTTGTTTCTTTCGTAAATCATCAGTTACCTTTAGAAGGAGGCAAACTTTATAACCTCTACTTGGTTAACAAGCACTTACCGGTGAGGAAGAGTGCAGAGCTGGGGATGCATTCTATTAACTATCCCCGACGTTAATGCAAGGTAATAAGTAACATGCTGCCTGTATATAACCTGGTAGTTTTATTTCCCAATTACGACTCTGGCGATTGTTGACGTGAGCGCGGTATTCCTACGCTTCTACCACTTGCCGGCTTTCATGTGTAGAACTTCAAAGGCATGGCGCCTGAAACATCGCTGCAGGGTGGTTTTCGCTTCGAAAATATTCGGAAATGGTCATCAGTCGGAAACTTTCCCGAATTTTTAGCTCTAGAGAATGCTCGTGTCTAATGCGCGGGACTAAATCAACTAAGGCCTCTCTAAAATGATTCTTCAATAAGTTTACAAGTCTCAAAACTCTATTCTAGATCCTGGTTGTTTTGGAAAGTGCAGTATGTTCTTGCTCGACTTTTTTAAACCTTGACATTGGCTGAGGAAAATCCAAACTCATTTACAGAAGCACACCACGCAGGTTTTGTACGAGCGATGTTTCCGTCTTTCGAACAGTCGGGTTGTCTGACTCGCTCTCGTGGGAGCTGAAGGCACACGACCACCGTCACTGTTGAAAACATTAGCTACAGTAAAACTGACGAGTGAACTTTTAAAGCGCATTCCTAGTGCCCTATCTATTACCGTAGGCTGGTATGTAAAGCTCCTGGCAAGCATAACTGAATTCTATGTTTCAAGAAGACGGTTCCCCACATAAATACAATAAGGCAGTCCATTATACAGTTGTAGACAGCTGCGTATTCCCATCAGGCAAACCCGATTCGCACTGACGTTGCTGCCGATGGTGTAGGTCCAGGAATGAACTTTTTGCTAAATACTTCTAATTCTTATAGTTCTGATCCTTACTCTGAAAGGACTTTAAAAATAGGAAATACCGGGCTAGAGTTGCGAAAATCCCCATTGTAAAATTCAAAAGGCAATTTATCTAGCATACGTCTCCTTTCGATAAATTCTCTTTAGGCCTGTACATTTATATGAATTAAAAGATACGAGCAAGTAGATAATTAAGCTGTAGCTCGGGTTTGGAGACGGGAGGGGAGGGGAGGGGGAGAGTGAAACACCAGAATTCCAGTCAGCGCCAGGGAGAAGGTGGGTACCCGTGAAGGTAATTACATGCTGGTGGTTGGCTTGGTGGGCTTGAACCATGGCAACTGTGGGACCTGTATGAAGTTCTTCTGCACGCATAGGATCGGTCCGAGTAGATAGATTGCAGCCGCCTCTGCCGTAGCCAACACGCGCTGCCTAAGTAGTTTTGGATAGTTTGATGGGACCTAGTAAATCACTCTGAAGGCCTCTCTGGCTTCTACACGGTGGTCTGTGCCTACCGTGGATCGAGCTGTTGATGTTCTTTATTTGTCCCATTTCTAACCGTCGGTTAATTTAGTAAATCTTCATGGGGAACGTTACCATTCGTAGGTGAGCAAAATATTCCCTAAACAGTGTGATCTGACACAAGCAAAAATTACAGACCGTATCATTGTTTGCGTGAGCTGTTGACTTAGCCCAAAAACTTGCAAGCGTTGACAACTGACGATGTTATGAATTATTGCAAACAACTCAAGGAATGTTCGGTTTCCGCCATCCAAGTTCACAGCTTCCATTCCTGAATCGGAAAGTTCCCTGAGGGTTCAGTAGGGATTCGAAATAGCGTCTTACTATAGAAAACTTACAGGCTGGGAGATTATTTGCATTTGAGCTGTTATATTACGAACCTTCTCGAAGTATAATTGCCTGGCATACAAAAACTGGTCAACAAATCTGAAGTTCTCGCTATTTAAGCGTCTACAGAGGGATTTCAGACGCTGTTCTTCCCTAGGTCTTTCTTTCTAACTATACGACTAACAAAAGGCCATCCTAAATGCATCAACCTAACAAAAACCCTTGGACATTTTGGCAAATGTGTCCGAGAATAGCGGAGATTGCAATGGAAGATAAGTCAGTGTATATGTTGTCTAACTTCACTTTTTTTCTTCGTTTTGTCTCAAATTGCTTAACAGACTTCCATTTGAGGCGACCGGTGGAGTTCTTCAGTGAAAACTTTGCAGCCATTGGAATTTTATAGACAAACAAGTCAAGCTCAGCCATGTTACACCTGTAAACGTTGAAGAAGTCGAAATCGGCAAGGATGCATTTTCGATTACTTATCAGACGCGCTCGTTGATATGCGTCATTGATGGACAGAGGAAGTTGGAAAAGTACCCACACCTGCCGATTGCACGGCTGGCGGTCGAAGGAGAGATTTCTGATTATCCGGACTTGCCAGACTGTAGGATAGGGATTATGATCTGGTTCCGAGGTCGGGCACAAGGGAAGGGTGGGTTTATTCCTTATCGCTGTAAGGCGACGTGATAAGATGGGGCTGGAAATAGTTAAGGGCCACCTCGGGCCATGGCACTTCCGATGCTTGAGTGAACTCCTCCTGTGAACAGAACGCTGAGCTAGCCAGCCGTACGGTCACTGTCTTCGCCGTTGTCGCGGAAATTTGGAGTGTATCGCTGACACTTTGCAGATGACTCGAAATGCCCGAACACCCGCTGTCAGCCAGGCGAGTTATGTTTCAACAAGAGATTAAACTCCAAATTCCAGTTGGGAAGGTGTTCTTGAATCCGCTCGGATCGATGCCCGGTTAATGTATCAGCATAACCTGCCGCACAGAAGGAAGCGTAGGCGTGGATGCACGTCGAACAGATGTGAAAGGACAACCTATCCCTACTGTTAAGGTGAAGCATCGGAGTGCTTAGGAAAACCACCTTATGTACTCATCAACCACAACTGAGTCCAAAAGATTAGTGATTTTAAGTCCTGCAATAGCCGTTAATTAATTTAATGTCGACGGGCCTAGACTGATGAAAAGTCTCTGATCGGTAGAGTCAGATACGTTGCGAATAATTCGCCCTACGGGGCAATTTTCCTATGCAAATATCCCCCAGACACAACCTAATGAAAACAATTTTTTGAAACCACAGACATTTATCTCATATGACACGAAGAACCGGGGTTAACTTACGGCATTTTGCTTGGAATAGCTAGTTTGTTCTGTTTATAATCGGGTGTGACAAGTTTTTTACTTCTGGGTGAAGCTCTGTGGATTAATCTAACTGTGTGTTTCGGCTTAAGCTTTGAAATTGCTACTCGATTATCCTAAAAGGTCACAATTTTAGCTTTTGAAAGTTTAGGCATTTAAAATGCCATATATTAGCTTGTCTCAGAAATAGAACTGCAGATGATGTACGTATGGGAAGAATTTACCCTAAAGCCTACATTTCGCGGTTACAGTACAGCAATAAAACTGGGTCTAATGGGCAAATTGTATCATCAGTCGAGCAAACTGCGCAGGATATTCATTCTATTCGAGCACGGCCGACATTTTGGCGACTGTATGGGCAGGGGGGAAAGGGGTCGTGATCTCAATAGGGTCATCGGTATGCTCCAACTTTGCGTTATCTGGTGTGTGCCTCGTTTGGCCAAGATCTATGGGTGTGACGCCGATGGGCGGAGATCGCATTTTCGCGATAGCAACCCCCCCCCCCCATTGCGATATGTAATCCTCCTCCATCCCCATTACCCCTATCGTCCTCCTTCGACTCCCTCTCCCCTCATCCCGTATGATCCGTTCTTGCAGCTACGCAAGTGGCTTCGTTTGCTTGTGCTCTCTCTGTCTCTCTAGACCGGTCAGACTTCGCCCCCTGCCAGCCTACAACGCCACCTCCAGTTAACGCGAAAACGGCTCACTCCCATGGCGGCATACAAATGCCCAGCGCGCGTACACACGTCTGCGCACATGCGAAAAATGTGTGTGTGGGAGCAAAAATTCGTTTGACAGTCATGCACGTGGGGCAGTGGCGGCAGCGGTGGCCACTGCGCACGCCATACGACCGCGATTTGCAGATGAGCAGATATATATATATATATATTTTGGAGTGGGTTCGCCGCTTCGGCGGCCTACGCCGCCGCCGCCACCACTGCTGCGCACATCTGCGGTATGATAACATCTATCGCTCCGGTCTTTTTGCCCTCGCAATAACTCAATTCCTGAACACAGGCTCCTGCTCACGGTCCCCGAGACACGGAGGGGTTTGCGTTGCAGGGCGGCGCTGAACCAAAACCCGCAGACTTGTATGTGCGGACGGGGGGAGGAGGGAGGGAGAAAATGTGCGTGGATGGTTTCACCATGGCGTCACCTCCCACAAACAGGCAGGCACACGGGGCTGGCGACCGGGAACAGCTAGTAGCGCAAAACGAGATTTCCGAAAGACTTCTGCTTCTGCGTAGTCCTTCTAATGACTGCTGGCCAGGTGGACAAAACGCGAACCGTTCTGCTGACGTTTACAGCTTCGTATTAAATCGGTGCTCGCCTGATTCACCAGGATGGAAAACTTTGAAGCTGTACAACCCCCTTATCTGGGATTCGAATGTGGTTTTACTAGCGAATGAGTGGAAATTCAGATAACAGATATATATATATATATATATATATGCATATATATGCATACCCCATCTGAGCTACATATATATATATATATAATCGTTGACAGCTTTCACTATAGTCTGTGTGCAGTAGCTCTAATCTTACTGGGAGTGGCTTGGGGCACATTATTATACAGTCACCTGCGTTTACGGTGCGAAATCTTCCGTGGAGTCTTTAGACCAGATCTGCAAGGCAGAATATTACGTCCTCATGATAGATCACTTCGTTGGGTGCCTCCTATAAGAAATGTCATTAATCGTCATTGCAAACGCAGGCGATAACTGTGTTACGGAAATCGCAGCCACACGCGTACCCTAGTCACGAGAGACGCGTCAAGCCAGGCCAAAGGAGGAGGGGTAGTTTTGATGATTCCCCCATCCCCTTGGGGGCCTAGCAGAATGAATCCCGATCAGCGCATCTGCTAAGGTCGTTAAGCGCCCAGATACGGCGTATTTGCAACTAATTTAACTAAAGTGGCTTATTTTCTTCGAAACATTCGAACTCTTTACCTACGCTTCCGCACACTTCCCCGCGTTCTCAAATTACCTTGTAGCTTGAGGCACGCAGACTTTGATATACTATGCGTTCTATCTGGGGAGGGCATATTTCCTTCAAGAACGCCCGAAACGGATGTAAGCTCGCAGTTTTAAAAGTATGTAAGACGAAGGAAGGAGTAACAGTGTCCGAGCCTCCGGCAGTTTGACTGTGTGCTCCACAGCGAGGTGAGAGCAAGCGCGGCGACTTGTGCGTGAGTTAGTTTACATTGATAGTAGACTTGCAAAGAATCTTCTTCACTCTCTCCTCCCCACCTGGACCCCGGTGTCAAGACATACTCAAGAGAACCGGAGGCGGTAGGGGATTCAGGTTGAGGGAACGGCCGAGCGTGCACCTAGGCGCACCATCGCACAGCAAAGGATCAGGATTTTAACCGACAACATCATCAACAACTACAAAGGCAGGTGCGGAGGGACAAAAAGAGAATACAATTACTCTGCCTATTAAGGAGCCCTTCGAGGTATCATTGGGTGGTCCTATCATGATCTAGATGAGTCAGAAGGCATATAAAAGCAGTCAGTAGAATTTCCTAACTGAAGCTGTCAAAAGTATTGACATTGTCTAAGGACTCCTTAATTTACACGAGTTAAAAATAGCTTTCATTAACAGCCATGTGAGGTCAGGTTGCAAAACCCTTCTCTCCAGCTCCCCTGAAAGGCAGTACAATGTGCGCCGGTTTAAATATCTGCAAGCATGCATAGGTGTACATTTGTGTAAGCATGTCGACAATATCGTCTTCTGATTTTATTTTAGTGCAATCCTGGAGGATGGTTTGCCAAATCAGTTTAAACCTGGAGTCACATTAGTGACGATTTTTGGGAGTATGTGAGCTCCTGTAAAATTACATATGATGTCTTACCGGCAACTTTATATTCCTCCCGTAGTAAAGGAAGAATTCATGTCACCTTCGCCTTACGGAGGCTTACGGATATTTGTGCGTTTTCCCTCACTGATTGTTTTGATTCATATCAGCTTCGAATATGCTGTTTCTCTACCTCAAACTCACCCGGCCAAGCTTTTACTTAATTCCTTGGGTACCTTCATCTCGATAAAGTTCGCCTACTCATGACATCTGTTAAGTAGAGGAGACGACCCAGTTGTCGACAAATTTCCGCATAGAAATTCCACCCTGAGAATAGGCTGCTTCGTTCTGTCCAAGGTTCAAATGGTAATTTATCCTGTAGTTATTTAAGTGCCCTCTCTTTCCATCTAATAAAAGATTAAATTTGTATTTGGTCATAATTACCGAAACCCATTTCATCGGCTACGTTGTTTATAAAGTTGTCTTAGTTGACCGAAGCATTGTTTACAGTTTTTCACAAACGTAATTGGCCTTGTGCTATGTTCTACCTGCGATTCGGCTGAAAATTCGGATATTTTGTGAAGTGAGAGTAAAATGTGAGAAATTACACCTAATGCGCTCTGGAAGAAATGTGTTGCCAGCACTTTTCAGATGTGGTACTTAGCCTATTGCTCCCGTATTATGACAGACGTTCAACACTTTAAGTAGCACAAAGCTTAACTTAATCTTGATTGAACTGCACGAAACTAAACTTCGTACGATTTTTCCCACATATAAATCCTAAGGATTCCTGCCTAATTAACATTCGCCAGGTGAATGACACCGTCAGTGAGCGACTTTCTCCTAAATGGCTTCATTGGGCCGGCGGACAAATCTTACGAACAAAAACCTACCTCAATGTACAGTAGGTGGGCTGACTCATGAAATGTTAACCGAAATTCCGAAATGCGTTTTCGTTTCGAAAAGATCCATCAAGTAGGGATTTAAAACAAAACACTATGCAGCATAACTCTATCACAATTCATCTACCTATGGATGCCGGCTTTCAAACGAACTTCTTTTCGGCAGGAACTACACTCTGTAAAAAATGACTACTTAAATAGCATGCATTTTTGTCAATGATTGTCGATGCCCTTAAAAAGTCAGTTATATTTCGTGGAAAACATGAATAAAAATATTCATTTTGTGCTCATTCGGTATATAATTACGTCTTCTTTCAATTTTATACTTGAAGGAGTCACTTAATTTGGTTTTAAAAAGTGTATAGTTGTTGGACCTTAAAATAACGTGAAATTGCCGTTCATAAAACGTCATGCCTCTGCATTTACCAATGGGACTTGTAAAGTTAACACTATGGCTCTGATCCACTGCTAAATTTAATGAAACCTATATCATTTCCTTTTAATACCGTGGAGAAATGTGCAGTTTTCCGTACGCAGAAAATATACGGCTTGTAGTTTGGAAACCCTGAATACAAGTGTGACGGTAAAGCGGGTTCGAAATCATTCGGGGATTGGAAAAGTTTTTTTTTAAAACCGGATTATGTCCTTCATTTGAGTTTAAAATCGGAATAAGACTGCATAATCTTCTTGTTTGAATGAACAGTACGGAAGTGCTGTGGGAACTTGTACTCCGCTGTCCAAATAGTCGCTTGCTGTGCGTTGCGGTGCTTTTCCTGAAAAATCACTTTCTGCCATATAAATACGGCCTGTGTGTAAACACCTACGGGCCTTTTGCAGACGCTTGGCGTCAGTCCTACAAACTGATATGGAATCCAGTATGACTTTTATATAAAGAGCAAAGGACTTGAATTTCAACGCTGTGGAATTATCTGCTGACTGTTGCTCCAACACTCAGCAGCTTGTTAATACATATTATGAATTTTTTTCAATAAATTATCCTGTAATTCAGTAAGGCTGTATTATTGGCTAGGAAAACGCTTGTTTAATTTTGCCCTACTTCGCAGATTGCTCATTCATCACACTCTCCATCAGGAGTGTCGTAGATGTCCTAAAGTTCGAGAAAACTCAGGAAAAACAGCCATATCCGCAAGTTGGTCCATGGGGCCGCGTGTAAAACACTGCTTACAAGAGGTGGGGGGCAAGCTTGCATTCTCCCTTCCGGGGAAGGAGGTGAACATAAATCTTTAATGTTCCAGACCGATTTCTTCGTGCTCCTTAGCGTAAACCAAAATGTTTTGGTTGGAAGTGGCTGTGTATGCATCACGCCCTTCGTCCAAACAACACTTCCCTACCCATTGCCTAAAGCTCTCAGCAAAAAAATACGATTTTCCCCCTTTGCCAAATTTAGAGCCCAACGTTTCCTCGCTTGAAAGGTCCCATCCGCAAAAACAACTCCCCTCATATTACAGGTGGCCATGCGTCATAGCTTACGGGGAGAAGGACGGTGTATGCAACCGTTCCCAACCAAATATTTACCAACTTCTCGGGCGAACCGCCGAAAGCGGCTCTTAAAATGGAATACATTACCGAAAAGACACGGAGAACGGAAATAGCTGTTTCTGACCTATTAGTCGTCATCAGTCGGCCATTTGCAGCCACTGGGTTTTTTCACTCTTGAGGTCCTATTCCTATTCATGTCCTGTTGGTCATGATCGGGCATATGAACGCTGGTAGAGGGGCGCTCACCGATCGTTCCTTAGGGCTTTCTCTCACTCTCGAGACCCGCCAGCATCCGCACAGAGGCACGTAATATAGGAAGAATAGCGGAAAGCGTATGGTATGTAACCCTCTGGACAAACCGTAGTTAATTAAGGAACTGACGCTAACGACGATCATGCCCGTAATGGGTAACCCTAACCCTTAACCCGTAAGCATTTAGGGGAAACTCGGACGTAACCGCAATCTTAACCCTAAGTCTTAAATCCGTAACTCAAATCCTTAAGCCCTAGCCCAAACGCTTAACCCTGATTCTTAACCCCAACCGTCGCCTAAACCGCAAATGCAGAATATAACCCTATCTCCATTCGTATCTTTAGCCCTATCCGGGTAAATATGACGTCAGACACGCTAGTGAAGTTCAACATCCGAGGACCGCATGACTCGTTTGCTGAATTTTCCCAGGCAAACCGTTACGAACCACAGAATAGCGTTACCGACACAGGCAGTGGAGCCTGGAGTGACAATTTCTGGTTGATTAGCCGTCGTCAGCCGGTCACATCCAATCCCAAGGTGTTGAACGCCTGGGGCTCGATTCCGCGAACTCTTAGTTAGAAGTACAACGCCCCTAGCTACTTGACCACGAGCCTATATTCCTGTCAGTTGTGATCGGAAATATACAATGGTAGAGGGGAGCTCATCGGTCGCTCTACGGAACTCACTCGTCCCATTGTGCCTTGGTGCCGCATCATACCTACCTAAATAAGATTAGAAGGTCAGGTTTTGAAACACCACTCAAGGGGCTTACATATCCTATCCTTACCAGAATAGCATTGACGACAAAGACAAGAAAGAGTGTCGTCTAGCGTGTTATTCAGAGCGTTTGTCACTGCATACTCACAACCGATAGCATATGCAGGCAAATGTCCGAGCAGGGTTGTTGGTAAATCCTGCTTCAGCGCAATGGGTGCTCTGCAGGCCGTGTGGACAGTTATCTGAGTTACTTGCCAGTCCCTGGAGAACGGCGTGGACACTGCCGGTTCATCTTTCCGGGACAAAGAGGTCAGCTGTTAGTCCACATCTTTGCTTCCCTCTTCTTTCCCCCGGTTACGGGGACGGGGGGGAGACTTGCAGCCGAACAACACCCTTCCCCCGCAGGACAGGAGGCAACACGTGAACGGCGGGCAGTGTACCTTCTCTCGTCACGCGAGAAATTACGCCCGCCTGCTTCTCCGTCACTCTTGCACCTAAACTGTTGTCTTCCTTAGAGACCTCAAGCAGTAAGGACTGAGAAGCGAAAGGAATAGGAGGAAAAGGAGCAAGAGAGGGAGGTGGGGCAGGAAGAGGAGAGATGTAAGAAGTACAGACAGAAATAAAATAAAAAAAATAAAGACGGCACTCAGGAGTGAGAAGAGAGTGAGCGAGCACGATCGCGACTTGGTCGGCAATGTTTATTGCGCGCCTCGCTTGCCCAACAAGGACATGTCCTCCACCCCCTCCCCGCAGACCTAAGAGACGTCAAGTCTCGTGGTCTGGCCCTAACGGGGCCGGTGGGATTGTAGGAGAGAGAGCGGGCGAGGTTGGGAAGAAAATACCTGCAGTTGGGTAATTGAGAACAAAAGCTCCTCTGTCCTGCCCGCATAATTAATGAGATATGAAACTCGGACGGCGGATCGCCGACGGCGATGGAATGTGCTTCGCTTCACTGACTCATCTTCGAAACCGTCTGTTCCGCAGAAGCGAGTGACGGAGGGCAAGATTGGCCTCGCTCTCAAGTCTGAGTTCTATTCACAACCTGCTTCGCCTACTCGTGTGATGGTTTTTATGGAGTGATAACTAAGCCAATGAAAACGTCTCTCTCCGGGGACTATTAAGCTGAAGATGAGTGTTGGTGAGGTAGTTCTTGTCAGTCACATTGGCGCTAAATTTCTCATTAGGCCAGCTATCGACTTCACTCGTCTCAGTTCTTCTTCAATGTAGTGTTCACTTTGTAAATAAAGTGAAAGCACTTGCGTTCCTGATGTCATCTGTGTTGCAAATGTTTGGAAACGAATTCTTAAAACGCTGAAATATATTGGTGTGCACCTGATTGATGGTTCAAACGATCTTCTGATCTCCAAAGTGAATGAGGTTTATCATAATGCTATAATAGCAGAACTGTTGACGTAAATTAACGATTCTTAGATTTTTAAAAATTCACAGTTGATTATAGGACTTTGCTTAGAGCAATATACGTACAGTAGGTGGGATAATTCATGAAATGCCAATTAAAATTCTGAAATGCGGTCTCGTTTCAAAATGATTCACTAGGTAGTGTTGTAAAGCTTATCATCATGTAGCATAATTCTATAATATTTCAGTTACCTCGAGATGCCGGCTTTCGAAAGAACTTCCTTCCGGCCACACATAACAACCATAATCTGTAAAAATGGCTACGCATGCAGCATGAACGTTTCTTACTGACTTTCGATGCCCTTAAATTTATATATATATAATTTTCTACCGAGTGAACAAAAGGATGAATACTTTGCGCATGAATTTCACAAATTATAATTGGATTTTTTAAGGACATCGGAAATCAATGAGAAGAGTTCATGCTATATAAGTAGTCATTTTTTACAGAGTTTGGTTCTTGTGTGTGGCCGGAAGAAGTTCGTTCAAAAGCCGGCATCCCGAGGTAACTGAAATATTATAGAATCATGCTGCACTATGATTAGTTTTAGAACCCTAGTTAATTAATCATTTTGAAACGAGAACGCATTTCAGATTTTCGGTTGGTATTTCATGAATTAGTCCACAATCTGTATATAAGGCATACATTTTTGGGTAAGCTAGAGTTGAAGTTGTTTAATATCTATTGATACCTGAACGTATTTCTCGAGCCTTTTGACTATAAAGGACACGAAGTCAGCTCATCTAGAAAGCTGATGCCCCTAGGCGTTTGGAACCATTTTGATGTATATAGGCCGCCCACGTAGGACACGAAAACTTAAAAGTCTAGTAAGTTGTTATTGTCCAAATGAGAATAACGCTATTGTCGACTAGGAAGTCTATCTCGTAATGATACGTGGAACTATCTGAAACAATCAAAAGCGACAACTGGAAACACTTTTAACTGAAGGGCATGCAAGAACCCCATAAATCATGTGTCGCGTTTGAAAAAATAGGGGCTTGGACAGGTCCTGGAAACCAGCTGGAATGTCCGGTCTGGGTGATTGTAGACTGACATTGCACATTACTGACATCAATCAGAAGTTACCAATAACTATAAGAAACCGGTCAATGCCTCCAAATCGGGAGGAGGTGGTGCCAACCTCGTCTGATCGCAGGGAAGAACAGGCCAATTTTGTCTTGTCTTGGAGCTGCCCAAGAACAATAGATTTCGTCTCGAGTTCCCGGATTTTTCGTTATTGAACGCTTTTTAAATCCAACACGACCTGATAGTTGAACATTTTTCATGCGACGCCTAGTAGTCCTGAACGAAAACGAGAGTAATACAAGCTCCCGTTTCAATGGTAGAGAGTAGGACTTAATGTTCAGTGAGCAAGGAGTCCAGGCCTGGATCTCAGACTATCCAAACCAGGTTTGGTTATGTCCGGCTGACGATGGCCAAAAAGTGGTCATCTCAGTTTCCTTTGCCTGGTTAATTGCTCCCTTACTGGTTGCTTCCTCTTATGCGACCGCCCACGACGCTTTGTGTTTTAAATGCCAAAAAGTGACTAAGATAGGATAGAAATATAAATTATCGTGCGGTATGACACCGAGAAATTCCAGCCGTGTTAAGGTTCTGGTTTTTGAAAGAAGGTTCATTTCGGCCGCCCTAATAAGTTCAGACCTATTTTATAAGAGACATGCTCGAAAATATTCTTTCTAATAGAATTTGCGTTGGATTGACTTCTTAACCAACAGGTCGCGAGTTCGAGGCTCGGGTGTTGCACACTTCGGGCTTGGGTATGGCTGGCTGACGACGGCTAATAAGCCAGAAATGGCCATTCCAGTCTCCCTTGTCTTTGTCGGTAATATCTTTCCGCCTATATATCATGCGCCGCTCCGCGGCTGCTGGTTGGGCTCGAGAGAGAGAGCCCTTAAGGCACAACGGAACGAGTGAGTTCCGTATGAACGATCGGTGAGCGCCCCCTAACATTGTATTATGTGATTGTCCCGCACGATAATTAATATAACAACTCCTTATACATAATCCTCCTGAATGCAAAAGACATTCCGTGATTCCGGTTACTATTGTCATGAGATAGTAAATCTTGGTGCCAGAATACAGCCGGTATGGGACACGGCGTGCAGATACACGGCTGCCAGCTGACTCGGTTTCATAATTCTAGGTGTCAGTCTGGCGGGCTGATGTTGCTACTTAAGTCAGAATTTAGCACCTAACTGTGTCCCCTTCATGTCGGTGCTTCTCAGTCGAGTGTACTGCAAAGCTTTTGTTGGATGCCAATGTTGTCAGCAGCTCGGGTGTAGAACTCTAGAACCTAAAATATCCCTAAAAGAACTGTAAACCCATGGTCATAGCCGAGGTCTTGTTTACTATGCCGCGGCTAGAACACGTGCGAATTATCCCAAAAAGGGCCAGCCACTCCATGTAAAACAGGACTGCCCTTTCCAGCTGCAAACGACGCCCTAAACTGTCAAACTTCAGCTCAAATCCTGCGGTTCCAACGATTGCCATAATTTTGTGGCTCAAAGCATGCGATATTTTTTTAGCCTGACATTTTTGCCCGGTTCGGCGGCCAGAAAAGGCTCGGTAATTGGACTTTTTTCTCCTGTTAAATTCCTGTTTGCAGCCTCGTGTGTGTGTGTGTGTGTTTGTGTTAGGCTTGTCTCGGACTGTCTGTCGACCTGCTAGATGTTCCCCTGAGTCCTTACAGCGGAAACGCTCAAACTGATAGACCCTCTTTTTCAACAGATTTGAATCAGTTGCATAATGCAGGGTGAGGGAGGAATAACTGTCCAGTTTGCATTCGCTTGTCAAACTTGCTCAATTTCTGTAACCGCCTTCCTCCTATGCCCGTTTGCAGCTCTCAATCCTGCTAGACTAAATTGCCTGTTAAACGCTTCAACCACCTGATTTCATTTCAGTCAGTAATAGTCTGCTTAGTGTGTCTCCCATTTGGATCCCCTAAAGGCTGTAAATATTCTCCGTGTATAACACGCCTAAAGGACTTCTTTTTGCGTCTATTACCTGTTCGGCTCCCAGGTCACAAAATAAGCTGTGCGCTTGTTCGGAGGCTTTTCAAAATAGATGCAAAATAAGATATGTTTGACCCTGCATGGACCGAGACTCATACGCGATGACGCGATTTTCGGCGATTTATTTCCAGATGTCAGCGACTCACAAACATGCTCACGTCAGTTTCTCATTTAATTACTCTAGGCCTTGTCGATGAGGAAATAGACCAAATATTCGCCCATTTTGTAGTTCTGCGTTTGAACCTCTAGCTGTAGCATTTTTGTCATATGAGCAAATCTGCCAGTTATCATGATGACTAGAATATTTTTCAGCATGATTTAAACTTAAATATACACGCGTTACCGAAAACTTTAGATCTACAAACGCGATTAATTCATGCATTCATCGATCACTCTTATGGATAAGTAACATTTTTGATAGCCTCTTTTTGGCCTTCCATTACAATTTACGTGAATCTTGGAAGCAACTCCCAGCGCATATCCGAAAGGAGACGTTTATGGGTCTATGAGACTTCTGAGGTTGTTTCACTAGACTCACCGAAAGGAGGTGATGTCTTTTGCCCCTCTCCCTGTCTTCGTAGTTCACTTAATAAAATAAACTAGAGATTTGGGAAGGAATTGAAATTGAGAACCCAAGAACTTGACCAACAAACCCTTGACCAGCGTTTGAGTCGGGTCGTATGCTAAAAACAGGCTCCAAATGAGTTGATTTAGTAATTAAATTACAAAATTAGTTATGTGAGTCGTGCATACTAAATAAATTACTCATAAAGAGTTAGCTAAGTTAAAGGGCAGAGAGGGACAGTGAAAGCGGCGGGATAGGTGAACGACTTTTGCCTAACACTGCATCCCAACGTGAATGAAAATTATCGTTCTGTCGGTTGCATACATCGCCATTTGGGCGCGGACTCTTTAACTTCCTCAAGTTGCCCAATAAAATCCACCGCAACCGGCAATAATTGGGCTCATACGGTAGTGGTACTTACCAGTCCGTGTGATTGGCCACGAGGACCGAAGACTGGATCACCGGATGGAACGTAAACCCGGCAATCTGTCCCAATAATCTCCGTTTTCACGTAACTTTGTAGGTGAAAACAGCATTCAGAGGATTTTGGAAGGAGATGAAGAGCTGTATTTTCACAAAAGCATCTCAATAGTGGTGCATGCCAATATTTGTTTTTAGTCTTCTGAATACTGGAGAGAATCCGCAGTTCTTACACATACGATAGGAATGCCGAGTACGTCAATAAACAGTTTTATACACGACTTCAAAGTCTTTCTGCAAAAAGTGTGCAGAGCTGAGGAACCACATTCTGCCCAAATGAAAACTTCACTTAAGACAAGCCGAAAACTGATAAGTATATGCGATCCCAAGAACAGGAACTTTCTTCGTCTGGCGTTTCGGATTTACACTCGTACACATCAGCAGAGGCGGCGTCATGTACGGGTCACCGTAATCTGTGAACCGTTTCCGTAGAAAGACCAAACAAGCTCTGGGTATTTTGAAGATGGGGAAAAACAAACGCTTTCATCTAATTTCTTTTTCTTTACACACGACTGGCGCAAAATGAAGGCTTTTTGGTCACTGTTCATATTACTTACGGTAAACCAATTACGCACTCGGGCAAATCGTCCTTCAGCAGATTTCATTTACTGTCGTTGCGAGTGGTCTTCTCCTCCGGCACGTAATCCAATTGCTTGAGGCATTGGGAGAGAAGCTCTAATTGAATTTGTGTGTACAAATACGAGTAAAGGACTGCCAACTCACCTACTCTCGCGCACCTTCTAGCCTCCAGCGATGTTCCTAATAAAATTGCAAAGGTAGATCTCAGCTACTACTGATATTTGAAAAGAAATTTTATTACCCCATAATTTCATTCATTTTCCACTTCTAGCAGTCCTCAAGCATCAATCTGATTGTCCCAAAAATCGGGCAAGCAGACATTCCAGGTTAGGTTTAGAGAATTGGATGGAGTTTGGCGTCAAAAACTACGGGACTGGTAACAACTTCTAGTTGAATGCGTACAGCCGAATGACAGAAAATAGGCAGAAGTGGTTTTGAGCTCCCACGTTATTCGTTTTCGTTGCATTGAGTGTTCGTGACATGCCAAAACAGTGCTTAGGGTAGCCCCAAAAGTTTCCTAGCCGTGTCATTATCAGTTTCAGAAATTATTCGGTTTTCGACAATAACGGTGGACTGATCTACGGCTAACCCTGAATATAAAAAGCGGTCGAGTGCCTTGCTGGACTCTTTGTTCCTTCAATGGTCCGATGAACCGATTATTTGCGTCGCAAAATCGTGCGTGAAATTAGGGCTATCGGAAAAGAACATGCATCAGTCGGGTTCTGCATCAACTTTTGTGTGTCTCATAAGTCGTGTTGTGGTATTGAACAGTCAAAAGCTTTTCTAAACAGACACGTATCTGTCACTGTCTCTGAAAATGGGTTCGAGCGTGAATCCGAAAATTCCACAATAGCTTTTAACTGTTCAGTACCATAGCAAGACTTATGAGGCATACAACAGTTACTTCAGAAACTGACTGAGCTGCAGTTACAGTAGATAAAGCTTTTGTTCCAGCCATCACTTTTACTTCTCACCAACTGGTTCCCGGAAATCGCATCTTCGTTTGTATCGGCCTTTGTGGACTGTATGGTCTCGACCCAGTTGAAAGCATTTCACTCGAAAAGATGGCCATTTGCAAGGGCTGTGTTCAGCAGTTTTGCTGAGCGAAATTCCCTGACAAAGCCTACTATTTTCCTCGGCTGCTAAATTCCCAGTTGACACCGCAGCTGAAAATCTAGCTTGAGAAATCACTGATACCCGTTGGCTTCTAAATAAGGCCTCATGGGTACGGACGGATGATGATCATTTTCTAAAAAAATGAATACAAATAATAGCATTGATCTGCAGGTGTTCAGAAAAATATGCTAAAGTGTATAAATGCCTCAAAAATCACCGGTAAAAATCCATACTGATTGGGCAGTCATTTTTGTAGAGCCTGGTTCATGCGGAAAGCCGGAACGAGGCTTATTCAAAGACCGGCTTCCTGTCGTAACCGAAATATTTTGGAATTATTGTGCAAAAGCATTAATAATATAACACAGCTTAAGTAGTCCTGTGTAATACAGAACCAATTTCCCAATTTTAGTTGACATTTCATGAGACAGGCTAGATACTGTGCACACACTAACAGTGGGAGTCTAACCCACATATTTAATGTGCTAATGGGCAGCTGGCATTTTCCGCGGCAAACTGCAATTTGTCATGTGGCATCTGGGGGCTGGCGCTGAGAACCGGAGTCATGGGAATATGAAAAATTTAATTGGCGACTGCCTGACACAAAATAGCATCAGCCATCTGGGCCGATTTGTTCCGTCAGTTATTGCAAACTTTTCTTTGAGAAAATATTAATGCCTGTAAGAATAGCATCTGCTCGAGCATTTAGCTTCTAATTAGAGACTGCTTCTTGGATTCTGGGGCTAGAAAATCGTCTCCTTTAATTTTGGTAAAAGGTCTTATCTAGGCGGTAGCCAGTGTGTCAGGAGACTCTGTGAAACATTAAAAGCGCCCTGTGATGCCACATACTAGGTCTGCGTCTAAACCCATATTTTAATTTCTCTAATGAAAGGCTGGAGGACATCTTCTAACCGTACGACTCTCCTTGTGGTTCCATTGTAACCCATTAATATGGAAAAACTTCAGCCAAAAGGGTTCATTGAGGCTATTAATAGCAGGATATGCGCGTCCATACCAATCGGCTTAAAACGCCTGGTGAGAAGTTTCTTTGCCAAATTAAAATTCTATCATATTTCCATTTGAACCTGTGAAGCGTCTACGAGTACAAAACCTGAACAAAACTGGCTGGTTTAGTTTCGCTGTTTCGCCAAGTCATTTAGTGTCTTCTAAAACTTGTTAGGAGTAAAAATTCCAAAAAAACTTATAAGACTATAGAAATCAGTAGTTGGACCCTTGCCAGTTACATGTACGTAGCTGCTGATCTTTGGTTCTGTATGCAAATACAACCAGTAATTGTCTTAAGACAAAAAGGAATAATTGTAAAGTGTGCCATAGTCTTTAAAGATGCCTCTGAACTCCTTAAATAGCTGTACGTCATTTAAACGAACTGAAGCGCGCACTGAGAAACAAAATTCAGGGACACTGAGGGAAAATATGGTAGCTATCTGCACTGAAACTGATTTGCTGTAATTCCATCACGTGTGCCTGTTAAAAGTCCAGGTATGTCCTTTGCCGATTTCCTGAGGCTCCGTGACACAGCTCAGCAGCTGGCCAGTATAGTATCCTGTTACCTGCTACACGTACGTGCATCTAATTCTGATGAAAGTAAAAAACGCAACTTTCATTAAATTCGACTCGTTCTACACTAGGAAATAGAAAAGAGTGCTTAAGGCAACCCCCGATAAGACGAATGCCTTGTAAATGTATTATATAAAGCAAAAAATTAACAAAATACAACTGATATTGTTGTGGGTACCTGAACCGTGAAAATAATAAATTACTTCTTAAAAGATCGTTCATGGATCTGACAACGGGCTCAATTTAGAGCTTTCACAGGCTCTCCCATAACGATGAATATTGATGCACGAAGGAACATCTAGAAGAGCAATGGAGAGCGAGATAGCCCTTTCTGATTTATTAGTCGTTGTGAGCCAGTCATATCCGATCCCCAGTTTTGGATCGCCTAGAATTCGAACCGGAATCCTTTGATCATGTGTGTTTTTTTAATCCAACGTTCTTCTCTTGCGTCACGGCTCGTTTCTGCTGTGTCGGTTGGGATTACAAATATTCGATCTCGTCAAGTGGTCGTTTACTGAGCAGATTTGGGACATTCTTGCTCCCTGTGTCTAACAACGGGTCTAACAGAATAAGCCATCTGAGCCTCCATTGTTTTTTGTCGGTAATCCTCTTGCATCGGTACTCTCCGCTGCCCACAAGGGTTCAAGATTGAGCCTCAAGTTGCAACGCGAAGAACTTGGTAAGCGTACTTTCTACCATAATCAGTACGCGATGGGACCGTGGCTCAGTGGTAGAGTGCTGAACCAGAGATTCCGTGCTCGAAGCCCAGGTTATCCAAACTTTGTGTCGATGTTGACTGACTGATGAGTGCTTATAAACCAAAAATGACCATTCTATTCCCCTTGGTCTTTGACCGTATTTCTTCCTTGCTATATGTACAGTAAGTGGGCTAACTCATGAAATGTCAACCGAAATTCTGAAGTGTGTTTTCGTTTCGGAAATATTAATTAAGCAGGGTTGTAAAACTGATCATAAGGCAGCGTACTTCCGTAATAGTTCAGATACATCTGGATGGCGGCCCTTGAAAGAACTTCTTTCCGGCTGCATGCGAAAACTATGCTCTGTGAAAAATGACTACATATGTAGCATGCATTTTTCACATTGACTTTTGATGCTTTTAAAAATTCAATCACATTTTATGGAAAACATGCATAAAACTATTCATTCTTATACTCATTCGGTAGAAAATTACGTCTTCTTCTAATTATATACTCAAAGTAAGGATATATTTAGGTTTTTACAAACTTTTCCTGTTTCCGAATAATTTTGAACCGGACCTTCCGTTACACTTGCATTCAGGGTTTCCAAACTACAAGCCGTGTATTCTATGAGTACAAAAAGCATAAATATCTCTACAGTATCAAGAGGAGATCACCTGTGTTTCATAACATTTAGCAGTGGATTTGAGCCGCATTAGTAAATGCAGAGACATGGTGTTTTATGAACGACCATTTCACGGTATTAAAAATCTCGCAGATAATTTTTTAAAACTGAATTATACCCTTACTTTAAATACAAAATTGGAACAAGACGTCATTTTCTACCCAATGAGTACAAGAAATAACTATATTTATGCATGTTTTCCATAAAATATGATTGAATTTTCAAGGGCATCGAAAATCAATTAGAAAAGTTCATGCTACTTAAGGAGCCATTTTATACGAGGTATAATTTTTGCAGATGGCTAAAAAGTATATCTTTTAAAAGCCGACATCCTGAGGTAACTAAATTATTATAGAATTACGCTGCAGAATGATTAGTTTTGCAAGCCAACCTAATTAAACTTTTCGAAACGAAAACGCATTTGGGAATTTCGGTTGACATTTCATGAGTTTGCCCACATACTGTATATTTATATTGGTCAGTTATTCGGCTTGCGCCCATTTATGTCTTAATAAATACCCAATCTGCAGAAATAGATAATGAACGATGACTAACCATTGACATACTTTAGTTCGATGAGGTGCTTATGACCAATCTGCTAGACCCCGTTCGTGCACCATCTGCGGCCAGTACGAGTTTGAGTTTTTGGTCCCAGCTGGTTGCCAGGGCTGTGAGTGGCTGGATGACGACAGGGTAAGCCCGAAACAGTACTGTATCAACCTATCCCTTTTGATTTGTGTATATCGTGGGTGTGTGGTTCATCGATCAAATAAACAACCTGCAAATATAGAGAGATTTTAGCAACCAAGACAACGCAAACTGGAGCGATAATTTCTAGTACTTTTGCCGCCACAGCGATGTTGGGTGTTGGCCTACGCGAGGTTTGCGCCTGATTTAGTGCGTCATGGAGCCTTTAAATCACACACGAGACATCAGGCTTGCTGTTCACTGAGTTCGGGAATATACAAAGTTACGTGACGGTGGCAACAAGCGGTCTGCGTAACAAAACGAAGATTTCAATTTAGGCATGGAGCTGCTGAAGTAGACCGCGCCGGGGATGTCCGACACCTGATAAGCCCTTCTGTGAGAGTTGTTCTGACAACCACCGAAACGAACAAAAGTCATGCCGTTATTTGAGTCAACTCTGAGTTCGTACTGCAGATGACGCGAGGCAAAACTGACGTACTGCCAAATGAAGCCTGCCGAGCCGATTATTTTCCCTGTAACATCAAGTAAGTTTGCCAGACCATGTCCGGTTGTCTCTTAGAGTTCTTGCAGGGTAATTTGCCCACATGAAGGAGGCATTCTCTTCAGTATAAAGTCGGTTCCTGATCTTCTGAGCACCCCTGAACTTTATCATTGTCAAGGTCAACCAGTGGTAGGTGCGCAGAATCTACTATGAATCACAGTGACAATCGTTCTTCATGGTGGCTTTAAGCCCCACCTGGTTCCACGTCTAAATCGACGTCTGTCTCGACTTTTTAGAGATATCTGAGGAAGGAGAGGATGCGACTGGTGTCACGTGTAAATCACCAGGATACCCTCTCCGATATAGCCACAGTGCTTGTGAACTGCGACCGTTGAAATACCGAACCGGAAGATTACCTCAGAGCTACAGCGATCTGTCCTGACTGTGTAAGTGCGGGCGATCCCGTTCTCTCATTCGAAATGAGAGCCGGCAGCAGTCCAGTTATCGTTTGATGATTGGTCACAGCCAGTCATCGGCCAATTTTCCGGACGAAGGCCGCGTGGTGCAGTGTGCATTCGCCTCCGGTTCAAACCTTGCGTTTGCCCGTACGTGGGTTTGACTGATGATGACAAGTAAACGGCAATCGGCCGCCCCCGTCCCGTCCTCGTCATTGGCGGCACGGAATCGTCGATTTTTGTCTGCTAGTCGTCACGCAACACCATCGCTGGCTGTAGGTACGGGCCCATTTCCGAACTGCCATCGTTATAGATCGATAGATGCCACGCCACGTACAGCTGATCAGAAGAATGAGTTACCTGTCTGAAGTCCGTGTGAATGTCATTCTTTTCACGGCAGGAGAAAGGGGTTCCAGAACGCAAAAAAACTGCTCAATTACACTGTTGTGATGAAGACTATAAAACGTGGAACCTCACACCTCTGGGCCGTGTGAGTTCGGAGGTCCAGCGGTGGCAACGTTAAAACCAAACTGAAGTTTGTTAAAGCTATTGAAGAAAACAACTTGCGGCAGATGACTCAAGGCTTCAAGAAGCCAACTTGGGAAATGGAGCATACTAATGAAACGCAAAGGGCCGAACTTTAACCAGCAGCTTCGGCGTGGCGTGGCAGTCTGGTTTTGTGATCCGAAAGAAGGCTTGCCTTCAACAAGGACGTCTGTTCCTCGCAGTACAGCTGAAACTGTTTGGAGCAAAATGTAGGCGACTGCAGACAAGAGTAGACTCAGCAGAGTTGTTTGTTTAGCATCCAGGTTGTTTATTTTGTAATGCACGGTTTGTGCGTCAGTGGAGTGCCAGAGGTCTTGATTCCGATCTCTGTTCCGTCTCCAGCACTCTGCGTGGTGTGGCAATAAGGTATCAACCGTGGAGACTGGCAGCATCGTTGAGTGCTGCGTGTATTTGTGGCTGCCGCATGTACTGAGATGAATACTGCGCAGTCCGATTTTGAACGCAACGTGAGCATGAGCTACTGGTTTTGACGTCAGGAGTTGGAATTGCAATGAAAATGCGCTCTACGTTGCAGTAACCGTGGTGAGGTTACAGATCGGACACATTTGCAGCGTGACCCTACCCTCTTTTCCGTACAATGAAGTGGTGACGTTCCTACGAAGACTTCCGGGCACTTAAAAATTATTGTTTCGACATTATTTCCTCCTTTCTGTTGGTCAGTTGTGGTCAGTTCGTTTTCATTGGAAGAATAAAGAAGCATTGGGGTTGCTGAAAGTTTCGTTAGACATCTCCTTCTGATATGCTTGCTCACGAGATCTTACAATACCATAGTTTTTAAATGGCACATAGCTAGGTGTGGCTGTCGCTTCTACCGTGACGTATGAATTGGGAGGAATTAGTGCGATTATTTTAACCTACACGGAATGTGTCAATCAGCACTATTCATTTCGTTGAGCCTCCGACCATCGCCACCATCACCGACAGTCAATCCTAGTCTTTTATTGGACTTTGTTAATGCCTCTGGGTCTGTCAGTCGGGAGTCCCTTGGGTCGATGTTGCAGCATGATGGTATGACAATGCCAAACTCACTGGCTCGCACAATGAGTTCCTTAACGATCGCTAACTACAGTAGGTGGGCTAACTCAGGAAATGTCAACAGAAATTCCGAAATGCGTTTTCATTTCGAACATATTAATTAAGTTGGGTTGTAAATCCAACCATCTTGCAACAAAATTCTAGATTAATTTAGTTACCCTAAAACGCCGGCCTTTGAACAAACTTCTTTTCGGCCTCATGCAGGAATTAAACTGTGTAAAAAAATGGCTACTTAATTAGCATGTATTTTTCTCCCTGATTTTCGATGCCTTTAGAAAGTCGATTATATTTCGTAGAAATCATGCAAAATTACTCATTTTTTATCATTCAGTAGAAAATTACTTCTTCTTTCAATTCTATACTTTCACGGTATTAAAAAAACTTCCAATTAGAAACTTTTTTAAAACCAAATCATATCCTTTCGTCGAGTATGAAACTAGAAGAGAACGTAATTTCCTACCGAATGAGTAGAAGATTGAATATTTTATGCATATTTTCCATGAAATATAATTGACTTTTTAAGGGCGTCAAAAATAAATGTGAAAAATTCGTGCTACTTAAATAGTCATTTTTACAGAGTGAAGTTCCTGCATGCAGCCAAAAAGTAATTCGTTCGAAAGCCGGCTCCTTGAGGTAGCTGAATTTTGATAGAATAATGCTGCATAATGATTGGTTTTAAAACCTCACTTAATTAATTTTTTTGAAACGAAAACGCAGTTCGGAATTTCGGGTGATATTTCATGATTTAGTCCACCTGCTGTACGTTGCTATAGTAGGTTGTGATCCTCGTCTCCAGAACTGCACTGCTAATTGTGCCGGATAAGCGCAAGGACAGCCGGGGTTTCGACCTTAGCAATGTAGGCGGTGGCATTCATGGGGACTGTCTCTGCTACCCTGTTTCCGCACTTCTGCCAAGTGGGCAGGGTGGAGGATCCGAAGCGGGTTGGCACTCCTCGTGGACAGTCGTGGAAGTAGAGAGAGGCCAGTCCGGAGACCATATCAAACCGCGAGTATAGGGCCATGACACAAGAAGCGAATGAACGTCCGAACGTCGTTGCCAGAATTTGTGGACTATTATGCAGCAACGAAGTTCTTCGGTACTAGGTCGACCTGCACTGTTTGAAATTTTCTCAAGAGAAAATCCAACGTGTCAGTTGTTGTCTGGTATCCTGTCTACAAAAGGAACTGGAGTTGACATCAGTAGAAGGCAGTAAAACAGTTATGGTGGAAGAAAATTGAGCGTTTTCGCCAATTTGCACACATCTCGCTGATCAAAATTGATGTTACTGCTGTGCTTTCCAATCGTCTGACAACCGTTTCTGGGAATTATTACATCCAAAAACAGTGCGTGAACGATATCATGACATGTTTGCCGAAATTCTGGAATGCGTTTCCGATTAGGGAAGATTACTTAGGTGGGATTCCCATACTGCCTATCATGTAACATAATCCTATAGTATTTGGGACTCACCAGGGTGTTTGCTTTTGCTTGGGCGTGTTTTTGACCTAATGAAGAAATCAGACTCAGTAGAAAATGACTACTTAATTGGCATGAATTTTTCACCTTGATTTTTCATGGTCTTATAAATTCAAGTATAGGTCATAGAAAACATGCACAAAAATATGCTTTCGTTTACTCTTTTTTAGAAAATCACCTCTTCATATTTAATATCCGAAACATATATATTTAGGTTTTATAAAAGTTTCATAATTCCCATATAATTCTGAGCCTGACTTGCCATTGCACTAGCGCCTTGCGATTTCAGTCTACAAGGTGCCTGCATTCCGCGTAAGGAAACTCATATATTCCACTATACCTTCAAGAAGATATCTTATAGAGTTCATAAAATTTCGCAATGGATCGGGGCTGTGTTGTGCAATTCGTGAGGAGCATTGGTAAACGTACATGTGCCGTCTTATATGCATGGACATCGCGCGGTCTTAAAAATATTATAATTTGAGACTTTCTTTAAACCTAAATAAACTTTTTCTTCGGGTATAAAATATGAAGGCAAAGGGATTTTATACCAACGGTGTAAACGAAAGCATATTTTTTGCATTTTCTCTATGAAGTACAGTTGAATTTACAAGACCATCGAAAATCAATGAGGAAAATGCATGCTACTTAAGTAGTCATTTTTTACCGAGTGTGATTTCTGCAGGAGGTCAAAAATAAGTGCACTCAAAAGCCGACACCCTGCCGAGTCCGAAATGTTATAGGGTTATGCTGCATGATAATCAGTATAACAACCCCACCTAAGTAATCTTCCTTAATCAAAAGCGCATTCCAGATTTTCGGTCCAAATTTGATGAGATCGGTCACTCCGAACAGGGATAGGGACACTAAACTGTGGCCCGTGCTAGAGGGCTCATACTTTCATATTAATATGATCGCCTGTGAACATAGATGTGAGGCTTGAAATGTGTTTGCACACGAAGTTTTGAATGGGTATCTCGCGCATTGTGGTTTACGGCCTTCTCTTCGTAAACAAGTAACTTTCATTCTAAGAATAGAGTTCATATGGCACGGCATGTGCGATTAAATTGTAGCATCCGATTCATTGGACTCCTCTCGCATCCTGTTGGACAAACGTATAAGTATCAGAGTCAGCAGCAAAAAATTAGATGGCTAACGAGGGGGTGCTATTTCTACCCCGCCACACACCTACCAAAAGGATCAGCTCCCGCACTCATCAAAAATGGTCCTGTATGCTGCGATAATGGCTTGCTCGCCCATGTCGGCGGTGTTAATGGCCGTGACTCCATTCCCAGCGTTGATGACTGGTGTGATAATGGCCCAGAAATTTGGCTCGCCAATAATGACAGTGGAAGCCATATTTATGTGCCCATTCCCCAAATGCCCAGTATCATTATTCTAGCCAGATCTTAGTGCTGGATGGGGAGAGGAGAGATCACTGCGCTTGTTGATGAACTGTGGGTCAGAGAACCGCGGCCTAAACTTGTAGTGGCTCATGCAATTGTCACCTGTCGTACTGATTTCGACCTCGTCAAACTTGAATGTGTAACGTGGTCACGTTGAATAAGTTAGTGTCGTTTCTCTTCACTGCTCATTCACGTCCGGGACACTCTCCCAGTTTCTTGGATGGAGTAATTTTGTTCACAACAGCAATGCACCCGGCAAACGACTCCGGACGTATTCTGCAGTGGAAACGGGTGTTTCCGCCCAATGATCTGGCGTCTGATGGTTGCCTCCGGTCTACAGGCACCCTCAACATCAAACTGATTGGGGAAAGCGGCTAAGGAGTTTTCGACGCTTGCAAAATTTGAGGCCGATGCAGATTGGTTACCCGTCTCGTTTGTGCATCCACTGATTGAGGGTAGCCATTTGCTCAGAGCACCCGTCAAAGACATTGCAATTTGACAACTTTGTCTTCTGGTTTACCTGCAGCGCAACCCAACACGCCAATATAACTGGGTTTGTGGCTGCAGTTTTAGAAAGGCCCAGATTGTTGTTTCTTTTTCCGTTGACATCGGGAAGACGCCCTTCAAATGTCGCTCGAATGTCCACACCTGATGCTGTTCAGTGACGACGAAGGTCTCATTCGTAAACCCAGCCCAGCATACCGGTCTCAGGTGCCTCCAGCCATTGTAAGATCTCCTGGCTGATGAGTATCTTTGAACCCATTGGGTACCTTTTGCTTGAGCGCTGATTGTTCCGTTGAGCGAGGAAAGTCGGGAGCTGAAGGCTTTATGCACCCAATGTGTTTCTCTTTTTCGTTGTATTTACCTTTTGGGAGTTATTTGGTGGTTCCAGCGATCAGCTTCTGGCGAAGAGAAGTGATGAGGGACGTCAAATCGAAAGATACCATAATCTCATCTTCAAGGAAAGGCACTCTTTTGAGTTTTATCATGAATTCTCCTGATTAACTGACTAAGTTGTCTGAATTGGGAGTCAGAAATTGGAGACGCCAAAACGGCTACTTTGGGAGTCCGCAAGTTGGAGTATCTTTGAGAGACAGGCACCAAGATTTGCGCACCTTAAAAAGGCCATAGAATCGGGCCAAGGCCCTGTCTTGCACTCTCGCCAGGTCGACCGATAATATTGCACCTGCGTTACTCAAAGTCGCATTAACTTCGTGCATCCGCGTTTTTGGGGGAGGGGTTCTGCATGGGATATAGAACTGGCGATCTTCACTTAAACATTTTAGCCTCGTGAAGGTAAATTTTCCCATCCAATACAGCAGTGAGATGCCCCTTGTCCACGGACACATTGACGAAGTCTTTGTCAGCTTCGAGTCCCCTAGTGCATCACTTTAAGTACGGGAGTATTTTGCGCTGCCTGCAAACGATGGAGAGAGACGACGCTTGGTGGCAGATAAAGCCCTTCGTCTCCTCCGTTGCTTCTGTCCGACTAAGGATTGATACTACCGCAGTAATCCTGTTGACAAGTGTAGCAACAAGTATTCCGTTGACGAAAAGACTGTGGTATATGAGTCGTTAGCGCCTTCGAAAGGCCTTTCCTGGACTTCTGCATGCGTCACTCTTTCTGCGCTATTGCAGCTGAGTTCTTCAATTGTAAGCTCCCAACCTCCCGAAAGTAATCTAATATGTCCAATACGACCCTCTTTTTCGTTTTCCTCAGGGGATCGCGTTTGACCGTGGGCAGAACTTCGGTAGCCTATGAGCCATGAGGAAGAATGAGACTCACGGTTTCGTGTGTTGCCTCTACCTGGCTGAGGACTAAACCCCCCGCCGCTGTGATCATCTTAGCATGTTCGATATTAGCTGTGTTGAACAAGGCCACATTCTGCAACATCTGAATTTCCTTTTTCCACAGTCCTTTCCATGGCATCTTTATTATTTTCTGACGGCGTAGGACAAGGTAGCTTGCAGAAGTAATTCACCACTGCTGCATCACGTTTCCTTTTCCGCGCCCTCTGCAAGAACGGTTCGGTCTGCCCTATGGACTCAGAGCAGCTGGCTTTCTCGGCAAAGGTAGGATGAAGGACCCTACTTAACTATCAATAGACCATCGATCGCATCATACGAGGTTTTAACATGGCAAGCCGTTGCTGACATTACACCGTCAACAACAGTTGCTTCCCATAACATCAAACTAATCCCCAAACCCCGTTATTTTTCGAAAATTTGCTTATTGTTTATTTCTTGACCAACACGCTCAATTCTGTTGCCGTACAAAGGCGAACGAAAAGGCTTTCGACAAAAATCCAAACAATTTCTGTGTTTTCTTGCGTTTCGTGGACTTACTCTCTGGCGTACTGCCCCAACCTCCCAACTCCCGCTATCACCATTCATGTATGACACGATCAACAGTCTACCGAGAGTTAAGGGGGGTCCTTAGCTGTACCGCTGCCGCCTTCTCTTTGTGCGTACTGTGGTAGTTCTTGCGAGATCACGAGTGGCAATCTTGAGGGCACTCATCTTATCATCCGGGCGCTTACAAGGGGGAGAGTTGCATAATGTACATATCATGTACACGTAGTCCTCGAAGTACCTAGGCGGAAACTGAATTTGTACTTAGGTAGAGACTTATCGAAGAGCGGAGGTCTCCGACCGTCGAACCAATCAGAACGCACCCTCTCCAAACACACTGTTGATACTAGCATGGGGGAGAGTCTTAGAAAGCGTCTGCGAAGAAGGCGATTCGAACCACATCCTCCTGACGATTGAGGTTGACCCTTCAAACACATTACCCGGGACAGCAGCCACGGCCAGTGTAGGGCCTGTAGGATTCACTTGATGTGAAATGGTTGCCTTAATTATTTAGGACCTGCATTCGGTAACTGCTGCTTCCCTGAGCGTTCTCTACCCTCTGTCTATTTAACTTAGTGATGATGAGTTCGAGCGCGAGTCCGAAACGTGGGGCGAGTTAGTCCCCCGTCCCAGATGTCATGCTCCTTCACTTGTGTGGGAAGTTTTTTGATCCCTAGATCGGACGGTTGAGCGTTGACGACAGAAACGATATTAGGCTTATTTTTAGTTCGTTGAGGGACGTGGAACACCTAAACGCGTCACTCAACCTAATACCGATCATCTAGTCACTCCGGCCCAATCATTATGAGAAGGCTGTACCAAGTTGGTTCAGGCTGCTACTCAAACCCATCACCCTACCGTTGCAGAAGCTTTCGAGACTTTTAATCGTTCAACGTTTTGCCGATCGTGCTGCTGCGTGCGAAATTCAAATGGATTCATGGGGAAGATTCCCCTCGAGGAGTTAGTCGTTTTCCATCATTGAAACGATGTTAACTGTCAAGCCGTAACTACCAAATTCAGCTGGACAGTGGAGAATTGTTCAGCGGACCTGGGTTTTCAGAAAAGCCCCTTCTGTGCTTTATTCGGCCTGACCTGGAACCTGCGGTATATTCCATCTCCCCCCACCCATTCGGTCTCACCGCAGACCCTGCAGTGGGGACGGTCAGGCAGATGCAACTGGAACTCTGCCATCTGCGCTTACATCGCCACTGCGTCGCCAACATCTACGTCACAGTTCCAGACGGAACGTCGCTCGTCCACCGATTAGTCACACGCGCGTTCGCGGACGTGTGCACTAAATGGGCAGGCGTGACTGTCATCACTGGGCCTGACGGGAACCCAGTTTTGGGTTGCTCGACAGCGGCGGTGGCGACGACGGCGGTGGTAACTGTCTCGCAGACCCGGTCCCCCTCTCTTTCAGGTGCGTTATGATCAGCGTTAACAGCGGAAAAACAACACCCTGCTGGGAGCGGGGTGGGGAGGGCTGGCTGGGGGGGAGGTGGAAGTCGGCCAGCCGCAATCCGTCTCGTCAACACAACATGCTCGCAGCAGCATGCACACAGAGCGGAGCTCGCTCGCCCGCGCGCCCGCCGCCGCGAGGAAAGCGCTTTGATGCTGGCCGTGCACTTCTAGGGCACGGACGCCGCACGTAAATGGGGCTGGGAACGGCGATGACAACCTATGCACGCACAGTCGCACACGCAGATTTCTGATAGGTGTGTGCGGCGGCTGCACCGCCAGAAGTAGTCCAATCCGGGTGGGCGCTAAATGGTTTTAGGAATGCAAGTACGCACCAGGTTCTAAGTAGTTCACATGCGAATGGCAAATCATCGTGGGGAGCGGATACTGTACGACAACTGCAGAACATTTTGTGACATCCGAAGTGGATTTGGGTAACAACTGAAACCCAACTTCGTTACAGCGTTCTCATGATGATTGGGCCGTAGGGACTAGGTTGAGTGGCGCGTTTAGGAGTTCCACACCCCGCAACGATCTGCAAATAAGCCTACTATCTCCTCTGTCGTCAACGCTCAACCGTCCGATCTAGGGGTCGGAAAACTTTTCACCCAAGTGAATCAGCTTGACAGCTGGGACGGGGGACTTACTCGTCCCACGTTTCGGACTTGCGCCCAAACTCATCATCATTAAGTTAAACAGACAGGGGGGAGCAGCAGTTACAGAATGCAGGTCCTACGTAACTAAACCTGTAATTAAGGTAGTCATTGCACAGCTAGTGCATCCTACAGGTCCTACACCCGCGGTGGCTGCTGTTCCGGATAATGTGTTCGAAAGGTCAACTTCAACCGTCAGGAGGACGCGGTTCGAATCACCTTCTTCGCAGACGCTTCCTAAGACTACTCCGTTGTTTGTATTAACAATGTGTGTGGATAGGGGGCGTTCTGATTGGTTCAACGGTTGGAGACCTCCGCTCTTCGGTAAGTCTCTACCTAAGTACGAATTCAATTTCTGCCTAGGTGCTTCGAGAAGTACGTGTTCATGATATGTGCATTATGCAACTCTCCCCCCTGTAAGCGCCCCGATGATAAAATGAGTGCCCTCAAGATTGGCACTCGAGATCACGCAAGCACTACGACAGTATGCACAAAGAGAAGGCGGCCGCGGTAGGCTGAAGGCAGATTGTTGATCGTGTCATACATGAATGGTATTAACGGGAGATTTGCGAATGGGCAGTACGCCAGACTGTAAGCCGACGAAATGCAAGAAAACACAGAAATTGTTTGGATTTCTGTCGAAAGCCTTTTTGTACGCCTCCGTACGGCGACAGAGATGAACGTGCTGGTCAAGAAATAAACAATAAGCAAATTTCAAAAAAATAACGGATTTTGGAAATTGGTTTAATCTCATGGCAGCGACTGTTGTACACGGTGTAGTGTCAACAACGACTTGCAAATGAATGACAAGATAAAACCCCGTACGATGTGATCGATGATCTATTGACAGTTAAGTGGTGTCCTCCACCCTACCATTGTCAAAGCCTCGAGGAAATTGAGGTTATTCTTTAAGCGACTGAACCCCTCTTGTCAGTTGAATGCTGGCCCCGCGAGCGACTCACTTGCTCGGCTTGACGACACCGTGGCACAGAGTGTCCGTAGCCTGAAGGTCCGACCTTCGTAAGTGGCGACAACCACTGTGTCCCCGACGAAGTCACCGCAGGACAGTTATTTGTGCGTGAAAAAATTTGTGGTGAGGCGGAATTTACATTACATTTAACGCACACGCTCCCCCGTAATTCACCTTCCTACGATGACACGACAATCCAGAGGAAGAAGATGATGCGATCGCTGGGATGAAACACCTACCGGTTCGAAGTTTCGGATTCTCGCCCGAACCCATCATCTGAATGCCACCCCAAATGAGATTTTCGAACATCCGGAAGACTAATGTCTGTTAGACCGCCCTGACCGATGATGTCTACCGTGTGCTCCATAGTAGTGTAGGAGCAGCCATGGCGATCTACGTATTATTCCTTTTATGGTGGTAGTAGACTTACGCAGTGTCTCCCGCAGTCTCTTCTGCTCCCTACCGGGGCCCGGTGTCAAGACATTGTCAAGAAGACCGGGGTGGAAGAATTCGCGGGTGGTGGACGCGGCCGAAACCGCCCCGAGGCGTGCCACAGCACCCTGCTCGGATCCTAAGAGGTGGGAGTGTCTGAGAGGCTACATTAAAAATGAGACATTGGAGCCTGACTCTCCGTCTATCGGCCGGTCACACTACACCAAAAACACGTACACTGGGCCGACTGCGAGGTCCAAACTATCTCGTCAGTTGGCAACTTTCCAAGCCACGGCTTTTGGCACATCACGATAGCCTCAGTCGCGTCAGATTGTTTGTAGGGAAGTGCGCTGAGTTGTCGACCTCACTCTCCATTCCCATTCTCAGGCCCCAGCCTCTTTCCGAGGCGGCCAGTTGTCTAATATGGGGATTGGGGGCAGTGGATGATGGATCTTGTAACCCTGTCTGCGCGGGCCACACTCACGACTCGGTCTCCAGAACACAAGAAGAGGATTTCACACAAAATGGGGAGGGGGCGCTTATATCATATTCGTGAGACTTCCAGAGGTCATGTTAAGGAGCCATTGCGGCCTGACTCTCAGTCTACCAATCAACCTCTCAAATCATTAGCCGTAACTGGGCTGTCCGCGTGGATTGAGTTAAAGCGTCAGTTGCCGACATTCCAAGCCACGACGCCTGGCGCGCTGCGAGGAATACTCTCTTGTTCGATAACACTAACAACAGCCTCGACTGCTGCTGTTAGGATTTTCTCACGGCGTGCAGACATTTGCCCAAAACGCCCTGTTAGCATCCCAGTGGGCCTTCCTTTGAGCAGATACCCGAACAGAGGATCAGACAGACGCCTGCCTTTATACTCTTTTTCCCAGTACCTTTTTTCATAGCTCAACGAGCGATGGCAAGCAAGGAACACGCGCAATTCTAGTTTCAACACACACACAC
>CACRXP010000314.1:685325-702320 GCA_902702965.1 Spirometra erinaceieuropaei
TAGGATTTGGTTCCTTTACAATATGATAGGCTGCAACTCTAACAGGTTAGCAAATGTTCAAAGCCACAATCGCATACCTCCCTTAGAGGCAAGCTTTTAGATGGAGCTAAACGGCATTAGCGCACCTCGTGACACATTTGTGGAGCTTTTGTAAATAAAGCAACAGTCTGGTAAACAGAACGGTAAGACCTAAAAAGATATTTTTAGATTTAGACCGTATCTGCGACGCCTATGACCACTATTTGCCCGGCGAGATCACCTACATCTTGTTTTTCCCGGGATACTGGAAAGAGACACGATCGCTGGAGCAAGAGCTTTATTAACCCGACGTTTCGGATTCTCACTCAAATCCATCGTCAGAGACAGAGTCCGATGAGGGTGATAAATTGTCCAGCTGTTGCAATATTTATAGGATGCAGTTTCCAGGCCGCTATGTGCCTATCGCGTGAGGATGACCACCGTTCCTGGTGCCAATATCGACGAACCAAATTGCCCAAGAGTCCACACAGATGACGCAATCCGGCCCACAGCAACTCGGCTACGTGCCATGAACGTGGGAGCCGATAATCTTGACAGGCACACAAGAGCATAGCAACTGCACGCCAACTGAATACTTTAACACCTGGCCTGTCGAGTCGTGATGCACTCAGGAGCTCCCAACGGCGATAGGCATGTAGCGGCCTAGCAACTACATCCTATAAATACTGTAACACCTGGGCAATTCACTACCCTTACCTGACTCTGTCTCCGATTCGAGTGAGACTCCGAACCCTCAGGCTAATAAAGCTTCTGTCCCAGCGATCGTGTCACCTTCTTCGCGACTACCTCCTGGAACTCACCTCTTCGCTTCTATTAGCAGATTAAAGTATCCAAATCATCCGGTTTAGTTACCTGTATTTCGAAAGTCTGAGAAAACCACTACCAGAAGGCTAAGGATCCTTCCAGAACTGAAAACTGCGTATTTCGGTTGTGTTGTCTGTTGTGTGGTTCACAGCGTTCGGTCGTAAACTTTTTTGTTGGTGGCACTGAGGACCGAAATTCAAACTACGACCAACGGGTTGGGAAATTCCAAACGTTTGTCCCCTCTTCGTTTTGTTTACACGGGTACACCCGGAAGACGAAGGGAGACTTTCGACACAGCAACAGGATTATTAGCTTGAGTAACTACATATCTGAAGTAAAGAGCTCGCGGAAACATCGATTCTAGGATGAAAACCACTTGTACTTGTCTGGAATGCAACGAATATTTGTTTGCTGGAGCACAACTGCAAACAGTTTCTTTGTCCAGCTAATTTTAGGTGAAATTTGAGTACTTGTCGACTGCAGTCAAAAAACAAAGAGTTCTCATCAGATAACGGATTTTCTGACCAGCAAGCCATTGGCAGAACTAGGCTCGCATGTGCATGACAGTAGAGTGCATGCTGTTTGGAACGAACAGAAGCAACGCTGGTTTCGTTTGGGGAAAGTAAAAGCGATTATTTTAGAAAACTTCTTTTAGGCAAATAGTGATCACAATTAAACTTCATTTAGTGCTGTCTAAAGTCCCTGAAGCTGAATTCATGGTCCTGACACTATGGACGGGAACTACTTTTATATACAATTCACCGACCGATTTTCTTCCATTAAAGAACTTTGATACTTACCAAATTGGCTCATGCATAACTGGTGACGGCCCCGGAAAGTCGAATTTGAAAACACACCTGCTTATTCTTTCGAGATGACCCTTGTTCAGTTCGACATGAACAAACATCCCGCTGGTAGGACCTACATATGTGGACGTCTAAGCAGGACATGAAAGCAGGAACAGCCTGCAAAAAGCATGACTTTAAGCCAATTTCTGGTGAGATTAGGGCTAGGTTTAAGTTAAGGTTCAGGGTTAAGTTTAACTTTAAAGTTAACGGTAACGTATGCCAGGATCACGTTTAGGGCAAAGGTAGGGGCTACTGTTAACTTCAAGGTTAAGGTTTAAGGTAGGGTTAGGGTTATGACTGGGACGACGGTTTAGTTTTACATTAGAGTTAGAGTAATAAAGTTCCATGTCCCGCCAGACCGGTCCCCAAACCCCATTAACTATTTCCGGCCGTATTATTAACTTCGAATTCAAATTAGTCATACCTAAGTGGAAATGTCTCCCTCGCGGGAGGCGTTGAACGCAACAAAGTAGGGGGGGGGATGAGGCTCGAACATATACGATTTTCGGTTTTTATGTTCGGCAATCTGACTGAATCTACCATTTGTTGCCTAATACTCATGCAGTCGGTAACTGACAACGCTGACGGAGACATTTTTTGTCAGAATCGTTTTATGAGTGACTTGAAACGCGAGAGACCACAACCCGTCCAGACTATCACTGTGTTCTTGAGATATCTGGTTTACAGTAGGGTTAGGGTTAAGATTGCGACAACGGTTTAGTTTTACATTAGAGTTGTTATTGGGGTTAGGACATGGAAATATTTTGTTATTTCTAGAATTATGCTCAGGTCCACCTATATTTCTTGGGTGGGACTTTTCATTTCCATGTCTTGTTTGGGCGTGCACATACGTCAGTGCCGCCAAACCCGGTCCCCACAACCCATTAACTATTTCTAGCCATATTAGTAACTTCGAAGTCAAATTATTCATATCTAAGTGAAAATTTCTTCCTAGCGGGAAGCGTTAAACGCAACAAAGTAAGAGGAGATGTTTGAGCATCTGCGATTTTCGGTTTTTATGTTCATCAGTCTGACTGAGTCCGCCATTTGTTACATAATACTCATGCAAGCGGTAAGTGGCAACACCGCCTGAGACATTTTTTGTCAGAATCGTTTTATGAGTGACTTGAAACGCGGGAGACCACAACTCGTCCAGACTATCACAGTGCTCTTGAGATACCTGAGTCTTATATTGAAGTTAAGCTGCCAGGATAGAGGGCATTGCTAGATTATTTGAGAAGGTTTAGGCACGCTGGCGAACAGGGAGTTTTTGGATATCGAGCAGATCTGTCGGGCAGCTGAATTGTGGAATCGCACCTGCGAGAATTGCTACAGTGGAGTCACGAAGGAACAACGTTTGCTGGTTTGACCTGATAACAGAATGGGCTTCGGGCATTCCGAGCGTCAATCTGTAATCCCTGACGTCGATCGTCTGACAAAGAACGGCCCTTATTTAAAAGGCAACACTGGTGGGGGAGGGAGGTGGGATAGACTCCTGCGGTATTCAGTGTTGGGGCGTGGCCAGCTGACGAGGGATGGTGGATCAGAAACGGCCATGTTATTGCTTGCATGGAGTTTTGGCCGAAGGTATTAGTCAGAACGAATTTCTTGTAATTAGTCCCGCAATCAGATTAGCCTGGTGATTGCCAATCATACGAGATCCCGAATATCCCTGACCGTGTTACTTAACTACTACAACATTGGACTTGGTGATCACATTGGCCCGGGGGCACCAATTCCAGATCCCCCGTGTCTCGTTAGATATGGCTGACTGAAGACGGTGGCCATATCAAAGGCGGTTTTCGGTAATACGTGTCAATTACGGTAGAATGGGTATAGTTGTGGCTGGCTACTGGCAGCTAATAGGTTAGAACTGGTTACCCAAGCCTCCCTTGTCTTTGTCAGAGAGGTAATCCCCGGCAGAGATGAGGTAAATATGCGAGGAGTTGTACAATCTTTTCATTCCTTGACGATGGGCTTGCGTGAGAGTTCGTAACGTCGGGTAAATAAACAATTAGCCCCAGCGATAGCTATCTCATCTTGTTGTATATACAGTAGGTGGGCTAACTCATGAAATTTCAACCGAAATCCCAAAATGCATCTCCGTTTCGAAAAGATTAAATAAATAGGGTTGTAAAACTAACCAGTCTGCAGAATAATTATATAATATTTCAGTTGCGGCAGGATGCCGGCTTTCGAATGAACTTCCTTCCGGCTGCATGCGAAAGCTACACTCCGCAGAAAATGACTACTTAAGTAGCATGAAATTTTCTCTTTGATTTTCGACGCCCCCAAATGCTCAATTATATTTCATGGAAAACATGGATAAAAATATCCATTCTTTTGTTCATTTGGTAGGAAATTACGCTTTCTTCCAATTTTATACTCGAAAGAAAGACATAATTTAGTCTTAAAAATTTGCTAATGTGGGACTTTTAAATAACGTAAAATGGCCGTTCATAAATCGTCATGTCTGTGCGTTTATCAATAAGGCTTGCAAAGTTAACAATTTGGCTCGAATCCACTGCTGAATTTTATGAACCCTATATGGTCCCCATTTAGTACCGTAGAGCAATGTGTGCATTTTCGTATGCGGAAAGTATACTGCAAGTACGAGTGTAACGGTACAGCGGGTTAAAAAGTATTCGGGAATTGGAAAAGTCTTTGAAAACCAAATTATACGGGTCCTTTAAGTATAACATCGAAAGAGGACTTAATTATCTATCGAATGAGCAAAAGAATAAATATTTTTATGCATGTTTTCCATGATATATAATTGGACATTTGGGGCATCAAATATCAATGAGAAAAATAGGTGCTACTTAAGTAGTCATTTTCTGCAAAGTATCGTTCTTGCATGCGATCGGAAGGAAGTCCATTCGAAAGTCCGCATCCTGAGGTAGCTGATATATTACAGAATTATGTTGCAGGTTGACTAGTTTAGCAACCCTACTTAATTAATCTTTTCGAAACGAAAACGCATTTCGGAATTTTGGTTGACATTTCATGAGTTAGCCCACCTAGTGTATTTATAACAGAGATTAAAGTTACTCTGGTAGCATATATTTTAGCCTGATTTCCTTAACGCCGAGCGTTCATGCATTCATAGCTGCAGAGGAGGGCCGCATGTTAAAAGCGAAAGCGACCGCAAGTTTGCGACGTTATCAACGCGGCTTAGACGGTTCCCGACTTTTAAAAAACACAGCGCGCCGTTTCGGAACGACTCCCTTGAAAGCAAGCAAGTTTTCCGAGGCAGAAGCCGCGCCGAAATCAAACCGATGTGCAGGACAGACCTCCTCATCCAAGACGCCCACATGCTCGACTGCCTGTGTCCTTGAAACCACCTCAACAAAAAAGCGACGAAGGGCGGGAAATTTAAAGGAATTTTTGAACGAATCTTCCAGCCTAAACGCTAAGGGGAATATTTAGGCGGTGCTACACTCAGATGCAGCCTGTTCACGCTCCCATAAAAACTTAATCTGAAGGAAAATTATGGCAGTTATTAGTGTTGCGGGTCGAGCTGGTCAGACGAGAACATTTGTAATGTATTCAGCTGTGCGACATTCCGAATCGTACTCCGCGGTGGTATAAACAGCAGCCTTGTTTTGGTCAAGTTGCGCCAAGCTGCTAGCTGCACTTTTAACCCACAGTTCTCTAGTTTTTTAGCATTTGTTCCATCTTAGTCATATTCGGTGCCGAGAAATTTTCTAAACAGGCGGAAGGGGAGAGTGGTATATCGTTTACGATTTTGAGTCTGGTCTTACAAAATGCGACTTGAAAACTGGGATTTAGGAAAAAAGATATGCAGGTGAAAATACGCTTGGTGTTCAAAGAGAGAGAGAGAGCGAGGAGAAGAGTAAGAAAAAAAATTCCGATAATAAGCAGACATTTTGCTCATTTGTGGCGCAGATCATAAATCTGTGGGGATTGGCAATTATTGTTGTAAACTTTACGGAACAAACTATCCAGGCAAGTTTGTACACGGACAGATGGAAAACAAACCAGTTTTATATATCGCTGGTCACACATTAGCAGAATGTAAATATTAAGCGAGTCCTCTACTCACACTGATCGGTTTCAATAATGAGTTTATTGAAAATTCGTATATTAATTTCAGAGAAATTTAAGAGGTCTAACGTCAAAGAACTGAACTGTGTACCAAGAAGCACGTGGGGGGTATTGGGAAACGCAGCGATGAACCGAATTCCTTGTTGCGTCTATGGCAAACCACTCACCATATATATGTCAGTGGTTTTTATCGCGCTCCCAACATAGGCAATGACCTAAAGCGCAGACAGGTGTTTCGCTGATGCTTCTGCTCTTGGATGGAACAACAGCGAGGGATACCACTCCTTGTTAGTTCCACTTGCATTCCCTGGTATTTGAACTCCAGACAAATATCAGGCTAATGATTTCACAAACTATGAAGTTCCGGGACATAAGTTAAGTCATATAAAATTATATTACGAAAAGTGCCGATTGTTTTAGAATGAACTGTGCGTAAGTATGCCCATGGAAGTTGATTGATTTTAGCCTTTTATTGAAAATTCGCTGTGGACTCTAAAAGTTCATGTCTCGGGCGCTTAACTTCAGGTTCTGCAACTAATAATTTCTGAAGTAGTTGGTTTGATACATATATATGCAGAATAGAATTACTGACAAATACGAAGGAGACTGTAATGTCTATTTCTGGTTTGTTACCCGTCGTCAGCCAGTCATACCCAACCACGAAGTGTGAGACACATAGGGATCGATCTCTCGATCTGTTGGTAGGGAGTCCAACGCGCCTAACAACTGAGCCACGACCTCGTCGTCCTGTCGGTTACGATCGGGTATATAAAATAGTGGAGGGACACTCACTTATCCAGTAACAGCACTCATTCGTACTGCTGGGGCGCTCTCTCGAGCCCAAACAACAGCCGCACGGCGACACGTAATACAGGCAGAATGGTATTACCGACAAAGACAAGGGAGACTGAAATTGCCATTTCTGGCTTATTAGCCGTCGTCAGCCAGTCATACCCAACCCCGAAATGTAAAACACCTGGGGCTGGAACTCGCGACCTGTTAGTTAGAAGTCCAAAGCCTCTAACCACTGGGTGTTCTACACTTCGGGGTTGGGTATGACTGACTGACCGCGGCTAATAAGCGAGGAATGACCATTCCAGTCTCCCTTGTCTTTGTCGATAACACCATTCTGCCTATATCATGCGCCGCTATGCGCCTGATGGTTGGGCTCGAGAGAAAGCCCGTAAGGTACAACGGGACGAGTGAGTTCTATAGGAATGATCAGTAAGCGCCCCTCTACCAAATATATATGCAGCTTTCAGACATCTTTCTGGGCAAACTATTATTAGCTTCTAACTGTCTTTGCCTGTAAATTTTCAATGTCTAAGGCCAAGCACGTGATTATAATCTTTTCGTTTTATGAAGAGCCTTTATACGGATGATTATGATAGTTCGACCGTCGCATCCGAAGATGCCCACCGTGTACTCCACAGCAGGGTGAGACAGGCACGGTGAATTGGACATGAATTGGCATAAATTATAGAGAAGACTTTCACAGCGTCTGCCGCGTTCTCTCCTCCTTCACTAAGCTACGGATGTGTGGGAGGCAGTTGTGAAAAAATCGCGTTCGTCCGTAACAAGAGTAGCGTTCGTAGGTGAAACTGCAAGTCGTTCATTCCCAATGTACTATGACTTGTTCAAAAATGGCAGTTGAATCTTGGATCTCAGTCGTAGAAGTTTTCGCGAGTTCTGTAATTCTGCTCCATTTTCTGCACTCAAAAAACCTATCGGTGCTGAAGTCATTGTTCATTTTTTCAAAATAGTTCATCGGCACAATGGAGGTACCGCGACCGCAAAATAGGCTAGAGATCGTCTCTTCCATGCGCCGGATTCGTGTGAGTTTCATAATTTACTGTGCGCACATTTTATCCCTTCCTGCAGAATCAATTTCAACAGTTTACTCATTTTTGTACCTGACTGAGATGGCCTCCTTTAAATCTCTGACTGTCATGCTCTCCTATTTGGACACTCGGAATCACTTTTCCTCCTTTAACATGTGGTTGATTGATCGCAAATTTGAACTCATTTTGCGGACAACCGGGCACTGTACTGGCTGACTGACGACAACTTACAAACCAGAAATTGTCATCTTAGTCTCCCTGGTATTTGCCGGCGCTCTCTTTTCTATATATACAGTGAGTGACCTATCTCATGAAATGTTGACTGAAATTCTGAAATGCGTTTTCGATAAGGAAGAATTACTTGGTCGTGGTTGCAATACTGACTATCTTGCGGCATACTCTTATAACATTTCGGACTCGGCAGGATGTCGACTTTTAAATGCACGTCTATACAATCTCCTGCAGAAAGCGTGCTCGGCAAAAAATGACTACTTAAGTAGCAAGCATTTTCCCATTGATTTTCGATGGTCTTTGAAATTCAAATATTGTTTACAGAAACCATGAACAAAAATATGCTTTTTTAGTCAATCAATAGAGAATCGCGTCTTCTATATATTTTATACTTAAGGAAGGAGTATAATTAGGTTTTAAAAAAGCTTCTAATTTTGAGACTTTTTAAGACCGCGAAATGTCAATTAACATAGCATCGTACCTGGCCGTTTACCACTGCTCCACATGAAATGTTCAACATGGTCCGCATCCATTGCAACATTTTATGGACTCTGTATGATATTTCTTTGATGGCATAGAAAAATATGTGATTTTCTTTACGCGGAACGCATGCACCTTGTAGAGTGAAATAACTAAGCGCTACTGCAACGAATGATCAGACTCCAAATTATTCGGCAATTGGAAAACTTTTTTAAAACCTTATTATAATTATTTCTTAAGTATAAATTATAAAGAAGACGTAATTCTCTATTGATTGACTGAAAGAAAGCATATTTTTATCTATAATTTCTATAAAGTATAGTTGAATTTGCAAGACCATCGAAAATCAATGGGAAAAATGCATGCTACTTAAATAGTCATTTTCTACCGAGTACGCTTTCTTCAGGAGATTGAGTAGGCCTGCTTTTAAAAGCCGACATCCTACCAAGTCCGAAATGTTATAAGCGTCTGCCGCAAGATAGTCAGTATTACAACCGCGACCAAGTAATCCTTCCTAATCGAAAACGCATTTCAGAATTTCAGCCAACATTTCGTGAGATAGGTCACTCACTGTATGTATAAGTATGGCAAACATACTACACCGTACTCCCGGCAATTGTACCGGCAATTGTCGAAGACAATCAACTACTGTGGAATAAGCACGTAATGCCCATTCTACAAACAAGTAGTACTACGAGTAGTATGAATTTCATATGTTAAAGGTATTATACCGTACTCCCGACCTAGATACTCGCTAAAAGCCCGGACACGTGTTTCGCCGATATTCTGCCGCTGCGTGACACAGCTGCGAGGGGTTCGGCTCTTCAGTGGGACCCCCAGCGTTCTCTAGCGGTTTCCGGTATAGGAACTCCAGAGAATAATCAGGTGAATAATTTCAGAAATTAATCAGTGCAGAACTTGGAGTTAAATCTCCGGGACATGACTTTTTAGAGTCAGAACAGAAATTTCAAGGAACATTTGAGTCGAAGACAATCAACTACTGTGGAATAAGCACGTAATGCCCATTCTACAAACAAGTACTACTACGAGTAGTATGAATTTCATATGGTAAAGGTATTATACCGTACTCCCGACCTAGATACTTGATAAAAGCCCAGACACGTACTTCCCTGATATTCTGCCGCTGCGTGACACAGCTTTGAGGGTCTCGGCTCCTCAGTGGGCCCCCAAGCGTTCTTCGTGCAGTTAATGATATATGAACTCCCAGAGAATAATCAAACTAATAATGTCAGAGATTATTCAGCGCAGGACATGGAGTTAAAAAGATGGGCGAAACACGTGTCTGGGCTTCTAGCTAGTACTTATGTCGGGAGTACGGTATAATTCCGTTTCCGTACGTAATTCATAAAACTTGTAGAATGAGCATAACGTGGCTATTCCACAGTAGCTAATTGTCTTCGACTTAGATGTTCATCGAAGTTTCGGCTCTGATCAAAAAAGCCCTGTCCGGAGACTTCGTGTCCTGCACTGAATAATTACAGAAATTACTTGCGCGATATATACAATAAAGAACTGAAAATTTGCTTTCGGAGAAGAGATAATGAGAAGGATAAAGCCTTCCGAGGAGCCTTTTCTTCTTAGCCCACGTAAGACGTAAATGGTTCAATCATGCTCTGAAAATACGTACTATCAAAAAATCTACCAGTTGATAACCGTGCACTGCGTGCCTGGTACAGTAATTTCGATTTGCAAACATAGAAGCCGGCCGAAATGGACATATATGGTACAAAGTAAGACGGAAGGGCTCAAAATTATCTCCCCAATCTTTAATTCAGGAGGCGTTTCCTCGTAAATATTTCTGTTCTACTAAAAGGCCCATGTGTGATCAACGTTTTCCCTGCAGAACTTACCTGTTCAGTCTTTTGCTAACATGCATATTTTCTCTACTTCTTTAGTATGAATTCAAGGCGAAAGGTGTCAAAAAGCAGAAGGTTCTCATAAAGGTCTCCGCCGATGGTGTCTTTGTGTATGGTCGAAATAAACCCAAGGTTAGAAACAAAAGTCTTTAGTGTTATTTAAAATTCGACTTCAAAGGTCATAATAAAATTGCAAAGCCCGCATCCAGTCACTCCGCCTCTTAGGCCCATGTACATATATATATATATATATATATATATATATATGTCGATATGCTTAAAGATTCGTGCTTCAGACATCGTAACGCCTTCACCTTCTCCCGAAGAAGACGAAGAAGGGAAAGCGAATCCATAGACCAGACTGCATTTTAACTGACGTTTCGGAAACTTCCTCGTCTCCATCATCAGAGTAGTGTGCTTGTTGCTTCTGTCGGTGTTGAGTTGTTCAGCCTAGCCGCTTGCCTCGTATTAAAGCCGTGCTCGATGCATGAATTTCGACTTGCCTGTTCGCCGCTGACTGGCTTAGACCTCCCCGGAGCTGACCCCTGACGGGCTTGCATGGCCTTTGATCCCTTCGTGGCCGGCGTAATTGTAGTCAAATTAACGCGCTGGTTGGCCTCTCCCATGTCAGCCTGCGGACTGATCGGTCGTTGCTGTTCATGTGAGTAGCATTTCGCTTCGTGGGCGCATCGGCGAGACAGTGTTCGGCTATGGTCACATGACCTCTGGTCTTCAACTCCGCTCTTTAACGTGAGTGTTGACTCTCGATCCCGCGTGCTCGCCCGCCTTACTGGTCCTGTCCGGACTGATTCGAGCCTTGTACGCAGCGCCTGGCAGACGAGATGTAGATCCATAGCTTGGTTGAGTGTGCTTGTAAGTAATTCACTTCCTCCTTCCTCCCACTGTAATCGAAAGTGACAGACAGGAAGATAAGAACAACGGTTTACCGTAAAGAAATCAATACTAGGCTCACCCTCCACTTCCAAAGCAACCAATCTATTGGTCATAAACGCACTGTAGCGACGACCGGCAGGAGCAACAAGCACATTATTCTGATGATGGAAACGAGGAAGTTTCCGAAACGCCAGTTCAAATACAATCTGGTCCATGGATTCGCCCTCTTTTCTTCGTTTTCTTCGGGAGATGGTGAACGCGACATATATATGTACATACACATATACATGACTCTGTATACAGGACTATATAAGTTAGAGACCGGCCGTCATTATCGGAGATGTCCACCGTGAACTCCACAGCATGGGTGATATATACTTATATATATTAGAGAAAAAGGCGATCTCGGAAACCACAAAGGGTGCTTACTATGGTATTAGTGGCCTTCCTATATACCGTCGTTTTTAGGTGCCCATTGGGTTTTCGTTGGAGGAGAACGTCCAGGATCGGCAGTTGGTTGTTAATTTCCGCCTCCAATGTGAACTGGATATCAGGGAAAACGGAGCTCAGGACATCATGGAATTCTTGGGCCATTTTCCGTTTGATAATAACAAGGGCATATAGGAAGGCTACTTATACACGACAAATCCTGAGCTACCACAGTAATCACCCGTTGGGCCACAAACGCAGGTGTGTGCGAACACTCTATAAAAAAGCAGAAGCAAGCTGCAGCGAGTCGGACGACAGAAAGTCAGAATTACGCTACCACCAGCGTCTCTTCATGACCACAGGGTATCCTCGCAACTTCACCGAACTCGGAAGGCAGGTCGAACCAAGACGACGTTTGATGACAGAACGGCCAAAAATATGGCAGACGCTTCCATACATCGACGGAGTTTCTGAGGCGGTCTTCCGACTCTTAAGACCACTGGGGATCGGCACGAACGCCATCTACCGGATTCAGTGTGACTCCTACGAGGTTAACTACATAGGGGTGACCGGCAAGCAACCACAAACCCGTGTTTGAGAACACATGAGGGCAGTAGGGCGAATGGACCCTCTGTTTCTGGTGGCAAAATACTGCGCCGATTCTGGACACACTTTCGTTTCCAGAATGCCGAAATTCTGGGCCGAGGAAACGACCGCATAGTCAGGGAAACAATCGAGGCCTGGCAATAGAGGACAACCTCCATCAACCGTTGCGTGGCTCTTCCTGCTGCACACCAGCCCTCCGGGCGCAGCTCAGTTAACGAATGAGCAAACGCGAACACAGGCTAAACATGAATCCAAACATGCGCGAGTCTATGGCGAATACACATCCGGTTGCCCATAAACCGGAGTCAGACGATGACACAGTCGTAACTGCAGCCGTACTCTCCCCTATTCCGACAGATGAAAAAACAGAGTCGTGGCAGCGTAACCAAGCCTGTCAGCTTTAGATGACAGCTAAGGTTAGTGAAGGTACGAACGACGGCCACCAACGTATCAACGCCGGCCCCCGATGTAGATTGAGCACATTCCGTCACCCTCCCTCCCCCCGTCCGCTACTGTCCCTGTGTGCATGCTTAAGATAAGCACTAAAGCTAATACACCACCCCGCATCCGGCGACAAGACGCTCTAGGACTCCCGCCCTGCCCTTTTCCCTCTGCCGCCCTGACTGCATACGTAAAACTCGTCTTAACATGACTGCGACCCACCTATAAATTCTGAGGCGCAATAGCACATTCACCTCTGACGATGGGAGCTTGTTTGCTATTGAAACATTAAGGCAGTAAAATTATGGTTCCCGAGATTGCCTCCCTTTTTCCTTTATGTCCGGGGACGCGCACCTTTACTTCCATTAACAATATATATATGATGGAAGGACATATATATATATATACTTGAGCAGAGAAGGCAACCTCGAGAATCTTAGATCAACCGCCCTGAAGTTTTAAAAGAAGACGAACTTCCATCCTCGGAGGTGAGAGTGTCATCGCGCCTCAGGGTACTTATGGGCGATGACAATCATGTTAAAACGGGTTTTCCTATGCAGTCAGAGCACCAGGGCGGAGGGGGTGGGAGAACGAATCCTCGAGCCGCCGGATGAGGAGACGGCGTTTTGACTTTGGTGGTCATCGTCCGGGAGGGGGGAAGGAGGGTGGTGGAATATTCTCAATCTATGTGCCTCTCGTCGGGGGCCGGCGTCGAGACGAGGGCAGGCCTCGGTGACCTTAACTGTCGTCCTAGGCTGGCGGTCTTGTTTACGTTCCCACGACTGTCTATTTTTTTCATCCGGTAGATTAGTGGATGATACGGCCGTAGCAACGACTGCGCCTTTGTCGGATGCGGCTGCGTGTGTGTTCGCCATGGACTAAATCACTTCTGGATTCGTGTTTTCCCGGGTTCGCATGCGCTGTTTTGTTTATTGGGTTGCATCCGCAGGGCTTGGTAGGCCGAGGCAAACGCCACACGGCGGCTGATGAAAGTCGTCATCGCGTGCCAGGCCTCGATCGTTCCGACTTGACATCACCTATGAACACAACAGGCGCACGTAGGCAGTCGAACAGCGATCAGTGTATGCAGACATGGGGGTACAGTTCAATGCTTAGAGCATTGGATTTTATAACGTTCGATATCCGAAGAAGACGGGTTCGAACCCCAGGTCTCACGAACTTTTGGTCGAGTAAGGCTGACTGACGAGATCTGACAAACTAGAAACGACCGGCCCGATCTACTCTATCTTTGGCTGTGTCCCATCATCTGCATATATCAGTAGTTTGTACATGACCAGAGGTCAAATCTTAAAGTTGTATGGTGACAAAGAACATCGCTTTTGGAACTGCAAGTTGGCTTTCACATGGTACATGGACTACCAGATCGTTTGATGCAAAACCGTCTGTATTTCAAGACATCGATGTTAAAAGATGTCTCAGTGTCAACAAAAGGACTACCGTAAAATACTTTTTTGTGGCTTTTCGGGGTAATTGAGATGAATTTTGGAAGAGAGCCTAAAACCCTTTTCGAAACACACGCACCACTTCGGTAGTTGTTTTCCTCAAGTCGCTGCAGCAATTACCATGTGAAAGCCAGAATTCGATGGTGTATGGGTCAGCCTATAAACGCCTTCCCTAAAGCCTTTTAAAAGTCTCTCCCGCCGCGTAATCTTTGCGGCTTATTTAGAGAGTTCGCTCGAAGAAACATGTCTTTGCCGCCTTCAAGTCTCGAAATTCTGTCACTTCAATCCCGGGGTGGGCTCGACTTGCGATGCAAATGAGTGACCAGGTTAATACAGTGCGTTTACCCGGGATCTGATTTCCGATAACATAATTATCTTCTAAGGACAAAGAGTTTTTAAAACTGCCAATGGCTGAAGTATTGGGTGTCGGCTACTCTGGTTCTAAACCATGCTTACTCACGATCTGGCGAGCATTCCAACCACCAACTTTAATCTTTCAGAGGCCGATGGTTCAAATCTGATTCCATTTTATTTTTACCCTATACAGGTCGGCTCACGCCTTTCCTCCGCTCTCAGCAGGATATCCAACACCACAACGTCCCCCTCAATGGGTAGGTTAAAAATCAAAGCTACTCAGAAGGCTGAATAAGATGAATTTCCGTCTTTTCCGAAAACAGGCCGAATCGCAATCGTATTGTGTAAAAATGTCGCCCCTACTGACCAAACTCTGTCACTTGTGGACAGTCTCACTGTTGCTTGTTAGCACAGAGAAGATTTTTGGAGGATGCTAGTGAAGTCCTTGAAAGTGAGCCGTCACCTGCTCAATAGAGATGAGTCGGTGGTAGGGGGCACTCACTGGTCGCGCTACGGGACACCTTCTTTCTGTTATGCCTTTGGACTCAATCTCAAGTCCCGCCAGCTGCCGAACAACCGCTGGCAATATGAGCGGATTAACAATACCGAGCCGCAGGGGTTGCAAAACCTGAGATTGGATTTGGTTGGCTGATAAGAGCTAATGAGCCAGAAGTGTCATTTCAGTCTCCCTTGTTTTTTGTCAGTAATGTCATTCTGCAGATGAATTGGTATTTCAATGTTTTACGCATTGTGTGTTTCACTGTTGCAATGGAAGATATCCACCGATGTCCCACAGGTGAGCCCAGCAGCATTGATTTGTGCTTTAATTAGTTTGAAGTGAGGCAGACTTGCGAAGCACCCTGCACACTCACTCCTCACCCAATCACATTACTCGAAGTGCAAGTCGAATTCGGGGCAACAGTGGGTAGCGGTGACAAACAACCCGTCTACGCGTGCCGCACGCACGATCTGGTCCCGACTCCTGGCGCAGTCGACTACAGTTAGGGTGTCCTGGGTCTCGCACAAGTTAAAAACTTCGAAAAGGTAGCGCAGGGGAGGTGACATTGCATTCCGACTCCCAGTCCCGAGAAGCGCGGAGTTATCCCGTCAGCTGACAACCTTCCGACAAACGACTGATGGCGCGCCTTGGTAGATTGTAGCGCATCAGATTTCCTATGTTGGGGATGAATTTCTTTCTAAGTTACGTTTATTAACGCAGCAAGTTTATCATAATGAGGAATGTGACGTAAGGACGTACGCCTCACACTCTTTTCTCGCTTCCGTGCATCCGTCGACTACCTCAGGCTCTCTGCCGACTGTTAATTAGTTTCAGCAGTTTACGCATAAAGGGGGATCATCAGTAAACGTTTACAAGTCCATAGTTTATTGATCCCGTGTTTCTTTACATAGGAGTTTTCGCGATAATGTCTCCCTAGTGCCCTGCACTGGGATGTAATCTACAGCACGCTGAGTTGTACAGTAGATGTGCAAACTCATTAAATGTCAACCAAAATTTAGAAATGTGTTCTCGTTTCGAAAAGATAAATTAAGTAGTGTTGTGAAAATAATCATGATCCAGCATAAATCTATAATGATCTAGTTACCACAGGGTGTCAGCTTTCGAAAGAACTTATTCTCGGCTGCATGCAAGATCTTAACTCTGCAAAAAATGACTACTTAAGTAGCATGCAATTTTCTCATTGATTTTCGATGCCCTTGAAAATCCAATTATATTTCATGGAGAACATGCATAAAAATTTTCATTCTTTTACTTTTTCGGTAGAAACTCACGTCTTCTTCCAATTTCATACTCAAAATAAGAGTATAATTCGGTTTTAAAAAAGTCTCTAATTGCGAGAATTATTGATACCGTTAAATGACCATTCATGAAATGTCATGTATCTGCATTTACGAATGTGGCTTGTAAGGTCAACAATATTGCTCAAATCCACTGCTTAATTTTATGAACCTCATATGATCTCCTCTTAACACCGTAGAGAAATGCATGCTTTTCCGTACACGGAAAATATACAGCTTGTACTTTTGAAACCCTGAATGCAAGTATAACAGCAGGTCGGGTTCAAAATTATTCGGGAATTAGAAAAGTTTTTTAAAACCGAATTATACTCTTCTTTTAAGTATGAAATTGGAAAAAAAATGTGATTTTCTATCGAATAAGTAAAAGAATGAATATTTTTATGCATGTTTTCCATGAAATATATTGAATTTTCAAAGGCATCGAAAATCAATGAGAAATTTGCATGCTACTTAAGTAGTCATTTTTTGCAAAGTACAGATCTTGCATGCAGCCGAAAATAAGTTCTTTCGAAAGCCGACACCCTGGGGTAACTAGATCATTATAGATTTATGCTGCATCGTGATTAGTTTCACAACACTACTTAATTTATCTTTTCGAAACGAGAACGCATTTCGAAATTTTGGTTGACATTTCATGAGTTAGCACATCCTCTGTATATGCAAGCGAGTTGCAAATTACGTCTAAATGTTTAAGCAGTAGCAAAGGGTTATTAAAAATATGCATAAATTCAAAGCCGTCTGATGTCTCCTATGAATCTCAACAGGGTCGAAATACTCCAAGTCTTAGATGCTTATTCCACGC
>CACRXP010000314.1:709145-719530 GCA_902702965.1 Spirometra erinaceieuropaei
CGGCCTTTCAGGCGAGAGCGCAGGCCAGTGAGCTGGCAGTCAGCACAGATCCCACCGTCAAGTCTGGTCCGCTGTCCTCTCCCATGCCGACCGGGCTGTGGTCGCCTGTGTCGGGTCAGGCCAAAGGTGACAAGGATGATGGATTTTTGGAGTTGGCCGCTAGGTTCTCTGGTACAACTGATGATAAGGTAATCTTCGTGTGCCCAACAGTTCCGTTTTTATTTCCCTTCTAAGCCGCTGCAAGGAAATGTCAGAGTAGACAGAACTCTATGACGCTAGGGCCGAAAGGTATGCAACCGTCTTCTATGGCAAAATCAGAAAACCATAGCCCTCGCAGCCCGGCATGCACTGGCAGTTTCAGTTTCAGTTTATTTGAGGGAAATATAGGTGTTGAACCTTTGAACTCTCTATTGGTTACAAGGAAACGAATTATATCAGATATTTGAAAATGGAAACATCAAACAGCTACAGAGTTTCTTCAGATTGGCAACAGCTGGTTCCCTGCCGGTAGATGCGCCTGCGCTCCCGCTGGGTATGCGGGTCGTGAGCATGGCTGTCCAGTCCTCCTCTTCCTTTTGACCCGTCGTGGTCTTGTTGGTTAAAATCCTGGATAATTGTTGTTTGAACCAGGGGGTGTAGAGTGGAACGCCGAGGTGCGGGCTCGGCCGCGCCATCCATCTACCCCGTCTCCGGTCTTAGTTACATTGTCTTGACATCGAACCCAGCTGGTGAGGAGACACTGCGATTCAGCGCAAGTCCACACTCATTATGAACTAATTCACGCGAAAGTCACCGTGCCTGCTTCACCTTGCTGTGGAGCACATGGTGTACATGGGCAGATGCGATGCCCGGACGTCGTCGGCAAAGACGGTCTAACTGTCATATAACCCTGAATCCCATCAACATTTCAGGATTAAAAATCAGCACCAGGACGACAGAAAAACCACCGAAAACGGCACCTACTTGCCGTCGGCTTAACTGCAGGCAAAATGACGCGTCTACTATTGGTGGATAACGAAACACCTCTCAACGGAAGCTAGCTTTAAAGTTGGCAGGCTCTAAGATCCAAGTAACAATTAGTCGCGGATTATATATAGGCAGTACTTTAAAGCGTGCTTAGGCACCGATGTGGCTTATCCGTCACGCATGAAAAAACTACAAGTCATGGTGGCATTTCGGCATGACGAAAGCTGACCGCCATTGGCCAGCTGCCTCCTCCCCTCCCTCCCCCAATTCACACACCCCGCTTGTATGAAAAGGCGAACCTTAATCGATTTCCCTTATCGCTCACTCGTTCTACTCTGTATCCCGTCCACATCTAAATGTACTGGCTCGATGAGAGCTTACTCAAAGCACGCATATGCCCTCCGAATAGTCTTCTGAAATAATAAGTAATTCATACATCGATGTGCAAACGGGACTTCAGTACTTCGTGGCCTCCAAGATACACACATTTTTCCAAAAGCCAACCAGTAAGGGTATCATTAAAGCAGCCGAATCACTGTTCATAGTAGGATTATTTGATTGGTATAAAAACAAATCTAACTGCACTTATTTGTTGCTGTTAAAGACTCGTATTGCGAATCAGACCTCAGTTAAACTTCGTTTTCACTGAGCTCACGGGGACCTTCTGGTTACTCAGGTGACAGAACACTCGATACAGTTTCGAGGAATGTATGTTACCTCGAGCCCGTTCCAGAATGAAAGATTTCGGATCCAGTGAATCTGTGCTTCCCACTGTCTGCAACACCTAAACAATAAAGCTCACCGACTTACAAACGTCTTTTTCTCCTCCAGACTGTCGGCGGCAAGTGGGTGGACGAGTGTTTTGCAAAGCCTCCGCTTAATGCGCTAAGCTCATCGATCGGCACGTTTCCCTCCTCCATTCAGAGTTCGGCCGATCCCGATTTGACCAGAGTGCGGACTGGATCGACTGTCGACGAACTGGCACCCATATTCGATGCCTCCCTGTCGCAAACCCAGTTCCCTCTAGCTGCCGAGACCGCAGCCGGCTCATCGACGAATGACGAGGCAAGTCTGCGCGAAACCGGTCCTGAAAGTACTTCAGCCCCACCGCCTCCTCCTCCGCCACCCATACGACTCGGAGGCAATCCCTGGAATGCACCCGATGCGAAGCCGAACAGTGTAGTTGGTGCTGAACAGAAGAAAAGCGGACTTTGACGCCTCAGGTACCCCCCCCCTCTCTCTCTTCCTCCCTATTCACCTTACTTTCCATAATCTTGTTCCAGTCGTAATATTTAACTTATAGCAGGGGATTGATATACTTAAGAAGAGATGTATGCATTTATAAGGAAAATGGACTAGTTCATATCCGATTTCTGATGCGATCTTTTAAAGCAACCCCCCTTCTTTTATCCTTCTGCTCCAAGAAGACTAGATAATGAGGTCATTCGTTTTGAACAAATGATTAGTTGAGCAATTCTACGGTAGAGGGACGCTCACCGAGTTTACAGAACTCACTCGTCCCGTTGTGCCTTACGGGCTCTCTCTCTTTGTCGGTAATAACATACTGCCTATTTCATGCGCCGCTGTGCGGCTGCTGGTTGGGTTCGAGAGAGATTCTGTAAGGCACAACGGAACGAGTGAGTTCTGTAAAAACGATCGGTGAGCGCCCCTGTACCATTGTATATTCCAGATCAAAACTAAAAGGACGATGAACCGGGAGCCTATTGGTTAAATGCGTTTTCATTCGGGAATATACAGTGGTAGGGGGCGCTCACCGGTCGTGTCAACGTAATCACACCAGCTCAAAATAATTAAGTAGATCAATAGTATTTTGGCTATCAGGTGCGGTTGCATAAACAAATCTTACCGATAAATCAATACGCTTGCAGTTGAATCAACCTCTTCTAAGGTGCGAAACTTACTGCTTCAGTCAGTCATGAAGAAGCTCATCTCCGCGTCTCATTGGATGCATTCATCCCCTTACTTCCACTCTGGGGGAGTGGTCTTAGACGAGCTGAACACGGAACAACTTCTTACATGATATTAGCTCGTTTTTCTGGTAAACCTGTCTCTTCTCCTGATAAAAACATTCGGCCAAAAGGCAAATATAATTCACTTTTTATTTTCTTAGAAGATCGTGCTTACTCTGACGGCAAACTTTTACGGCGTCCCATGCGTCTCCAATCGAGAAAACACAGTTGAACTCTCCGAGGCCTGCATTGATATAGTGCGAATTATAGCAAAAGCGCTTGTCTAATGATGCATCCCCTGTCTTCGCCCAAAATCTCGGAGAATTCGATTATCTTTGGACTCATCAGCAATCCGCAACTTCCGGTGCAGTTTTTTTTTAAAAAAATAGCGATTTTCAGACACGAAACACTGGCGTCTGCTTCGTCCCCAGGTTCCTCCGCCTTCTTCTTGGGCCTTTGGCTTTTCGTAAATAATTGTAAAGCAGGTGTCCTCTAGAGCCGTTGCCTTTATCTCTGTAAATATCGACGACTTCCTGTGCCCCTCTGCCCAACTCAGTGCCCTCTTGTTTGATTTTATTTACGTTTTGTTACTTTTTGTTGACGTTCTTTTGGACATCTAAACGCACATCTGCCATAGGCTTCCTCATCCCCATCACCCCCCCCCCTCCACCTGCTGTCACTACGAACACAATGCAAGAACTTTCAAGTCAACATTGCCCAACTCACTTTAAGTAAGAATAAAGAAAGATTCGAAAGATGATTGCGTGTTTTCTTCTTCCTCTTCTTCAAATAAACCAGAAGCAGGCGCGCTGGAAACGAATGGGGCTAAAGAAGGGCCTTTAAGTGGCTTAATTACAACTTTAAATTGTCATTACCATGGATATAGTCATTAGGACTTGTCTGTAGTTTTCGAATACTGGAGTTGTTGTCTAGTCTGACAGAGTCTTTATGTTGTTCTGAATGGCAAGTATGTCATATTTAGAGCAATTGTCCTAAAGCAATGCGTCCACTGTAACCAACATTCTGAACTCAGAGCGAAAAGTCATTTTTAATGGTCCATCTAGTTTGATTTCCCTAACAACCGAATCGTTAGTCGCACTGCCCAAAACGGGCATCTTTTGGCCATGTAAAATGCTAGACGAATGTTAATGAAGTAGAACAGACAAGTCTGTGATATGCCAAAACAGGTGGCTCAGACGGTTTCTTAAGTGCTCTTAAGCCATGCCTCGCATCGTGGTCATCAGTTCGCACAACATTAAGTAGATAAGAACTTTTACTAGCTTTTCCAACATACTCACTGTTTTTAACCGAACTGTATGATACAAAGTTTTTGGGAAACCTGTAATTATATTACTAATGGCGTCTACTAGATGATTGCCTCTCTGATTGGCGCATGCTTGCACATGAGCACCAGCAGCGGTTCATTCATTTGACATTATGAGGCTCCACGTAATTTTCTTTATCGTTCTGGTAGATTTCTGGCACAATGAAACCTCACATGGTGGCCGGAAAACCACAGCCCTTCAGAGTAGTCAGTCCTGCTTGCACCGGGCTACTTTCTTTGCCGTTGTGCTCTGACGTACAGTTTTGAGTCCTCGTTGGTCGTAGCACGGGAACTAGTAGTATGCGCAGATATGAAGATACTGACAGAGACTAGAGAGAGACAATGGAGCGGCCGTTTCTGGCTTATAAACCGTCGTCATTCGACTGTACTCAACCCCACTCCTAGACTATTTGAGATTATATGCCCGCCAAAATCCCCGTGTCGAAAGGCAGCCGGCACACAGTCCTAAAATTGCTGGGTTCATTGCCTCCGAACATATTGCAAAAGAGACCTTGACTTCAAGGCTTGTAATAACAGTAATGTCCATTAGCAGGAAATAATTCATCACTAGTGTTTGCTACACGGATGAATTTCAAGCCTAAGACCTTTATAGTCTGTAGGATGGTTTCACTGCGTATGGCGTAAGCTTTTGTGTGGCAAACAATTTTCCGATCCTTCATAAAGTCTTATCTCCAAGGCGATCTAGTCCCACTCGCACTTATTTCACTCTGTGGACGAATGTTTTTCTCTTTAAAAACCCACCAAGTGTTTTCTATCACCTGAGCTGTGAAAAGTAATTGTCGACCCCGCAGCACCCGTATGACTAACAGTAGAAAGTGATGTACATCAGAGTTCTGTATTAGGCCCATTGTTCTTCCTCGTCGATATAATCGGCTGTACTGAGGACCTTGGCCGTGATGCAGTCATGTTCTCAGGTGATGTGAGAATCTGGAAAACAATCAGCGATTTTTCGTTGGCTGTCTGGTCCACTAAGTGGCTCCTAACTTTCAACATATTTAAGTATGCAGTCTTGCGCTTGGAAGTTTGTAAGAAACATTTCCCAAAACACCAGCACTACCAGTGACTCTACTAGTAAACGTGGACACACACCCATAGATGTAGGTCCTTGATCAGCTCCGAAAGTGCTGCACTTCGGACATTGTACAGAAACGGCCCAACAAGACAACGAGCACCACACACTGAATTAGACGTGTTTTCGTTATCCTCTTACTTGAACTGTTCGCGTGGGTTTCTGATTCGTTGATTAAAACGCAGTTGGGAAACGAGAAACCGATGTGGATGCCCTGAATTAAGAAAGACAGTGATCCCATCCAGCAGGCGGAACGACAAATGACAAAAGTGGCAAATGGTCTTAGGGCTCAGTCATATGCAGGGCGACTGGGTAGTTGTGGCACAACCTGCTAGGGGCATTCCGCGAAATTCGCAGAAACAGTTGTTTGCCTAAGCCCGAAGATCTCTTTTAGTTCACAAACAGGAATATCCTGCGAGACCGAACGCACAAAATCCATCGCGAATAGACGCGCCTAGGACAACAAAAGTTTTCCTTCAGCCAGCTGGCTCTTCAACTGTAGAACTTCCTGTCAGGCGTAATTGTGACCTCCGATAACATGGCCATATTTAAAGGGCGGCAGAACCGTTTGGTCTTTGGTGAACTACGTCTCTTACAGCAGGATTATTGACAGTCAACTATGAAACTCACTAACTGATTTAATACCTCATATATCACATGAATGCAATCTTAATGTGGAATGCATACAAAAACCTTGAAGAAACCATATTTTATGTTCTCCATATGCAATTGCATTTATAATCTCAAATATGCATTAATGTGAACATCTAAGGCTGCGCCCTTTTCGCAAATGATACCTTTCATTATATTATATACAGATTCCAAATTGGGAATTATTTTAGAAAATTGATGAGCTACCAAGGAAGCAGTGAAAAAAACTCCCGAAATTAAAAGGCAGGGCAGAGTTTAGAGAACTTTCGCTTTAAAAAATAAGCAGGATAGAAAATACTACTTTGCGAAAGGATATAGAGGATTAGGGAAGGTTTTTCCTGGTGGTTGATGAAACTATAAAGGCAAATCAGCGGTGGGGAGCGAAGAGTCATTGTAGTGCTCCTGCGGATGCTAGATGGTGGCAGACCAAAGGTGGGATCGACAAAAGAGATGAGACCCCGACGTTTTCATGAACGAGACGAAATCCTATTGAGAATTAGCGGCGAACAAGAATAAGGCGGCATAGAGTCTGCACGTCCTTGTAATCTCGGTTGATTTTCTGTGAAGACGGTTAGGGAGGACGTCGCGTTTTGCAAAGGACATTATTAATGGACCGTAAAAATAGAAATTTCTGACAAGAAGTCGTGGAAAGGAAGACCACGCACAGAGAGGGAAATGTAAATTGAGAAAGTAATTTGACGGCGGTGGCAATCTAAATGACCGATGGTCTTTTCTCAAGGCCCTGGAGAAGACTGCACGGGAAGGATGAAGAAAATTGGGTCACTGTTAAGATAAAGGCGCAGTCTTCCCCTAAAAGTATAGAAGCTATTTGACGATCTAATACCAATCGACAGGTTACTCCAACAGGATGCAAAGAAGAGAGATAAAGTTAAGAGGTGGAGGAGGTGGGAGGAGATATAAACAAGGCGGTCTTACGAAAGTCATATGGGTGAATAGCAGGCGTAAGGACCGGAATCAAAGGAAGATATGAACTGTTATTAATGCACAAAGGTGGCAAAAGTTGGCTTCTAGTCTCCGAAACCCGAGGACTTCTATGTTAGTTAGCTGACATCCATTTCAGTAGGATGTATTTAGATGTGGAGTACTTAAAAGCTTTCGAGTAAGATCCCCTTAGACATTTTTAATTTTACAACGACTATCCCAGTTCATTAAACCAACAACCGGGCAGGAATGTTCGAGAATGCGAAGGACAAACATTCGATCAATTCCTAACTTATTCGCAGGAAGATGTGAGTTATGAGAAATAAAGACACAAGTTTAGGCAGATTTGACCGTAATTCCATCAGCGTGCGGTGTGAGGTCAAGATCGTTCGCTTAGCTCAAACCCAAGTCCTTAATGGTGGAACATTCAGTCATAGAGGTGCCTTGACAACTCTCTGGTTAGAGTAGCGTTTTAGATCCAAACCACATGCAGTGACGGTTAGAAAAGAAGAATCCAACTAACCAAGTAGGGCTGTACGCGGGAAGAGCAAGACGGCTAGCATGGATTTATTCCACGCAGTGTTAGACCGTAGATTTAGAGAAAAATACACGCATTTTAGCTCATCCGCATAAAGAACTGATTGCGAGTGTTTAAATGCCGACGAGATATCATTTATGTAAAGCGAAAACAAAACGTAACCGAGCACGGAGGACACCGCTTACCATAGGGTTCTAATTTAAAAAGAAAGTCTAACTAACACCTTTTGTTTCTGATTAGATATGCATGACTTAACCAAGTCACCAAGGGGAGGGTCAATTCCTAGAGCCTTCAGTTTAACTAAGGGTCATCTATATGGCGCCTTATAAAGAGCCTAACTTAAGATCAAAATAAATAACGACCACAACTAGGTGGTCGCTATAAAGATAAACGAGTAGATTCAGAAAAGACATCTGACATGTGTCGGAAAGAATAATCGTCCTCGTTCGTTCCTCTGGTACGGAGCCTTCGGACTACGCATTTACCAACGCTAAAACTGGGAGTCAACGAGCAGACTGGTTGCTAGGTCTGTCAAGACTCTTTTAATGTGTATGCCTATCTTCGTTAGACCTGATGGGTCTACAGAGTTCAGAGTTGTCGGCAAGTATAACGACTCATTTACCCAGGTTACGGACACAGTCCTTGATGTGGACCAGGAAGAGTGCCGAGGCACCAACGAATATGCTTTGCGGTCTCACTGAAAAAGACTCTGTGGTTCATGTCAGCATCTTGCCCTCTATTAAAATTTCACATAGATTTTCAAATTAGATGTTTGAATTAAACGCCGCTGAACACCTCTCTGAAATCGGTGTAGGCTGCCGTAGAAAGGTCATCCGCGTTAAGTGCAACAGTTCGTCTCTCAGTTGAAATAAACAATCTGTAAAGGCGAGAACAGCTCTGCCTGAAGTCCTGCTGGAACACTGAAATTAATGTATTCTTCTCCGAGAACTCCATTTCCGACTTGCTAAGTATGGTTTCCATTATTTTACGGCAGATATAGGGTTGGCAGTGTAAGAAGTCGCTACTGGTACCCTCAACGGACAGCTATAGTCCAGATACGGGTCCCCTCGCTATGTTTTTGGGAAACTGGGTTTTACTAAGGTCGAAAATATCAACCCCACATTGAGCTAGATGGCGATTAAGCAGGGTTGGCTTGCTGGTCGATAGACAACCCATTAAATCGTCATAAGGAGTGACATTTACTAGTTTAACTAAGCAACCTAAGTAATTGTCCAAAAAGATTATGACTGTTCCAGGTTGCCAGAGTACTATAAGTCGTTATTCAGGAAGGGAAGATAGTAAAAGAACATTGCCGTTTTCATCCGCGAAATAAGCAACTTAAAAGGGCATTCAATAAATCCTTCTTTCCGTAAGAGATAGTAGTGTTGTCCTTGGGAATGCCACACACGAACGTGGACGGTCACTGCATCCGTTAAAATTCCCAATCAGTTTAACGAACGTTTGATCTACAATAGTCTGTGTCATCGACGTAACAGCCATATTTCTGAAAGCAAAACTTATCAACCAACTGCAGCTTGTGCTTGGCCTACTACCAAGATTTCAATACATATGCATGGAGTTCGCCCGAGCGAATATTACTTTAAACACTACTTTAAGAAACATTTATGGCAGAATGATTCAGTCTGCAGGGGAGGAGGTTCGCATGCTAGATATTAGTCAATGAGGTCATAGTCGTCGTAGCGTTGCGTATGTTATAAAGTGAACCTTATTTTATGTAGAAATGAAGAAAACACCGATTCGCCCTTATAAAAGGGATAATTCCTACTCATTTTGTATTTTTCCTTCGCCAGCTCTTCTATCCATCGCCTCACAAACATGCAGTCAGAGCAACGCTGTCCTACGAAAAGGCCTAAAGAGGCCTGTGGCTCGTTAAATAATTATTCTCTAAGCGTGTCGCATACATGGATATTTCGTCAACACTCACCAGACATCACCTGGTAGGTAAAATTAATTGGCTTTCCTGAAACGGGCTGAGACTAGGCCGTTTCAGAGAAAAAACTCCATTTATTTCAAAGGTAAGAGTTGGGTGTCAAGGGGCAACCAAAGGAACCAGATGACGTGACGCATCTCTCCTGTAAGTTGTTTCACCTTCCCTATTATCCCTGTAATGTCATGTTCTATGTATCCATAGTTCAGTTAAGTTTCCTAAATGAAAGAGAATGAATAATTATCAGTTCCTTTATCTCTGGGATTACTTTTATAGCTTGTTTCGCCTATATGTTCTGACCATTCGTGTCTGTTTGTTTCCTTTTAGCGTTATCTACCCATCGTCCACTCGTCTTATGCTTTCCCGTGGTGTTCGAAAAATTTCACGGTCAAGCAGAGCCGTTTTTAAGTTTTCAACTACAGTTTTGCCATCTGCTGTTGCTGAGATGCATCTATCCATCCAACTGCTAACCATCAGTTCGTGTCCACTCTACTTCATAGTTTGTAATATTGCGGTTTAGTCTGCTGCTGAGTCCACCCAATATGCAGCCCACTCCACATTTTCCAGGACACTTATACCATGTTAGTGTGCAAAACCCTTTTTTAATTTTGAAGGTGTGCATCTCTTTTCAAGGAGTCAAATAGCTCGGAGCATGGGATCGCAATGGCATTGTTACCGCTCTACTTACCTAAAGTGTTGTCTGTTAAGGCTGATGGACCTAATGCAAATCAGAAGTTTACTCTACTGTCTGATGAAACGTTGGTGAACATATCTGCGCAAAACACCACCAGCGATTTAGGAAACACATGCAGCAAGAAAACTGATTATGCTTTTGGGGGAACAACCAATCATCTTCCGAAACAGCATTGTGTATGGTAACGGTTGGCGGGAATGTCTGTGGGTTTCTTCCTCTGTTTCCGATTTCATCATTTTTACGATCGTCTTCGACATATTTG
>CACRXP010000315.1:0-127373 GCA_902702965.1 Spirometra erinaceieuropaei
GTCTAAGTACCCAATCCGGGATGGCGGCCGCATACCAAGCTATGGGGGTAGGGAGAAGCTTGAAAAGAAAAAAAGTCAAAGGCCTCTTAGGTGATTTAATGACCGAGAAGCAATTCACAGCGGAACAGAACGAGGTATTATACATGTAAAAGTACGCAAAGAAACTATTTTTAACGCTATCGCCAAGGAAAAGATAGGTAAAATAAGGTTGAAACGTGGTTGGCGACAACCGTCTGTTAATTGCGCCGATGAACTGTGTCTTGTTTATGCATATTAGCTTCCTAACACGTCATATATAGAGACAACAACGTTGAAGAAGATATGGTGATTGCCCCCAGTTTGACCGCGGCGACTCGGAGACGGTCACAACTTAGCCGAGGAGTGAAAAATATTACGCAATAGTTCGATCGAACCATTGTCTTGACTAAAATAGGGTAAGCCGAAGACTCAGGCTGCCAAGTCCTAGGAATGATCAGTAAACAAGTACCACCGGTAGTTTTACCTCGTCCTGACGTCCACTTCGGGATTTCCGCTCTCGAGTAGGGCAATTCGAACATCAACGTTCTACCTTTAGCACTATTTTTTGTACCTCAAAACAGCGGCTGATGGTGATAAAGTCCAGTCCGTCACAGATTTCTTCAAAAGACTGAGACGATATAAGGCTGGCAGAGGCTTATTTGACTCGCGTTTACTCAGGCAAAAGTCAGAGCTTTAAAAGGCTCTAAAACGATGCAGCAGAGCAAGCTACTGCATCATTTGGTAACGTTTACTAACTGCACTTCAAAAGGTCCATACAATCGGATTACTTAAGACCGAATGCATATGAAAGATGCTTCTATATCTAACAGAACCTCGGAACTTTACCACAATTGTATGATGCAAAATCTTTAAATAGCCAGGAAACAACCAGGCCATGCAACGAAACGGGGAGAGGAAGATTTCTTTTGCGTTGATTACCTGAGAATCGAAGTGCGATTTCAATGCTCCGAGACTCCACCATTCTGAGTCCTGTTGCGAAAGTTTTGCGAGGCCAGTCGAGATGGAAATTCTGAATAATAACCACTTGACGGAAAACGCGACTATGGGGTAAGATGAGAAGCATCTTCGTTTCCCAAGTTGGAAAGCGAGAATGGTGGCCAGTAATCCAGCTTCGAGCAAGGTGCTGTTCCACCAAAACCTTTCCAGTGGGGCAATTACCTAGGGAAGTGCATGCAGAAAGAGCACCAATACCTTAACAACCGAAAGGAAGCATAACCAAAGCACTAAATAGAAGGCGACCAGTCTCAGTGATCTCGACACGATGACCAAGAAGGAGACTAGAATTCCAATGAGGACGAGCATTTCAGCAAAGTGATATGCGTCGAGGCTGACCAGATCCTTGAATCGGAGAAGAGTTGGCGTGCCCAGCATAAAGTCTTGCAAGGACTTCGGGACTTCAAATACAAAAAGGCCGATAAGAAAGCTGTCTAAGATTTTACCTGAGAGTGGGAGTAGACGAACAGGCGCAATGCCGTCATCGCCAATGAGACCTAGAAATGACAAGGAAGCTAAATGGTCATACCTGGGAGTTGAATATAAAGAGAGGAGAAGGCCAAAAAGTACACAAGGCCTACGCCAAAAAGCAGTCCATCGGCAGACATGGCAAAGGTAGGTGAACAAACAAACTTGCCACCAGTTGGGCAACTTAGTAAAACATACGCACTAATTGTTCGTGGAGACGAAAAAGAGAGTCTCAGTTAGCAGTCACAATATTCACTGATTTCAGCCATTCGTCAGGTCAAGGATAACAGATTATAGATCTCAGGATAGTCTAAGCTCGCACACTCCGGAATACCTGATTCTACTAGGTTCTCTCGGAAACCTGATTCCATGTATCCTTACCCTAATACATATTGCTGCGAATTGTGTTGGTCTCCTAAATAATTTTATTACCGATGACCTAAAAATAACTTTTATCTTTAAAACCTGCAATCATGCCTTTCCGAACAGTATTCCTGTCAACCTCTAGTGCAGTTTACAAATTATGGAGCGAATCGCTGTGAGCTCTTCGCCTCTTTCTAAAGCAACATAAAGTATACTCACCGGTCAACATGGCTTTCCTTAAAGACGGTCCTTTCATACGAACTTCCGACCATAACACAGACCTTTTCATGAGGCGTGAACAGTATAATAACGTAGTAAACCTCCTAGTTGGCTTCAAGGAGTCTCTTAGCCAAGTTATCCAGCGATTAGGGAGATGTGACTGATGATGCACCGTCCTGATTCGCAATCATCAGACTTCTCGTTAAGTTGATCCTTCCAACCTCTTCTGGTGGGTATGCAAATCATACGTCGGTAATTACTGCCAACTACCTTCCAGGTTCCGATAAGGCCCACGATTGCCGAGTACTGAAGACATTCTCTCGCGTCTGCCTCCGATGGGATCGAGTTCGCCGGCCATGGGAACCAGTAAATGGCGGCCCATTCCGGATTGTCTATCGAGAAACAAAGACGTTCCGCACACACTGCAGAACGTTTGAGGAGGTTGTGAACGTGAATCGCCTCGAAGCAACTGTTCCGGAAACCCCATCGGACAAACTGTATGATCCCCTACGTCCTGCTCATCTACCTCACCTACCCACTCTCTCTTCATCCAGTCAAACTGCTGCTCTCTTAGTTTTCGCTGTCACCGCCTTTGACCTCACTCTCAAACAACAGCATACACCCAGTCATCACCCCATCTCCCTCCGCGCAATATTATGCATTATGAATGCCAAGTTTGCTTTCTTGACCACTTCGTCACTCATATTTGTAGACTTACATCTTCCTTCCAGTGTCCTAGTACGTTCCCTCCAGTCTCGGATGTGGGTACTAATTCGATATGCCATACTAACTTTTGACTTAACTGTCTGATCTATTTTCTTTGCCTGCCATTGTTGTTTCAACGCAACCGGAACAACGCTGGATGAAGACTTGCGCTCTCCACATTGACGCTCGACCAGTCCCGGTATCAGGTAATTCGGCTTTTGAATATCAATTTTGTCTTTTGACTGACTGTTTCGGCCCAAATCAGTCGAGTCGTTACGGGTCATTGATGGCATCGGACTCGCGCAACTCTAAATGTGTGATTTGTTCCTGCTGTGACCAGGTGCTGTGACTGTGTAGTCTGAGCGCCACCAAAATCAGGGTAAATCCCATGTTGGGAGGAGAAGACAGGAGGCACCAGAATGAGGGGTTTAATGTATTCAAAACCGGAGTTGTCCTCTCAGACGGCAGTGGTCACTGGCGAAGCCAGGGCTGGTGTTGACTGGGTCCAGTCATGCCTGAGAGTTCATTCGACAGTGGTGGCAGCCACTTTTGTAGGCTCTTGGGCCAAGCTCTAGTGGTGTCCAGTCAGTGTGTGTTGCATTTCCCGAGGAGTGGTATCCCAGTGGTTTATATTGTGGTTGAAGGGGGGCGGTGCACTCAAGTGGCCTCATGGGCAGCTGCGGCTGTGCGGACGCAGGTGTGCCCGAGCTGTCGGTCGTATGACTTCAGGTCAGCGTGTCTGAAACGGCTCTCTGCAAAGAATGAATAAGCTTGAGGCGACGAGGTCTTGAACAATGACGCAGACCGGTCATGATATCTGCCCTCTACTCTCGTTAGACAGGCTGTCAAGTAAGTCATGAGTTATCGCGTCAGCGGCGATTGCAGTCTGCTGGCATGACTAATACCAAAATTCTCTGGGTTAGAAGACAGCGTTTGGTAGGATGTCCGCCGTACGTGTACGAAACGTCAAAATACAAAATTCTTCTGGTCATATCTTCAAATTTTTGCAGTATGTCTACTGCTGTTCCTTGTCCACACGGAGCATCTGCCAGAGAAACATTTTGAGAAATTCCTCCAGTTCGCGGACGATAGGAGATACTATGTTTGACGCAGGGAGGTACCTCAATCCACTAGGATAAAACGCGTGGATGCAGATGGATCGATCAAAGAACTCTTGTCACAACCATATGAACGTCCCCATTTCCTTTGAGCAACTCAGAGGTAAATTGATAACCGGGCCTAAACAATTCCATGGAAGGCTGATTCTGTTCACATTCTGATGCTGCCAAAGACTAAGAAGTTGTTCAGCCGACAAGCTTGACTTCCGGAAAACGATGCTCGCAGTTTTCTGCGAGGAAGCTCAGAGAAGTCTTTCCCACATAAGACCGTTTAAGAAATTTCACCAATTTACAATCCCCAATCCCTCGTACAAATTTGGGTATAATGACCTTTAGTACTGCTCTCCTCTTCAGAAAGCAAGATTTGTTCGCAGGTTTCGGAGCTTATAACATTCAGGTCGCCTGTAATACCCACATATTTTCGCAGAAAATTTCCTACAAAATTTCTGAAAGACGCAACGCCCTCCAACATATACGTAATCAAAAAGTTTTGTTGACAAGTCACCAAGAGTTATACGCCTGCGCGTACTCAAGGGTCCGAAGCGTATCGCTCACAAAACGCAATCGGTCAACAGAATTACCCGGACTAAGGGACAGCATGGCACATCCGTTCCGTTTTAAACAATTCCCTGATCAGCTGGCCGGAAAGGAGTATAATGCTGGTCGTTCGAGAACTAGAACGCCAAAGAATAGATATCACTGTTGTCAGAGACCTGGCTCTCCGAAAAGTGTCAGCTGGTTGGAGGCAGGTGCCGGCTGCAGTGTGTTCAGAAACGGGCGGGCAAAACAGAACGAAGCGAGGGTGGCGTTGCCTTTGGCCTCGCGAAGGACATCGTAGGACGCTTTTTTGTCTGTCGCAGGGTGTCAGTAAACGTCTGAGGGAATAATAAATCCGAGGCAGCAGGGCAGGATATCGGACACGCAAGTCCTTGAAGAGATTGGCATCCTCGACATCCACGCCACGCTGAGGCAACAGCATCTCTGCTTATCGGTCAATGCACGAGGACGGACTACGAGCGCCTATTAAGGCGCCCTTATACCAGGATGTCACTAAGGGGTGTTTGTTAGCGACACTCCGCGGGCGTCTCTAAAGGATTCGACGACGCCGGAGGACCTCGCCCAGGATCGGACGACTTGAAGAAGGACAGTGAAAATTGGAGCAGCTGTTTTCGAAGCCAACCGAACCACGACTGTCAAAGCCGAAATAGAAACTCGCAAATCTCAAGCGCCGCGGACCCACAACCCCAAAACCGAAACCCTCCTATCGTGTCCCCGTAGTCAAGTGACAGTCCGTTATCTCATCCACCTTAACAATATCACAGGGACTTTTTTGATTGCCATCATCAGCATTCACAAGTGTGATCCTCCACAGACTGTCTACCCGGTGGACGATTTCCTCTATCTGTCTGCTAGAACACACCTAACGGAAAACCACCAAAAGTCGCCTTCCACCTGTCACGTGGCGCCTGCCCTGACGCCCGATGCAAAATAAGCTTCGAAATTTGTCGTCTTATTTTGCAGCCTAATTTACCAGTCTGATAGGGCGCATCCGGCAGAAAACCACTAGGAATGGCCTTCCGACCTAGCTACACGTAGTGTCAGCCCCAACAGAATGCTGGGATGCCGCCTCATCAGCCTGACGATAGTTACAATAAAACAGGGCCTGCGTAAAACAAGTTATCTTTAGGACTTCGATGACTCAACGCATCCCTCAGTCTCAACCCTTGCGACAGTATGTGCTGAATCGTGTAATTATTTTCCATATTGACCACAGAGGTAGAAGCTGTTATGACACAGCGGCTGATGGATTTCAGCTCAAATATTCATAGCAACTTTCGGACTGTGCCTGAAAATGTATGCTCTGAAGGATTTACTTCAAGTTCGCGAATTAATTTCCTCGAAAATTAAACAAGACAATATGTACTACCGAGATTTGACATAGTATGTGATATCTGCTCTAAAACGGTCGTTTCTGGCATATCAGTCTTGGCCTGACTGCCGTCAACACTTCTCGGCTACTGATTTTGTGGTTCTTCAAAGGGGATCAAGCCCTCTGCTTCTGGTACTCACGTCGAACTAGGAGTCATGCGGTTACGACTCCTGAGCTCCAAAACGTGAACACATTTAGCCCTTAGGATGGCCAATCACGGCGCCCACAAACTCCACTATCATCCAATTAACTGACCAGACTGACACTGACTAACTCTCATGTGACGTTTATTCACTCACATTCATGTCACCGTAGTACGCGGGCTTACAGCCGGCCCTGCCTCGGGGGCTTTGACAACTGTGGGGCTTCTGTACAGAATACTAATACCCCTACTAGTGTCTTTCTCCTCTTCTAAAGCTGGACAGGGCCGTGGGTATTGTGACGTTCTGTGTGCGCTCTCACTGCTTAGACGCCACAACCTCTCATCGCCATATGATCGTACGCTTCCTGGACATCCAAGGCAGAACCGATCGACTTCGTGAACTTATGGCGCTATATTTGACAACTAAGAGGCTAATACAGCATCTGGGTTGCTTTGCAGACATTGCGAAAACCTTTTGGGAGGTAGGTAAAGTAATTTGCATTATGACAGACTAGCAGAAGATGACAAGCAGCCGATGGTAAGGGACAGGGGGTGAAAGTTGAGGGGTGTCTGGAAATGCGAAACATGGGAAGAAAGAGACCTGGAGGTAGAGTAAGAGTTCCTTTGGGATGTGTTTGCATTCCTTTGACTTTGACTTTGTAAATGCTTGCACCCGAGTCCCCACGGAAGTCGAACGCCCTTGCTCCGAACTTTCAGCTCAATATAGTAACTGAAAATTCAGAACGCTCAGTCGCAACTTCCAAGGCGCACATTTGATGTGTGATCATATGGCTCACCAGAGCATCTCATGTTGGACGTCCGTCTCCCAAAAATACATGATCTTCTATACAACCGGATACCTACTGGCCAATCAGTAGGAAACAGAAGTACCGACGAATACACCCAAGGGAACATTACTAAGATGCACAGTAAATGTGCAGTTCCTTGTTGAAAACTAATTTGTAGATAAATAGGCGGCGCTGTTATGACCTCGCTCCCTGGTTCTCGCTTAGCTGATGTCTTTATGGGCAAGTTCGGTAAACGTCAAGTACACGACCAGGTCAATAGGCTAAGACATTACGATCGCTACGTTGATCACACTTTCGCACTTGTCACATCAAAAACCAACATAGATGTTACCATATTAGATGCTGTAAATCAGATACGTCCTCCCGAAGGGCGAAGGTTTCCCATCGCCGGGCCGATCGGAGCGCATCGCGCCCAAACACATTGTCAATAGAAGCGAAGAGACGAGTCCCAGGATGCAGTCGTGAAGAAGGGGACACGATCTCTGGGACATGAGCTTTATTTGTCTAACATTTCGGATTCCCGCTCGAACCCATCATCAGAGCCAATAGCAGATACGGGTTGTTCGTGCACATGGGGCTGGAGTAGTTGTAGGATGCAGTCGGCATGTTGTCGCATAGCGGGTCGAGAAGGTACGTAGACACGTATCTGCTGTTGTCTCTGATGATGGGTTCCAGCCGGAATCCGGAATGTGAGGCGAATAAAGCTATTGTCCCAAAGATAGTGTCTCCTTCTTCATGATTGTGAAACACCTTTACGTAGTGGCCACTCGCTATAGTACACGAGTGTTTTTGAAAGTTTGAGTAATTCACCGATCTTCATGATAACTGTTTCAAGATGAATGTTAATCGCAAGGACAACACGAAATGGATTAACTTCATTCGTTTATCCAACTGATTGGCGCACAAAATGTAGGAGGCTTTCAGAGGGGGGGTTCCTGGTAGAAACGAATCCATCTGTAGAGAGACTTTATGTGTCAAGAATACGGCATAGCAGCTTTTCCATACGAATGTATGCTACTTATAGTTCCGTTAGTTTACACTATGGACATTACGCGGTTATTTCACAGTAGTTGGTCGACTTCGACTCAAATGTTTATTTGCCATTCGGGTCTGCACCTAAGAAGTCATGTCCCGGACAATAAACTCCACGCCCTGCACATAATGATTTCTGAAATTATTAGCTTGAATATTCTCTGGAGTGCATTTGCTGCAAACCACGCAGAAGGCATTGCGAAACACGTGTCTGGGCTTTCAGCTAGTACCTATGTCGGATGTACAGTATGACACCTTTGTCACATGGAATTTATGCTGCTCGCAGTACAAGTTGTTCACAAAATAGACATTGCTCGGTTACTCAATCATGTTTAAATGTCTTCGACTCAAATGTTCACCTGCAATTCGGGTCTGGGCCTAAGAAGTCCCGTCTCGGACACTGGCCACAATGTCGTACACTAAATAATTACTGAAATTAGTAGCATGATTATACTCTGAAGTTTGTATGCCAGAGACAGCATAGCGAAAGCCCACACTCTGTGCGCATGCGGATATCGTGTCAGCTCCCTGCAAGGCCGGAAGTTTGCCGAACCAGTCAGATGAAATAGAAGCCCAGCCAACATACCGACCACTCAAGGGCAGGTTCTGATTGGTCCAATTTCAGTTCAACACTGGATATTCCCAATACAGCATTCTCTGGGAAGCAGTCCACATCAGCGGTCGTAGCTACTGATAACAGTATATAATGCCGATTCGGATGTGACTTCTGATTTTTAGGTTTAGACGATGAGAACACATTTTCCGCGTTGCATTTTATAATGCCAAACATGCATGTGAGGTGCGCCTTTTATTACGCTAGTCGGGCACCAATGGATTACGAGCAGTACACTTTATGTGTACTTCACATTCGGTGACGCCGTCAGGAAACTCTGAGAGACGTTCGTAGAGAAGTTATCACTGTCCGAGATCCAGGAACAGTGCCTGAAGCTGATGAAGAGTGAGCCAGACGATTATCTGACGTTCACCAGCATCGTCAGTAGGGAGGGCCAAAAGTTCAAGCTGTGAATGCTGACAGAAGGTGCGTTTAAGTGTCTCACCTCTGCGTGCGCTCTTCAGCCCTCTCACAATGCTGAAATCCGAATTCGCCCGCTCAGTATGATTGAAAAAGACCTCAACTCCACCCTACGGACATTGACTGTCGAGTGTCAGTGGCTGAACAATCTTTAGCCATTGTGGAATAGCCCAGTGCCCCACTTGCCGTCGCGAGGTTTCATGCTGTCACCAATAAAAGTCAATGTCAACACGCATGAACCTGGAGTCAAGTCCAGAAAACCATTAATAACATGTTGGAAATGTAGTGATTAGCATTTCTTTCAGTTCTGGACATTTAAGAAGCACGTTTGTCGGAAATGTCATAAGTAAGGGCACAGGGGAGATCATTGTCCAGCCGGCCAACCCTCCGGACTAAGGATACGCAAGAGGAAGACGGGGAGTCATAAACGTCCTTTAATCTATTGCCGTTCAAAATCTCATTCCATTTTGGCCACTTTCAAGATGGGGTTCGAAGCGCGGAGTAAGTAACTTAGCGGTATTATCAAAGGCACACCAGTATGCCTCCAGAAAGATACAGCCTCCAACATTATTCACATCTCCAAGCGTACTGGGCACATGACCGCACGGCCTCCGGTGAGCAAATAGAACAAAAAAGCGCTAAATATTTCTGGAGGAATTCTCTAACTCACCGTTGAGCTTGGATGTGACGCATCCTTTGATGTCACTCGATTCAAGGCAACACTTTCCCTCACCATCTGCCCGAACCTTAACCTACTTGACCCCCGACTGGATCGAGAAAACAGTTTTCAAGAAGTACCACCGAACCGTGTTTACGATAGCTGGCAATCATCTAGGCAGAGTCCTGTCATATCGAATCAGCTGGCCGCAAATCTGACGTCCACCTTAAGACAGGAATCCGCCTCTGTTTCTTAAGACGGTGTTGGTTGCTGCACAAAGATGAAAGTCAATCTCTTCATTCAGCCCAATGCAAAACCTGTCTTCCAACCAAGATGACTCACAGTGGTCGATCAAGAAGTCGATCATCTTCAGCAAGTTGCTCTTCTCCAGCCAGTTAACTACTCCGCATGCGTTGCCCCAATTGTGGCCGTCAAAAAAGTCACTGGCAAAGTTCGAATCTATGCTGATTTCTCCACTGGTCTTAGTGCTGCTCTGGACAGGCACCAGTTCCCCCACCAGTCCCGGAAGATCTTTTTTCTGAGTTAAATAGTGGAACCTGTTTCGCCAAATTGGATCTATATAATGCATATCTCTGAATCGAGGAGATTGAAGTGTTCCGGGAGCTTCAAATGCTTAACACTCGTTGTGGTTTGTTCCAGGAAGTGGGATTGCGTATGACTGACTGACGACGGCTAATAAGCCAGAAATGGCTATTCCAGTCTACCTTGTCATTGTCGGTAATAGCACTCTGCCTATATCATGCTCCGCTGTGCGGCTGCTAGTTGGACTCAAGAGAGAGAGAGAGCCCTAAGGCACAACGGGACGATTGTATTCCGTAGAAACGATCGGTGAACACCCCTCTACCATGGTATTATCCCGATCGCAACCGATAGGACAAGGGGCCCGTGGCCCAGTGGTTAGAAGCGTTGGACTTCTAACTAACAGGTCGCGAGTTTGAGCCTCGGGTGTTCCACACTTCGGGGTTGGGCATGACTGGCTGACGACGGCTAATAGGCCAGAAATGGCCATTCCAGACTCGCTTGACTTTGTCGGTAATACCACCATGCCGGGATCAGCTAACCATGACCCTTGCAGCCTGGTGTGAGCTGGCAATTCTCTGGCACCCGGTTCCCTGCCGGTAGATGCGCTTGCGCGTCCGCTGGGTATACAGTTTGTGAGCATGGCTGCCCAGTCATCCTTATCTTTCGGATCTATCGTGGTGCTGTTCTTCGTTAAAATCCTGGTCAAGTTTTTGTTGTAGACCAGGACATGTGTGGTGGTACGCCTAGGTGCGTGTCCGGTCGTGCCAGCAACCGGCGCCCTTCCTCACATCTGGTCTTCCTGAATATTTCTGGACACCGGGCCCAGGTGGGGAGGAGGAGAGAGTGCGGTAGATGTCACGATCGTGTCTTCGTCTTCGCGACTACTTCCTGGAACTCGCCTCTTCGCTTCCACTATAACTATAAACTGATTCACGCGCATTCCACTGTTCCTGCTTCACTTTGCTGTGGAGTACACGACGGACATCGTCGGATGCGACAGCCGAACTGTCATCTCTAGTTGCTTGCGGTCCCCTGTCGGAAATGTTAAAAAGACAAACTACAAATGTGACACATGCGTGTGTAACATTTCGCCGTATCATTAGTTTGGGATTGGATAGTTGCTCGCAGGGAAATCATTTTCCTGTCAATCTGCTTTCGTGGTGTATTCTTTTACGCAGAAACTGTCTTCTATGCACAGAATAACCATAAATGTCTGTGAATTTTCTGTCAGGAGTAGAGCTATTGCGCTTAGTAAACTTGTGTTGTTTAGAATGCACATTACGGTGGTTACAGTTCTATTTCATCCGGCGTCCGATGAGGCCGTTGTGATATTTCAAATATTTCCTGCGTAGGCCATATACTGAGATATTTTAGGTTTACATTCCATGGTTAATATCCATCGACCAGAGAGTTTACAGGAGTGAAGGACTACTCAACATACTTGCCTGCCGTAGTGCAACCTCAGTGAGGTTTCGTGATGTAGGTTTCACTCAGGAAAATAGGCGAGACCGAAACAGAACCCATTTTCTTGCGGTGAAACAATAACAAAATATGTCCGGAGAAGCAAAATATAAAGATGAAACATATGTTCTTGCATTGCTCTCACTTAAAAAAATCATAATTAACCCTCAGCGTACAATTCATTACATTGCTGATAACTGCCGAGAACTAACCTTAAGAGATGAAAATGACATTCTGAAGTGGACGTCAACGCGGGGGTAACTAAGATACCGGCCTACTGATTGTTTGAGCAAAATTTACAACCGGCAGGCAGGCACTGTGCTACCTGTTGTCAGGAAATTCATTTTTATCCAGGAAAAAACACTTATTTTTTTAAAGGCTATGTATGACAGGCTGTGAAACGGACGTATGACACAATGGTGTACAATAGTGCCGTTGGATTTTCGGTGTAGTGCAAACAATGTCCTTTAAGCATTTGTGATTACAGTTCGTTTGATCCAATCGAGCACCGGTCCGTTGAGTACAAAGACGCTGAACGCTCCCGTGCAGTTGTCGTCAGTAAAGGAAGCTAGGCCATAAAATATCCATTTCTTTTTCACCAAACAATGCAGTCCGCCTCCACTGTCACCGATACAGAGGCCCTAAATAGACCAAAAGTCATACGAGTTAACTTGTTACATTCATTCTTTGCAGTCCCTGATAGTAATTCTTACCCCATATGTGTTGTCAGTGCAGACGTGAGCCTCTTTATCAACCACCGGAAACGCTTTCTTACAATCGGTTGTCTTTGCGATTGGCACGCGCACTTCCATGAGGGTTTCCGGTTGTTCAGGAAGTGGTTGATGTGGTGGATTCGGAATGTCCCCCCAGCCAGCAAAGTTGCAGAAATGTCCAGCGCGGAGGCCTAATTTGGGTTCTGACAAACGTGCGAACCCCGCCACGGGAGCTTTGCAGACAAAGGTTTTAGTCAACATTTCAAGTTAATTTGTTAATTCATAACATCTCTGCGTCTTACGGATAATTATCACTGACAATTATGAAAAAGTTCCAAAATTAAGCTACCGATATGGATCTTTCGTTAATGCACGGACTCTTTTGAACAGTCTGACTCTAAATAAGGGAATAGGTATAGTAGCAATTACGTGTCTATAGCGGGATTCAACCCCATGGATGAGTTTGAGGACAGTAGGTAGATAGTCAAGATCACAATGTCATCTGATCTTGTCAGAAAATTTCGGCTTTTGCTCAACCGGAATGTTATGGATATATTTTTCTCACTTCCTACCTTTTGATGACTATAGGGCAAGTTCTAGATAGCGATTTTTTCCCACTCGAAGAGGCCTAAGTGGATCATTATTAGGACAGTTTGTTTTTAGCTCAAAACGACTGTTGACCGAATAATTTGCAGTGCAGATAGCGGAAAAAATTTGATTTTAAAAACATATAAAATTTGCAAATGGTTGACCAAAGACAATACTATAAATAACGATACACAAAACGGTTCCATAATGAACTGATAAAAACTGATCAAATGTATATCGTATTAACTTGCGTAGAGGAGGAGTTGACGTACATCGTATGACTACTTGGTTCAGCTTCAGAAGTGCGAAGTCGAAGCCGATGGGGGCTCCGTCGATAGGGAATTTCGGATGTATTATAATGCGGTCTACTATGACGCTGAATGTTGGAGGCCCGCGTCGGGTATAGTTATGATCGCCTATGCGAACGACCATAGTGTTGCCGGTGATTTCCTTATATGAGAATGGCTGGCCAAGTGGGGCTGATTTGCACTGAAGTGCCGGAATTATACAATGGGCGGCAGTTAACACCCACTTGGGCGCAATCAGGGTCCCTCCACAGAATGGAAATGCACCATACGCTGAAGACATCAATCCAACCTACCAAAGTAAACATTCATTCAGGTCCTATTTCAAATATCCAAGTTTACTTTGTGGAAGCGTAAATTCGGGGTTTGAGTTAGTTCTGGGGTTGGAATACAGCAGTATTTACCAGTCCTGGAGTTTAGCGCAAGCCCATCTGCATTTTGACAGGGAGGGAGGGGCTTCCTTTTTCAACTTCCTACCGGTTGAGTCGTGTTAAAATGTCTACAGGGAAGTCTAGCAATCGGCGCACCTCTAATCACAGTCTAGGTGCCGTATAATGAGAATAGGGTTGAAATAGCGTTTTAGAGCGTACACAACTGAATCATGCCGAGTTTTTCCAAAATACGAAACTGTCAACAATTAAACAACATGTTTGCAAAATGCCTCTTATGGGTTTCCAATCCCATGCAAATGTTGCGTAATGTAAATTTATTAACTGCCAAGGATAGCTATTTTGAGGGGCTTCCGTCTTTTTCTTCGTGTAACCTTCAGGCGGAGTCTGGGATTCCGGGCGACTTCCGCAATCCCGGGGAAGTCCATTGATCAGAAATTCATCTTGGCCTTGGATGTAAAAACGCTAGCATATAATTATTCGATATATTCGAAATATTGTTGGAGTTCAATTACTTTAAAATAAATATATAAGTTAATTTTTGAAAACAGATTTGCATGAAAAAAAACTCATTAAGAAATTCAGGTTAGAAGGATATTACAATGATGTCCTAATCAAAAGCGAATTTAGGAAAAATAACTAAGTGTTCGAAAGATTCTAGTGATCACTGTGTATTAGTAGACGATACCTATTACGGTGGTCACGAGGAAAATTGCTCCAAAGATATACACTGATAACCACATCAGACGATATTCCCGAAATGTTGAAAGTTGAAGAGGCACGTTGAGGGTGAGAGACTATCATGCTTATATATTAATTATCAGCCATGTAGACTAATGTGCGCTGGCGAAAGATGGAGCAAGCCAATAGGAAAAAAAAAATAGAAAAAATTTTGCACGCAAAGTTCCTGCTGTAGTTTTCCAGATCTACTGACTGTTCTATAGGTCACTGCTCAAATAAAACATTGCAGGGCCTTTGCAAAATATTAGATTTTTAAATATCAGCGGGTAGAAAATTTATTTTTTTTGCCTGGAAGGCTAGCATCACTGTGTTCTGTAATTATAATCGAGCACGTATTCTGAGAAAATCCACCAGTTAAGTGCCAAAAACCAGCAAATGATGTCCTACATTTATTAAACGTGAACTTTTCGCTTGTGGTGAAGAAAGCAGGTGCCAAAAGCCAACAACATTTGTGAGGAAATTTTTTAATTGTTAGAAAAATATATCTGTCTAAGAACATTCATATGCGTGTTGGAGGTCAAATTGCGAAACAAACGACTCGGATGAAGAAAAAGATCGACTAAAACTGGATAGGAAAATGAAAAAAGGAAGGCACGATGTCGTACGAAAGCGTGCTTGTGTCTGTGAACCAAACGATTGAAACGTAGCAGGACAAGTTCAAGCAAGCCAAGTCGTCTATTTTATTGCAAATGTTAGGTCTATATTTGCACATGGCGGTGTTGGTCAGTAGTCTACACGCAGAGAGTAAAGATGAACTAAGCAATCAAGAAGACCACGCGGTAAACCAAACACTACCCTAATCGGCCCCTGGCCACTCCTTGGACGTCATTATGTCTTTGAATTTGTTTTCCCGCGGTACATTTCGCATCGTGACCTGCAAGTATAACTACGACCATAGACTTTAGAATATACTGATAAACTCCGAGTTCACAGTTAATTCCTGAGGAAGTGAAAAAGCAACAATTCCTAAATTGGGGTATCTACCAGAAGACAGACGCTCTAAATCCTAATCGTGGCAATAGTGGTACAACCACTATTTCGCAAGTGCTACTACTACTACTACTACATGTGATCATAATTACACTACAACCACCACTTCACAAGGACTACTATTACTACTGCTACCACCATTAACACTGCTGCCGCAAGTAATCATAATATTACTAGTGTCGCTGCTATCGCTGGTTATACTACTGATACTACTACCACTACCGTCAAAGTCACCAAGAGACTAACACTTAAAAATACGATTGTTGCAAGTATCACTTCTACCACTACCACTACTGATACAAGTACCATTAATACTACTACTACTACTACTACTACTACTACTACTAATACTACTACTACTACTCAGAAGATGAAGATGCGATCATTGGAACAAGAAATTTATTGGCCTGACATTTCGGATTCTCACTCGAATCCATCATCAGAGACAGTCGCAGATAAAGGTGGTGGCACAAGGAGTGCAGTATTTATAGCACGTGGCTGCCGTGGGAGCATATGCGCACTACTACTACTACTACTACTACTACTACTACTACTACTACTACTACTAATACTACTACTACTACTACTACTACTATGAAACAGTTTTCCCTTCCACATTTCGGCCTGAGACGATAGACCTAGAATATACTGATCGACTCCAAGTTCGCAGTTAATTTCTTAGGAAAGTAAGAAGCAACAATTTCTAAATTGGAGTATCTACCAGAAGGCAGACGGGGAATGCGGGGGGGGGACCCAATGACGAGCCAAACCCCTCTCAGCTGTGCCATGCAGCGGCAGAATATGGGTGAAACACGCGTGTAGGGACTTTTAGCTAGTACCTGTGCTGCTATTATGGTATCCTCTTACCCTAAAAAATATAACTTACTTTGCATTCATTACGTGTTCTCAACGTTACGAATCGACAGGAAGCAGATGGTATTCCGTGGAAAATTATTTGATGTCAACTAATCCTACTGTCAAGGCTTGTTGTAAATTCCGACTCTGGAGAGCTGCGTATCGTGGCATTAAGAAACACAGTAATAACGTCATCAGACAATAATTTGAGTTACTGTTCCGATAACTCAATATATTTAATATGCATCACAGAAGCCACAACAAAATTCCCGAGCATGTCTCACCAAATTCTGTTTTATTGCGCCTAGTTAAATATAGAGTAACATCACCGAGACCGTGGCTCAGTAATCAGGGACGTTGGATTTCAAACCAACAGATCGGACGATTGAGCACCAGGTGTTTTACACCCCGGGGTTGAGTAGGACCGACTGAGGATGCCTAATAGGCCAGAAATGACCACTCCAGTCCCCCTTGTCTTTGCCTATATTATGCGCCTCTATGCGGCTGCTGGCCGGGCTGAGAGAGAGCTGTAAGGCACAACGGAAAGAGTGAGTTCCGTAGCACGTTCGGTGAGGACCCCTCCATCATGGTTAAATGTTTTCTACGTTTTAAATTTCATCAGCAATACACACTTCAGATACGAAATGGACAGCATGCCAGTATTTTAAGGAATTGTGTAAGGTTAGCAAGGAATCTTCAAGTGTATTTTTAACAATAAAATAGCACGATCGCTGGGACAAGAGCTTTGTTAGCCTAACGTTTCGGATTCCTGCTCGAACCCATCATTAAAGACAAAAGCAGCGCTCCCACATGTCAAGGACGTTTCGGAAGCTGTCGGTAAGAAACGTCTGGAGTCGTTTATCGGATCTGGTGCAGTTGCGGACAAAGCAACTAAGTCCGAGGAATCGGAAGACAGCCGAACACGCTGCAGCGGTGCGCAGAAATGACACCAGTTCTCAAGTTCCGGCTCATTCGACGGGTTCCGGCCACACATTCAAATTTGACGAGGCCGAAATTCTCGCAAGAGGTGACAACCGCGTGAGCCGGGAGCTACTTGAATCATGGTTTACTGGCCCCCAGTCCATTAACAAGTGCAATGATCTTCCCCTTCCATACTCGGTGCTGAGACTTCGATTAGGCGCAGTAGTTGGCGCCGCGTATATGGTCCCACTGCAGCCACTTGCCATAAAAACTGAACTCTTTGTGCCACCATCACACTAATCTGTGACTCTCTCTGATGCTGGGTTCGAGCAGGAATCCAAAACGTCTGGTCAGTAAGTTTCTTGTTCTAGTGATTGCATTGAAATGACCTAATAGGAAAAAAGCAATGCATTTCGTTCGGTTTTATTATGAGTCCATATATTTCAGGAGGTTCTTATCGAGCCTATTTTTGCTGAGGATGAGACATAGTCCATTTCAAACCGGTCCTTACGTAGGCCTTAAAAGTCTACTTTAGAAGAACCCTCGGTGAATTGCCATGTGCTGGAGGCTGGTAAGACGATAACGCAAAAGAGGAGGTACCAGTTTCTGGTGTGCGCTTGAAGACACATAATTAAGAACGGTCTTACTTAATCTGCAAAGATACTCTGAGGCTGTATGTCCGTTGTCATAAGCAATGCTGCGAATTCACCGAAAAAGCTCAATTCTAACTCACAGTTCCGAACACACACACATGTGAAAGGTTATTTAGCGGCCATCGATCGATAGTCGCAAAATTTTGCTGAGATAAACTGGGGGATTTTGAAGTGGTCACTTCTGACTAGTCAATCGTTGTTAGCAAAGGCCAAAGGTTGGGAAAACACGAGTTTCAAACCGAAACGCTTTGGTTATTCTGTGCCGAGGCAGAAATACCAAAATTAAGTCACACCCTCTTCATTTTTCAGCTGAAGTCAGACCTACTCAAAAATATGACTTAGCGGTTTTTGGCTTGCAAATCACGAAAATCTGTAACATGTTACGATTTTTGGACTTTTCCCATGCCAGAAGAATTACGGGAGACTTCTTGAAACTTTTGTCTACAAACTCTTTAGGCTGCGATGCAATCTGCTAATCAATCAGCACGCGCCGATTAAAAATCTTTTGCTGTTTTTTGGGGCAAAGTAATGTGCTATTTTCTCTAGTGCAGTTTCTATTGGCTAGCAGGATTCAATGTTGAAAGGCGTTAAGTAAAAACACTGCGGAGTAACTCTCATAAAAACCAGTTGCAAGCAGTTGGCTCCACCATTTTTTTCATATGCTGAAAATTGCTGCCGAGCATTTTTAAAAAATTATCGCTTGATGGAAACTACGCAGCTGCCTTAGCGTCATTTTTGTTTTCTGGAAAAGAGGAAGTGTGGAAATTAACCTCAATTTTTTTTTGACAAAACACAAAAATCACTAAAGCGGTTTTTCTATCGAACGCACACACTGGCTGACGAATTTCAATGGGAGTTTTTGTGCGAGGTGATTCGATAGAGCAGGCACGCAACGCCGTCAGAGGACGATTCCATTGGACGCCAGCTTACATATGACACTCTAGGCCAGATAATGAAGCCACTAACGCTAGACTGCACGTTGAGTGAGTTAATGCATGAGAGAAAATGCCAATGACCATATTATACCCAAGCTACTATATATGTATACACTGCTTTTCCATCGTCATGCGATGATGTCTTGGCTATGACAATTACTTTCGTTCAGTCTGGCGTCTGCCATCCTCCATGACGGTAATGGACTTCTTCAGTACGTCCAGCCAAGCCCTTCAAGGTCACGGAGAGTTGATTTGCAGGTTCTATGCCCACTTTCACATAAGGGAGTGCATAGTGTGCCACACAGGTAGTGTGGTAGAATGCCCTGTCTTTCGAGTGTATTACCTTTTAGCGGGTGTAGACTGTTCCGTTTTATAGCGCAGTTTCTTCCGAACGACGGAGACCAGGACATTAGAGGTTCATTTAAATAGACTGAAATAAGGAATTTTTTTCCTGAACCAGATTATGGAGCACACAGATCCACTATGCTAGCCTTCGCGCATTAAGTTCGTCGGAAATCAAACAAGGCAAGGTTAAACTGGAGTCCATATGCCATGAAACACACGGGAAAGGCTGGGGGATCCACTGATGGGCAGAACCCTTCGCAGGTGCGTCAGGCAGCGGCACAAGATCGGCGAAGCACGCGTGTCAGGAATTCTAGCTAGTACCTGTGTTGTCGGTACGGCAAATAGTTGCACAAGCCTTCAGTACTGTTGTCTTAAGGTTGGAGGGAACAATCATCATTATTGGATAATTGTAAGGTCATGGTATCGGGTATTCTGAAATCCAGGGGGGAAATGTGCTGCAATAATTCCATGTAAAGAATTAAGGCCCAACTTTAGCCAGTTGCTCGAAAAAACACTGCGTTTTCCGTCAGATCGGTAGACGATTTATCTACTGGACCCTCTGTTTCACCATCTATGTACTATGCCCAAACATTAATAATGAATCATAGTGTTACAAATAACAATCTCTTTCAATATGTTTCCACTAGGATGACGTATATTTTCTAAGCAGATACAGCGTTCAGCATTGTCTGCCCTTTACTGGACTAAAGATCAATGCAGAAGATACTTTTTCTGGAGGTTTCCAGACAAAGAATGTAAATGTGTGAGATCACAGACCTCAGTTAGGTTCACAAACAAACTTTTTAACTGCCCAAAAATAAATACTACGAACACTTGGAGCGAGCACCTATTAGATAACCCATTTCTCGTCTTCTTGTAGAGGTCCTGAAGCGAAACTAAGAGGCCGTCGTTCTATCATTCGTTAACTTGAAATTTTGTTGGTGACACCTTTGTTATCTTTTAACAGGGATCAAGTGGGAGTGCATTACGGCACCCCGGAATCTCATTCGTGCACAAAAGAGTGGTTGACAGCAAACATCCATTTCTAGGTGTCCGCGTACAGAGAAAGACGGACAGGACATTTCCCACATCAGTTTACAACACAGAAACATACACAGGGCAACGGACTCGTGGCCCAGTGGGTAGAGGCGTGGACTTCTAAACTAGCAGGTCGCGAGTTGGAGGCTCGGGTGTTCCACACTTCGGCCTTGGGTATGGCCGGTTGACGACGGCTAAAAAGCCAGAAATGGCCAATCCAGTCTCCCTTGACTTTGTCGGTAATACCATTCTGCCTATACAGAAGTCCTTGCACATTACGAGAACAACCATCCGATCTGGTAAACGGAGTGTCATGAACCGACCTCCTTGATCTAGCGAAAATCCCAAGCTGTGACAACGGAAGTTACCAAACAGAACCGTATTATTTGTTCACATTGTTTTGCCTGAACGGGTATCCTAGAGATTCTGCAAATCGATACGTAGGACAACATGAGTTAAAGGAAAAGAGAGTTATCTGAATTGCTTCGATCAGCATCTCAAACCAAAAGCTAGTGGGCACTTTCGTGCATTAAGAATGTGTCTTAACCAGTTAAAAGACACCTTAGGCAGCACCAAATACACGTGGCGCACACACCGTTGGTTTCGTCGATGTCCACCGTGTGTCAGGAATTCTGGCTAATACCTGTGCTGTCAGTACGGTAAATATTTGCACAAGCCTTCAGTACTGTTGTCTTTATAGGTTGGAGGGAACATTCGTAATTATTAAGTAATTGCAAGGACATGCTATAGGGTATTTTGAAATCCAGGGGTATAATGTGGTGCAACAATTCCACGTAAGGCATTAATGCCCAAATTTAGCCAGTTGCTCAAAAAACAGTCTTACTGCGTCTTTCGCCCAATCGGTAACGATTTATCTACAGCGCCCTGTGTTCCACTGTCGATGTACTATGCTCAAACATTAACAAAGGATCATACTTATGCAAATAACAATTTTTGCATCTCTTTCAATATGTTTCCAGTAGGATGACTTATATTTTTTCGAAGCAAATACAGCGTTCAGCATTGTCTGCTCAGTACTGGAATAAAAGTTAATTCAGGAGAGAAATTTTCTGGAGGTTTTCAGACTACGAATGTAAATATGTGAGTTTACAGATCTCAGTTAGATTCACAAACAAACTTTTAAACTGCCCAAGAATACTATGAACACTTGAAGCGAGCCCCCAACGAGATTACCCATTTCTCGTCTTCTAGTAGAGGTCATAAAGCGAAAATAAGAGGCCGTTGTCCTATCATTTGTTAACTTGAAATTATGGGTATTTTATATTGGTGACACCCTTGTTATCTTTAACAGGGATCAAGTGAAAGTGCATTACGTCAGCCAGGAATCTAATTCGTGCACGAAAGAGTGGTTGACAGCAAACATCTCTGTCCGCGTACACAAAAAGACTTACAGGACATTTCTCACATCAGTTTACAACAAAGAAACTTACACAGAAGTCTTTTTACATTACGAGAGTAAACATCCGATCTTGTAAACGGAATTTCACGAACAGCCTCCTTGATCGGGCAAAAATCCAATGCTCTGACAGCGGGAGTTACCAAACAGAACCGAATTATTTGTTCACACTGTTTTCCCAGAACGGGTATCCTGGAGATTTTGTAAATCGATACGTAAGTCAACAGGAGTTAAAGGAAAAGATAAGGAGCTGAATTGTTCCGACCAGGCTCTCAAACCGAAAGCTAGCGGGCACTTTCGTGCATTAAGTGTGTGTCCGAGCAACTTGAAAGACACCCGAGGAAGCATCAAATACCCCTGGTGCACAAACCGCCGGCTTCGACGATGTCCACCATGTGCTTCACAGCAAGGCGGAGTAGGGATGATGACTTGTGCGTGAGTTAGTTTATGATGATAGTATACTTGCACGGCATCTACCGCACCCTCTCTTCCCCATTCCCCACCTGGACTCGGTGTCAAGGCAGAGTCAATTGGAGCTGAGGTGGAGGGGGGGGGGCGCGGGTGGCTGGCACGGACGGATCCGCACCTAGGCATGCCATCACACCCATTGGTCCACACAGCAAATGACCATGATTTTTCGCCTACAGCAACGACACCCCAACAGGAATCAAAAGAGCAAGGATAACTGGACAGCCATGCCCACCACCTGCGTACCAAACGGGAGCACAAGCGCACTTACCTGCAGGGAACCAGGTGTCAAGGAATTGCCAGTGCATACCAGACTGTGAGGACCATGGTTTGCTGATACTGGCATAGAACACGCTTGCAGGCCTTTTGACGAAGACTATATTACACAAACAAATCGTACACCCTAAAGATAGGGTTGGATATCTAAGTAGGAACGAAATTGTCTAAAGATTGCCATGCGATATCCGCAGTGTATGTTACTGTGGTCGAACTGGGAAATCCACCTTGGCCGTCGTTGCCGACGACGTCCACTGTGTGTTCCACAGCGAGGTGAAATCAAACACGGTGATTTGCGCGTAAATTATTTTATAGTAAACGTAGACGTGCGCAGCATCTACCGCGCTCTGTCCTTCCCCCCCACCTGGGGCCCGTGTCAAGACGTAGTCAAGAAGATTGGAGGTGGGAGAGGGTGCCGGTAGCTGTAACGGCTATTTCGTGTGCCGCCACTCCCGGCGGGATAGGCCGGGAGCGTCAGAGGCTGCCTTAGTTGTGATGGTGGTGGGCGCGCTGGGTGATATATTGTTGATTGGGTAAGGCACGGTGGGTGTGCAAGGTGTACTAACTGCGTCGATACTGCGTGAATTCGACTGCCTCAAATACGCGTGTGACCGAGTAGGCCCATACGCTGGGTGAATGTGCATGGGCAGTGTGGCCAGTGAAGGCGGATGCGGCGAGTGGACGTGGATGCTCCAGGTATTGGCTCGCCAGTTTCTGTGCGATAGATCCGCAGGTGATCGACCAGGCCGAAACAAGAGGCGAAGGTGCAGTGGCAGTTTGGGACCGAGTCCACATCGCTGGTGGTTTGATAGGTGCGCCATGATTGTTTGCAGTGGTGGTGGAGCAAAAGCCGTCGCAGCAGATGATGAGACGGGGATGATGGTGGGGAGTAGTGACGGTGGGCCGAGAGAATCGTTAGGGTTGTTTAGCTACATGAGGGGCGGAGTAGTGGTGGACGAGGAGGTATCGGGTGGTGTCGCCTGGTTTCTGCAGTTCTTCCGAAAATGCCCAATGAGACCGATTCGTGCCCGGAATGTTCGCTGACGCTGTGAGCATGTTGGGGGCGGTTGATTATTGGCGTTACAATGCGGAGGCAATTAAGATTTTCGAGCTTCGTAGTTGGTTTTGGCGGCAGTTACAAGGTTGACTTCGTAGATCATTGGTCCTGCCCTCACTGCCCTCCTCCAAGATGATCGGTTCAGTTCAGTTTTATTAAGGGAAAGGTAGGCGAACGCCTCTGAACTCCCTACTGGTTACCATAAGTTCGCAAAAAAGAATACGTAAAGCAAGTGTGAAAGAAGTGTAGATAATTAATTACATACAACAAGCATGTAGTACTTGTATGCGTGCCAGTATACGCATACCGTGTTAAGATTGTGAAATAATCATTACGCAGCAATGAAATGGTCCAATTAATATAGAAACGAATGCTCATGCTTTAGTCTTGGTTCATTGGTTCGCATATGGACGTCCATCGGAGGCATTTAACGAAAACGTTATAAGACAATGCTACTTAAATATAGAGAGTAGCATACTTTGTGACGTGTAACGTTCGGGATGGTATAAGGAGAAAAATTTACTAGTTTCTAATGCTGTGGTGGTACATATCCCTGCACTGATCAAGCTTCCTCTTAAATGTGCCCACGGATGAAAACATGATGACGTCCGCAGGCAGAGAATTCCATGCCTTAATCACCCTGTGGCTGAAGAAGAGTTTCCTTGCGTCGACTCTTAACCCAGTCGCGCGTAGTTTGAGAGGATGGCCTCTCAAGCTAGTAGTGGTGGCCGGCTTAAAAAGTCGCTGGATGCGAGACAACAATCCCGATCCCGCATTATGCAAAACGCTTGAATTAAGTCGCCACGTAACTGCCCGTAGTTAAGGAGAAAGAGGTCCACATTAGACAGTGGAGTTTCGTAAGGTAGGTTTTTTGACCTCTGCCGAGCTTGGAAGCCCGTCGTTGAACTTTTCGAGGAGGGTACAGTCCTTAACAGATCAGGGTCTCAGGACTGAATGGCAAATTCCAACTGTGGCCGCACGAATATCCCGAAGACCTTGTTAAAGCACTCTTTGTCGAACTTCGCAAATGCCGCTTGATGCTAGATATTGCGGATTTGGCTACTTTAAAGCAGTGGAATGATGGCTTCAGTGAGGATGTTATTCACACACCTAGATCCTTCTGAACCTCTAACTTCAGTAGCGGTGTGTGATTTAGATTGTACTTCCTGCTGTGTGCAGAGCTGGTTCTGCCAATTCGCAGAATTTTGCATTTGGCAACATTGAACGGGAGGAGTCAATGACTTGACTATTGCTCGAATTGGTTCAAGTTTGCTTGTAGATTTGCTTTATCATCGTCCGGGCGGATGACGTTACAAAGCTCTATATAAGCGGAAAACATGACAATCTCCCAGTACAGCCCATGAATGCAGCCATCAATGTATATGAGGAAGAGGATAGGGCCAAAAACTGGACCCTGAGGAACTCCGCCCTTAACCGTCACCTCCGCCGATTGCCGGTTGCCAAGACGGATAATCTGAGATCGACTGATCAGAAGTCGTCAGCGCACTTCAAAAGCTTGCATAGGAGACGTTGGTGTGGCACACTATCGAAGGCCTTCTCGATATCGATGTGGGCTGCGTGCACCATATTTCCCCCATCAGTCGCACAGTCCAGCGCCCTAGACGGTAGAGCAAATTGATCAAGCGGGATCTTTCTCTGCAAAATCTATACTGCGCGTCAGTGAGAAAACGATGCTGCTCTAAAAACGCAGTCTTCCACTCAGCTGGCCATCTGCCTGCATCCAGGGAGGCTTGAAAGAGAAGACATAGAGGTTCCGCCAATTCTGTGGCTAACACCTTCAACATATTTGCTGCTATTTCATCAGGACCCGGTGATGTCGTTTCTTTCAGTTTCAGTAGTTCTTGTTGGACAATAGCTTTTGTGAGTACCACTGAGTCGATTGTTGGAACATCATCTACATTATAGTTATCAGCGGGTAGATCGACTTCCCTCGTAAAAGCCGACTGAAAGAACTTGGATATATGCTCAGCCTTTTAGTCGTCCTTGCAGAGTTCAACCCCATCATCCGTTTTTAGCATAGGAATGGGATCCCTATTGCGAGCGTTTTGTCTTATGTAGTTGAAGAAAAGCTTTGGGTTTTCTCCTGCCCAGTTTAGCAAGTTATTCTCAACGTCTTGGCAGACTTTATAAACAAGACTCCTAACCCTATTTCTCCGTGCCTTTTGCTTATTCTCAGAAGAGACAGTGGCGAGCGAACGTTCCTTTCGGTAACTTCTCATCAGGCCAATACAGTTACATAGGACGGGGTACAGCGAGTGAAAAAAATCGATAAAAGTTAGTTTTTAAATTCCAGGCTGAGCAAGAGCGAAAGGGCGCACAAAGTTGTATGTGGCTAGTCAACCTTTGACCACGGTAAGCGCGGAGCCTGAACAAGGTTCTTTTGGGAGCATAGGGTCGGTTTTCGTAACCTGATGACGGCCGCTTCTGCTGTTGCTAACAGGCGCTGGCCCAGTAGCTTAGGGTAGCTCGAGGGGACCTTGTAAATCACACGAAATGCTTCAGTGAGGTCCACACCATGCCCTAAATCCACTACATGCGCAAGGATGGCGCTGTCTATTCTCCTAGTTTCACCCTTTGCCAGCCATGCGGGAAGGTGCTCTCGTATTCTTTTGGAAAGGCGCCGACTCGTACGACAAATATAACCTGGTCCACAGGAGCAAGTGAATGAGTAGATGCACATTGAGGCGGTCTGAGGTGGCAGCCTATCCTGAGATAAGCTTTCTACAACTTTTGCTTGCGGTTTACTTCTATCTTTAGTGTGTCCTTTATCCATCGGGGGCCGCTGGTGATTTCTTTTTCGACCTAGGGCAGTATCTGGCGATAAATCCATGCAAAAGGGCCTTAACTTCTAATCAGTCATCGAGAACACACCACGTGAATATTGCTCTCCAGTCCATACGACGCATATCGATAGGCATTTGGTTGAAATCTCCACGCCATATGTTGCGTCTACCCGTGATGCTATGACCAGGTAACGAGAGGAGAGGTATTATACATGTTGTAAAAATGCGCGGATTTCTTTATATGATGAACATTTTGGCAAAGAAACTATTTTTAACGCTATCACCTAAGAAACGTTTTGTAAAATAAGCTCAAAACGTGATTTGCGACAATCGCCTGTTCTTTGCGCCGGTGAGCCGTGCCTTGTTTATGCATATTAGCTTCCTAACAAGAGACAACAACCTTCGACAGAGGATATGAAGATCGTCCCCAGTTTGACCGGGGCGACTCGGAGACGATCACATCTTAGCCGAGGGGTGAAAAATATTACACGAACAGCGAGTGGCAGGCTGCCTGGCGGACGTAAAGTTCGGCCGAACTATTGTCTTGATTAAAAGAGGATAAGCCGAAGACTCCGGCTGCCAAGCCTTAGGAATGATCAGCAAACTAGTACCCAACAACAACGCAACGGCGTATTTTCTGATCCGGTCACGCACAAACCGTTAGAACATACACACTGTAGCTTCCGATGCAGTTGCTAGTACTATGGAAAGTTACAGCATGCAGAATCCACCCGAGGTGTTCAATTAAACAATTCGGTTCCCATCCACTGCTACCGGAAAGCAGTCTGAATTGGGCAAAAGCAGCGGGATGAAGTTACGTTATTTACTAAGAAATGTAAAGGACTCAGCGAATCAGGGAGACTGTGTGGTTGACGTTTCGGAGGACTTGACCGGCTCTCCATTATCAAAGCGTTTTGTGCAAAAAAACGACCAGAATTCTAAATAGACACCCGAATTATTTGGCCTCGGGCTGATCGATTTTTTCAATCATCACCTTGGCCCTCAGGCCGTTGTTTGTAGATGTTGGCGTCCTCCCGCTCTGTGTGTCGCCATCTCAATAGGGATCAATTGCGCCTGTGCTCCCCTTTCGTGCGAATTAATCGACTGTCCGCGTTTGCCCGGCAATTTTAAACTCTGGGTGACGGTCTTTTCCTGGTCATGACGTGTTTAGTAACGCAGGACTTTGCAGGCCGCGGGAAGGCCTAGATAGCCGTTGATGGATTTAGCATCCGAGTACCCAGCCTTAAGTGTGAGACGCCCTGTCCTTGAGGTGCGCTGGCTTACGAAGACCGCTCTTTGAAATTTAAAACTGTGGCCAGTTGCTCCGATGTGATTTGGAAACCGTGCACTCGGGTCTAGTCTGCGAGTTGCCAGTTTGTGCTCGTGTAGGGGTGGTTGAAGTCTCCGTATCGTTTTCCCAATGTAGTTGCATTCTCTATCTTCACGGCATACTTGATAGACGACTGTTGAGGTTTCAGTGGGTGACGGCTTTTCTTTGAACTTTATATAAATGCGATCAATGGTTGCCCGGTGTCGATGGGCAATGCCTACTCTAACAGTCGTGAAACCGTTCCAAAGACTTCTTTATTGTAAGGAATAAGCTTCCATTTTTCAGTTTATTGTTGTTATGGCTGTCGTTTGTTCACTTGGCACTTGCTTTGCTTGACAAAATAGTTTGGGTATCCGTTAGCCTGAAAGAGACAATGCAAGTATTGTCGTTTAACTCTTTTGTCGGCTAGTGTGCTGCAGCGTGTTTCAACTCTTTGGAATAGAGCACGGACACAGGTGAATTTACGAGAGAGGGGATAAGTTCTGTTGAAATGTAGTATTTGTCTTCTGTTGGTGGCTTTTCTTAAACAATAGTTTGTAATAGTCCAGTTGTACACCGGCACACAAGAACATTGAGGAAGGGGAATTAGTCGGTAGTTTCAACTTCCACCGTGAATTGCATATTTGGGTAAGAGCTCAGTAATTGTTTAAGGTGCTCCACGTCAGATAATTTGACAATGACGAAAGTTCAGAGAATATTCCCATGTTACAATTGAAAAGTCAAATTGGCTAACACGCGTTTTCGGTAATTCTTCGTCAGGCCAATACAATTACATGAAGGAGTGAAAATGTACAAAGTTAACAGTGTTTATAGGTGTCACAAGGGCAATTAAGTTATTAACACTCATCTTTCCCACGCCGCCCGCATGACGAGGTCAGCGGGTTTTGGTTCTTAGAGCTGGGGGAGGGGGGTAAGCGAGTCTTTGATTGATGTTCTTGGAGTGAGTACACGGAGTACCCATCACTGTAATCAGGGAGTTGAGGCGGCATGTCGTCATCACGTGAGGTTGGCGTTGGCCACGGCAGAGAGAGCGCTTGTGTCAGGGTTTTTTGACAGCATAGCACCGGATTCGCCAGCCGTATAGCTACTGCCTCGGCCGTTGTTAGTATCCGTTGGCGTAGGCCTTTAGAGAAGCTTGTTGGTGTCCGATAGACAACCTGAAATGCTTCCTTGGCATCGACTCGGTGATCCGTATCGATTAAATGTGCGAGAATAGAGCTCGAAACCGATCGGGTCTCACCTCTGTCTAGCCAGGCGGGCATATGTTCACGCACCCTCTTTACCAGGCGTCTCGTTGTACGGCCGATGTATCCCGCCCCACAGGAGCAAGTGAATGAGTAGATGCACATTGATGTGGCCTCCAACGGTAGTCTGTCTTTAACTCCCAAACGTAGGAGGGGAGACTTTGTGAAACATACGCGTAAATTCGCCGCGGGGAATGCTCTCGTGACAGCTGTAGTTAAGCGCCGTCTGACTAGTTGGCTCGCTGCGTCCCCTGCAAAAGGCAGTCTTATGAATAAATCTTTCTTTTCTGCAGTCGCAACAGTGGGTTTTGTGGCACGTTCCCCAATATTTCGGAGGATAAATCTATCTGGATATCCGTTCTCGCGGAGTGTGTTCTGCAGCTGTTGGAGCTCTGCTTCAATAGTTTCAGGTTAGCAGATGCGCCTCACTCTAGCTGCCAATCCCTGGACTAGATTTCGTTTGATGTTGAGGGGAACAAAACTGTGGAATTTAATGTATTGTCCCGTCCAGGTTTTCTTTCGGAACATCCTGCGCTGGATAGACCCATCCTCCTGCCTGTGTAGAAGGACATCGAGAAACGTAATTTCGTTTTCTGCCTCAGACTCAGCAGTGAACTTTAGTGAAGGGTGCGCACTGTTGAACTTTTGGACAAGGTCGTCGATATCGGTGGTACTATCCGCCAGACAGAAGATATCGTCCACGTACCGACCGTAGAAGCCGAGGTCATTAATGGTGTCTTGTAAACATGTCATCTCGACTTTGCCCATGAAGACATTTGCGAGGAATGGGCCGAGCGGTGAGCCCATCGCTACGCCGTCTATTTGCCTGTACAGTTGACCATTGCAGAGAAACTGGACGTTTTGCGTGCACCGTGTCAGTAGCTCTTTTAGCGTCTCCAACGGCATGCCTAACGGGTAGTTCGTGTCGCGGATAACGTCACAAAGGTAGTTTATTGTTTCGGCTACGGGTACATTAGTAAACAGTGATGCTACGTCTAATGATAGCATCTTCCGTCCGTCAACGTTAATATCCCTAATCGCCTCGACAAACTCGAAGGAGTCCTTCAGACTTAGGGGGTACAGATGACTTTGCAACGGTTTAAGCTTTTCGACTAGCCACTTTGCTATGGTGTGATAGGGCGAATTCCTCATATCCAGGATTGGACGTAGGGGTAGCCCGGGTTTGTGAATTTTTGGGAGGCCGTACATTCTGGGTATGGCCGTGCCCACTGGTCTTAGTCGCTCATATTCTTTGTCAGATAAATGACCTTCATTGTGAAGAACTTTGAGAACCGCCGTCAGCTGACTTTCAACAGCCTCGGTGCGGTCCCTGTCTTTCTCGGATTTCGAGAATTTGGTACGATCCGACAAGATTGCTTCTAGTTTTTCTACGTACTCTTTTCTATCCATCAGTACAACTCCTGAACCCTTATCCGGCCTGGTTAGCACAATGTTTTCGTTTTTACGAAGTTCGCTGAGGCTATCGAGAAGGGCCCTTGTTAAGGGACCTTTGTTTTTTGGAGCCTTCCTTAAGTACTGTTGACAGCAATTAACCATAGTCGACTTCAGATAGTCAACTTCTTTAGGCCCGCTAGGTTTTAGATCGGAAGTCTGACTGAATAGACTTTCGAATTGAACTTCTAAATCTAGCTGCTTCGGCATCCGCCGTGCATTGCAAAACTTAGGCCAAGAGATAGTACCTCTATGAGAGTTTTGTCAAGCTCTACTGAGGAATAATTATGAACGTACCGTTCCGGATTATTCGGAAGGGCCGTCTGAGCCTTCACTGGTTGGACACTTCGAAGAAGCTTAGTCCACCTCGCCTCCATTCTTTTACTTCTGACAGTTTGCACGTAGTTTTCAAACGTCAGTCTCTCGCAATTTTCAAGACAGTCCAGGGCCGCTGTTTTCTGGCACCGATTCCGTTGGAGTTCCTCAATTCCGGCGCTAACTGTCTCCAGGAGACTTTCTGCATGTTGTCTTAGTGCGGTTGGGGTAGCGGCAATATGGTTCCTTCGTAAGGTTTTCCAATAGTGTTTCGGATATTCATGTAATTGTATTGGCCTGACGAAGAATTACCGAAAATGACGAAAGTGTAATCGTCGTAACGAGCCCGGAACTTCGGTTGGCACTTAGCGAACACCAAGTGTTCTATCCGTTGAGGGACAAGTTCAGCAATCAGTCCTGATATGGGGGAGCCCATGGGGGCGCCTTTAATTTGTTCATACATTTGTCCACCGAAGGTGAAACGTGTTTCTAGGCCATTCTGCAAGAGCTCGATCAGAAGTTCGGTATTTCATTTAAGTCTCATGGTTGTGGGAGCGGTTGGCGTGGTGCACTAGAAATCGTTTCCCTCCCGCAAGACAGCCAGAAGAGTCCAAAAGGGAGCTCTAATCAGCGTTCGGAAGGCACTTAAGTTCTGCCTCTGTTGCTTTGCGAAAGAAAATCCACATGCTCACCTCTCGTCTAACAAGGTTTTGCTAACACAGTCCATGATATCAGTGAGCCTGCTATGGAATACTTAGGGGAATCAAAAAGTACGAAGGAATTGAAGCTCTAGATTATAGGCTGACTTAAAAAATCTAGATTTAACGACAAAACTTACAATTCTGACACGAATTGGCATCTATGTTTCGGAAACAGGAGTCATAAATTGCGAAAGATACACCATTTTGCCGCTGTTGGGCTTGACGTCTGGTCTAACGATTGGGATTTCAACAGACGGCCCACCTCCATCCCAGTTTTTCGAAAACAAATGACGACTGGCAGTTTACTGTACGAATGCTTGTTCGCAAATAACCCGCCCAAGTCGTCCGTACTACAGATTTTTCGGTACTGTTTAGTTGGGCTTGCTCAATAATACCTTTGAACCCACTGAAACAATTGGAGAGCTCAATGCCTTCCGTCTAGGAAACGGGCAAACAGTCAGTCAGCACCAACACGCCTCCGACCTCCCGAAGTTGTGCTGGCCTGTAAGGAACAAGCCAAATTGATTCCCTCTCGGCGCTTTAGAATAGAACGCACCAACCCCGACCTTTTTTCAACTGGATTACTCACCAACAGAGAGGCTGAAACGTCGTCTTCTAGTTATACAGCTGAGAAAGAGACTCAGCGAAGAACGGAAGTTGGTCATCTACAACAATCAAGTCAGGCGGCATTCACCATTTTTCCTTTGGACGGGCCCAATCCGGATGACCGCGCAGTTGACATAGTTGGCAAAAGTCCTAGACGCATCGAGACCACTTCTCCGACGGCCATAAATCGCAAGCTGGAATTCCTGTATACAAATGTGCAGAGCACGTTATCGAAAGCCGACGAGCTAAAGACCCATCTATCTGATCTATCCCCGAATGTACTCTCATTTACGGGAACTTAGTTAAATCGACAGGTGGACAGTTGTGAGTTAACCATGCCAGGATACCACCTGTTTAGAAAAGACAAGCCATGACGCCAGGGAAGAGGCGTACTCACGTATGTAAAACATGGGCTTATAGTTTCATACAGAACAGACAAATTTGCGTGTAGTTCTGAGACAATTTGGCTAACTATTAAAGCACCGGATTCACCAAGCCTAGACGTCCCGGCAGTCTACGCACCGCCGAGAAATGATCCCACGGTTGACGCCCGTCTGATTGCGGACCTGGAGAGATTCTCTATTCAGTTCGAAGTTAGTCATAGGAGACTTCAATGCAGTTCTTATTGACTGGAGTTCGGCTTGCGTATCTGGTCCAGACCATACTTGTGACCGATGTTTGCTGGACATGACGCTCAGGTTATTTCTCACTCAGCATGTCTCGTTTCCGACGAGGTTGCGCGAAGGGTAACAGTCAAACTGTCTGAATCTGGTCCTTACGAAGTCGCTGGACAGCATTGGTGAGGTACAGTGTCAACTTCTCCTTGGTCTAAGCGACCACTTCGTACTGTTGTTGAAGTACTCCATCTTTCCTTTACCCGAACAAGCCACCAGAGTTAGAAGAAACACTTGGCGCGGTACACTGACGTGTTTCTACCGTGCTTCTGTAAATTCACATTCGACGAAGGAGAAGTCATCACTGTTGGAGATCCGAGACCAGTGCTTGAAGCTGCTAGAGAATGGAACAGACGATTTTCTGACGCTCACCAGACTCTTCAATAGGGCGAATCAAACATTCAAGCTCTGTACGCTGGTAGAAACTCCGTTTAAGTGTGTCATCTTTGTGTGCGCTCTTTAATCACCTCACTATGCCAAGATCGGAATTCGCCCGCCCAAAAGAATGGAAAAAATCCCCCAGTCCACTACTGAATATCGATTGTCGACGGCTCAAAAATCTTAAGCATGATTCCGCCTTAATGGAACAGCCCAGTCCCGCACTTGTTGCCACGAGGGTTCATGCTGCCGCCAGCAAAAAATAAATGTCACCATGAAAGTCCCTGGACTCGAGTTCAGAAAACCGGCAACAGCATGTTGGAGATGTAGTGATTAACATTTCGTTCACTTCTGTCCATGTAAGAAGCGCGTTTGTCGGAAATGCCATAAGCAAGAGCACAGGGAAGATCACGGTCCAGCCGGCCGACCCTCCGAACTAAGGATACACAAGAGGAGGACGTGACGCCCCAAACGTACTTCGATCCATAACCGTCCAAAATGACACCTAATTTTGACCCCGTCTAAAACAAATTTTGAAGCGCGGCGAAAGTAGCTTAGGGTTATTGTCAATGGCGCACTAGTATGCCTCCAGAAAGATACCGCTACCGACACTAACCTCATCTCCAAGCATACCGGGCACATGACTGCACGGCCTCCGATGTGTGCATCGAACAAAAAAGCGTTGAATATTTCTGGAGGAATTCGCTGTCTCACTTTTCTACAAAAAATAGCAGAACTTTCTTCGCCAAGCTGGATCTGTCGAATGCATATCTCCAAATCGAAGTGACTGAAGAGTTCCGGGAGCTTTAAACGTTTAACACTCGTCGTGGTTTGTTCCAGTCTACTTGCTGGCCATCTGGTGTGGAAACTGTTCTCGCTATTCCTATTGACCCAACTGTGAAAAACTCGGCCCCTCGGTGTGATTCGAACCCACGCAGTAAGGGTAAGGCTTTAGTACAGTTAACGCTCTGACCACTTGAGCTACGAGGCCTCGCCGGAAGACGTGAGTTTTATCACATTCGGGCCTTCCCCTTACTGCGTGGGTTCGAATCCCACTGAGGCGCCGAGTTTTGCACAGTTGGGTCAATATGAATCATTGAAAATCTGCGAAAACATCTATGAATATATTTAAATTTATAAGGCATCGAAAATCAAAGAGAAAAGTTCATACTACTTAAGTAGTCATTTTTACAGAGTGTATCTTTTGAAGGCTGCTAAAAATAGTTTCTTCAACAGCCGGCGTCCAAAAGTAACTGAAATATCTTGGGATTATGCTGAACGATAATTAGTATTACAACCATATTTTCGAGTCAAAAACGCCTTTGATGAGTTAGCACATCTACTGTAAGTGCATTGGCATGAAACGACTCAACAACTGGGGCAGCTGACTCGTTCCTGGAACAAATGCGTCCTCTCATCAAAGGCGTCAGTGAGGACCACATTCAAGGCATAGACTATCTCACAAGCCCCGTGTTTCGGGATCCACATCGATTACGCTGGACCGAAAGTCTATCATGACAGTCAGAGCCACAATCAACCGCCTTTGACTACTGTTCAGTAGATTTAGTTGCTCAAAACTTTAGTGAGCGACAACAGAGGGAAGTTCATTTGCGTTCGCCATCTTATCACACGCAATCAAATGGACGGTTTGAACGATTCACCGATACGTTCAAGCGGGCTCTCTAGATGTCAAAGGGGGAGGCGACCATGGGAAAAGTTCTCGAAATATTCCTGTTGAACTATCCTGTAACCCCAAACCCAAACTCACCAAATGACTTCTATCCTGCATACCACTGGTGATAAATGCAGCATCAGCTTTTAGATGTAGTTAAGCTAATGTTGACGACGTCCTACTCAAGAGCGCATCGAAGACACGTTGGTATTTTGCTCCCTTCCCCAGTCAGTTTAAATTCACAAGGACTGCCATCAGAGTTGTAATAATTGTAACCACCAAACGCTCATTTCTTTCCCTGTGTAGAATTACAGATCAGCTCACAAAACGAAAGATGCCATTTAAAATCGCACAAATTATCCATAGAGTGACTACTGTACATCACATTTTATAATATTAATGTTTTCAACACTTAAAAAATTCGTTTATCTGATCGGTTTAGAAAACTTGGCAAATCTAAGTAGAACCTCCGTATCCGTCTGATGTTTCCATTTTCAAATTTTTGATATAGTTTGCTTCCTTGTAACAAACAGGGAGTTCATAGGTTCAACGCCTACGTTTCCCTCAAATAAACTGAAATTAGGCAAATGCAAATGCTGGAATTGACTAAGACATTTAGGCGTTGTTTTCGTGTCTAATAATTGTTTTGATTCCCACGAGTGCTAAGAATATGGAGCACGCAGATGTGCCACCCTGATCAACGTTCGTGTTTTTCTACTGTTTAAACAAACATCTATGCGCGTCTCAGCAATCCATCCTAACGCGAGAAGTTTGTGGGGGATTGCAGTCAAGATAGGCTGACACAGCTTGTGTATCCTCAGCCATCTCACGCAAAACACCTTCCACCACTTTTTAGCGCAAGGACTCAATCGCCACTTCCCACGCAAGCGGAAGATGCACTTCTCACCTAATTCCCCCTTCAACTCCTCTGCTGCACGTGTGATCCGATTCTGAGACTATCACGGTGTACAAGCACCGTCAACTGACGCCCCAACTCAGTTTACGCAGTCTGCCCACTTGTGTGTTTGTTCGTTTGGAGTGACAGACTGGTGGGGTGAGAGTCTTGCAGAAACGACCACTTCTTAAAGTGAGCTCTTGCTCGCTCACGCATGTGAGGTGTTAGTGTTTGAGCTCAGTGTGCAGTGCCTTTCAGTCGTTGACTGAGTGGATATGCAGCCTTTTAGGGAAGATGGCCCAGGCAAATGCAGGACTGCGTGCCACCCTTCTGGAACGCAAGGAATATAAGCGTCTGATATGCCAGGAGCAGCAAACCATGGTCCTCGCAGCCTGGTTTCCACTGGCCGTTCTCTGACACCCGGTTGCCTACTGGTAGATGCAGTTGCTTTCCCGCTGAGTACACAGTTCGTGAGCGTGGCTGCCCAGTCATCCTTATCGTCGTGATCCTTTGTGGTACTGTGATTGGTTAAAATCCTGGCCAAGTTTTGCTTGTGGACGCGGGGGAGGGGGAGGTGTGGTGGTACGCCTAGGTAGGGGGTGCGGTCGTGCCAGCAACCTGCGTCATCCCTCACCTCTGGTCTTCCTGACTACATCAGGAAAGCGGGCCCAGGTGGGGAGGAGAAGAGAGTGTGGTTGATTCGCGATCGGGCCCCTGTCTTCGCGACTACTTCCTGGAACTCGCCTCTTTGCATCCACTATCACTATAAACTAATTCACGCGCAAGTCACCGTTTCTGCGTCACCTTTCTGCGGAGCAAACGGCGGACATCGTCGGGTACGACAGTCGAACTGTCATCTTTAGTCACGTGCTACCCCCTGTCGGAAATGTTGAAAAGACAAACTACAAGTGTAATGCGCGCCTGTGTAATATTTCACCGTATTGTTAATATGGGATTGAATATGTGCACGCGGAAAAATCCTCTTCCTGTCGATCTGCTTTTTTGATGTATTCTTTCAAGCAGAAACTATTTTCTATGCATAGGATAACCGTGAATATCTGTGATTTTTCTGTCAGGAGTAGAGCTGTTACGTTGGTGAACTTGTCTTGTTTAAAATGTACATTACGGTGACAGCTCTATTTCATCCGGCGTCCGATGAGGCCATTGTGATATTTGACATATTTCCTGCGTAGGCCATATACTTAGATTTTCTGGGCTCACATTTCATAGCACATATCCATCGACCAGAGAGTTTGCTGAGGCGAAGGACTACTTAAAATAATTACCTGCCGTAGCGCCGCCTCGGTGATGTTTCGCGGTTTTTGCTGAGGAGAATAAGTGAGACCGAAACAGAACCCTTTTTTTGCGGTGAAACAATGAAAATATGACCAGGAGAAGCAGAATATAAAAAATGCAACGTATGTTCGTACACCGTTGTCACTTAAAAAATGATTAAACTCCCCGCGTACAATTTATTAAGTTGTTGGTAACTGCCCAGAACTAACCTTAAAGTTTGAAACTGGCATTCTTAGGTGGGCGTAAACGCGGGGATAACAAAGATACCGGCCTACTGGTTGTTCGAGCCAAATTTAAAACCAGCAGGCAGGCACCGTATAATTTGCTGTCAAGGAAATTAATTTTGTCCGAGAAAAAAGTTCTTCTTTGAAGGTTGTGCAAGACAGGCTGTGAAACAAGCATATGACACGATAGCGTACAATAGTGGCGTTAAGGTTTCGGTGTAAGACAAACAAAGTCCGTCAAGAATTTATGATTACAGTTCGTTTGATCCAGTCAAGCACCGGTTCGTTAAGGACAAAGATACTGAACCTTTTCGTGCAGTTTTGTCAATCAACGAGGCTACACCATAAAATATCCATTTCTCTTTCACCAAACAATGCGGTCCGCCTCCACTGTCACCGACACAGAGACCCTAAATAGACCAAAAATCAGACGAATAAGCTTGTTACACTCCCTCTGCACATGCCCTGATGGTAATTCTTACCCCATATGTGTTGTCAGTGCAGAAATGTGCCTCTGGATTAAGCGCCCTAAATGCGTTCTTGCAATCGGATGTCTTTGCGATTGGCACGCGCACTTCCAGGAGAGTTTCCGGTTGTTCTGGAAGTGGTTGATGTGGTGGATTCGGGATATCCCCCCAGCCAGCAAAGTTGCAGAAATGTCCAACGGGGAGGCTTAATCCAGGTTCTGGCAAACATGCAAACTCGGCCACGGGAGCTTTGTAGACAAAGGTGTTAGTCAACATCTTGGTTTATATGTAAATTCATAACATCTCCGTATCTTACGTATAATTATCACTGAAAATTATGAAAAGGTTCCGAAATTGAGCGACCAACACGGATCTTTCGCTAGTGCACGGACTCTTTTGAACAATCTGACTCTGATGAGGGGAATAGCTATAATAGCAGTTACGTGTCTATAGCGGAATTCAACACTATGGATGAGTTTCAGAACAGAAGTAGGTAGCCGAGATTACAATGTCATCTGATCTTGTCAGAAAAGTTTGGCTTACGTTCAACCTGGATGTTACAGAAATAATTTTCGTAGTTCCAGCCTTTTGATTTTTATCAAATATTATGATCTACCTTTTAATGTGATCAAACCGTTATTGCGACTCTACTCTGCTGCAACGAAATGACTATAGGACAAGTTCTAGATAGTACTTTTTCCAATCAATTGAACTATTATTGGCACAGTTTATTTTTAGCTCAAGACGACCGCTAACTGTGTAATTTGTAGTGATTTGTTCTTAAAAACATCTGAAATTTGCGAATGACTGATCAAAGATAATACTATAAATAAAGATACGCAAAACGGTTCTCATAATGAATTGATAAAAACTGATCAAATGTATATTGTATCACCTTGCGTAAAGGACGATTTGACGTTCATCGCACGACTACTTGGTTCAGCTTCAGGAGTGCGAAGTCGAAGCCAATGGGGGCTTTGTGGATAGGGAATCTCGGATGTATTATAATGCGGTCTACTATGACGCTGAACGCTGGAAGCCCGCGCCGGGTAAAGTTATGATCGCCTATGCGAACGACCATGGTGTTGCCGGTGATTTCATTATATGAGAATGGCTGGCCAAGTGGGGCAGGTTTGCATTGAAGCGCCGCAATTATACAGTGGGAGGCGGTCAACACCCATGTGGGCGCAATGAGGGTCCCTCCACAAAATGGAATTGGCCCATAAACTGAAGACATCAGTCCAACCTGCCAAAATGAATATTAAGTCAGGTTCTACTTCAAATATCCAAGTTTAATGTGTTGAAGCGTTGGGTCGGGGTTAGAGTTAGTTCTGCGGCTGGAGCACAGCAGTATTTACTAATCCTGGAGTTAAGCGTAAGGCCTTCTGTATTTTGGCTGAGGGGTGCTTCTCCTTCAACTTCCTACGAGTTGATTCGTGTAAAAATCATCAACAGGGAAGTCTAATAATGGGCGCATGGCTTATGGTAGTCTAGGTGCCGTAGAATGAGAATGGGGTTGAAATAGCGTTCCAGAGAGCATACAACTGAATCATACCGAGTTTTTTTCAACATAAGAAACTATCTACGGGTAATAAAAAAGGTCTCTTATGAGTTTTCATTTTTTTGTTAATGATGCACAATGTAAATCTACTACCTGCCATGGATAGCTATTTTCAGGGGCCGCCGTCTTTTTCGTCGTGTAACCTTCGGGCGGAGTCTGGGATTCCGGGCGATTTCCGCAATCCGGGACAATCCATCGATTAGAACTTCATCCTGGCCTTGAATGTAAAAACGTTAGTATATAAGCATTCAAAATATCCGAAATATTGCTGGAGTTCATTTACTTCCAAATCGAAAGATAAGTTAATTTTTGAAAACAGATTAGCAAGAAGAAAAAACGCATCGAGAATTTCTGGTCGAGGTGATACTACATTTACGTCATAATTTAAAGTAAATTTAAGGAAAACAACTAAGCGTTTAAAAGCTTCTACTGGTTACTGTAAAATGATGGTTGGTACCTATTACGGTGGCCACGAGGAGAATCGCTCCAAAGATATACACTGCTAACCACATCTGACTTTATTCGCAGAATGACGGGAGTTAAAGAGGCACGTTGAGTGTGAGAGACATTCTGATGTTTATATATTAATTGTCAGCTATGTAAACTAATGTACGATGGAGAAAATTGGGGCAAACCAATAGAAGAAACGGAAGCCTATGTTGTACGCAATGCTCCTGTTGTATTTTTCCAGATCTGCTGACTGTTCTGTAGGTCACTGTTCAAACAAACCTTTGCAGAGCTGTTGCAAAATTCTGGAATTAAAAATACCAACGGGTAGAAAATGTATTCTTTTGTCTGACAAACTAACATTACAGTGTCCTGGAATTGTAGTCGTACGCGTATTCTGAAAAATTCCATCAGTTAAGTGTCAAACACCAAAAAAATGATATCGTACATGTAGTAAATGGGAACTTTTCCCTGCGGTGAAGCAAGCAGGTGCTATAATGCAACGAAAGTTTGAAGAAACTTTAAGTATCAGAATTCTCATATTCAAAGGGTACTACACTTAATTGGGCTTGCAACCAGTCCTAACTCAAGTTCCACCCATTAAGCAGTAATAAAGTTTGCCATTTGTTAATATACTGGTGATTTCTTCTATGAATAACTAATCCATACCAAACATGCTTGCGCGGAATGTCGATATTTCTTAAAACCAGTCTACGCTAACTTTTTAATAAATTTCGCCAGTCGCATACATGAAACAGTGGCTGAATGCGGGTATTGGTGTTGCTTTAGAGAAAATGGCAGTGTTTTCGAAGCTGGAATAACACATTCGCAACTTTTCAAGGTATAAATCTACTATGAGCAAAGTGTACTGGCGTCAAAGCATCTCGCCGGGGCTTGCCACCTACATTCCGTCGTTGAATAGCGTAGACAAGGGGTATAAAATATACAATCTGACGCACATTCAGATTACCTTAGCATGAGGGTTGAAGGTCAAATTCCGGAACCCATGAATATGATCACTTAAAGCTCGATGGAAAAAGGAAAGAAGGAAGGCATAGTGTCGTACGAAAGCGTGAGTATGTCTGTGGACCGACAGTTAGACCGTCGATTTCGACGAAATCCACCGTGTGTTCCACAACAGGGTGCAACAGGCTCGGTGACTTGCGCGTGGATTAGTTTATAATGATAGTGGACTTGCGCAGCATTTACCACACTCTCTCTTCTCCACTTCCCACCTAAACCCGGTGTCAAGACAGAGTTAAGAAGACCGGAGGCGGGGGGGACGCAGGAGGATGGCACGGTTGAGCCCGCACCACCTGGCGTCTCACACCAAAACCCACGATCCACACAGCAAATGACCAGGATTTTGAAGAACAACAACAACAGCAGCAGCAACAACAGCAACAACACCTCAACAGGGGTCAGAAGAACGAGAATAATGTGAACCAAAAGATCGAAGTATAGCAGGACAAGATCAGGCGAATCACATCGTCAGTTTTATTGCAAAGGCTAGGTCTCTCTTTACACATTGCGATGTTAGTAGGCAGTCTGCACGCAGAGGGTAAAGATGAACTGTGCAATTACCAAGACCACGTGGCAAACCTAACACTACAATAGTTGGCCTCCAGCCACTCTCCGGACATCACCGTGCCTTTTAATTTGTCTTTCGCTGCTTTAAATGACGCTTCGCCTAGATTTCACGGAGCGTTGTGCATCGTGAACTGCAAATACAAGTACGAGTATAGACCCTAGAATATACTGGTCTACCCCAAGTTCGCAGTTACTTCCGCTGGAAATTAAAGGTTAAACATTTCTCAATTGGAGTATCCACCAGAAACCAGACGGGAAACGTTGGTGTACTCACTGATGAGCCGAACCACTCGCAGCTGTCACATATGGCGGAAGAATGTCGGCGAAACGCGCGTGTATGAGCTTTTAGCTGCTGCTAATATGGTATCCTCTTGCCCTAAAAATACAACTTATTTTGCACTCATTACTTGTTATCCACGTTGCGAATCGACAGGAAGCAGATGGTATACCGTGGAAAATCGTTTGATGACAACTGACCCTACTGTCTATGCTTGTTGTAAATTCCGAATTTAGAAAGCTGCGCATTGTAACACTATGAAGCGCAGTGCAAACATCATCAGACAACAGTTTGATTTAAGTTGCCGATAACTCCGAAGATTCAGCATGCATCACAGAAGCGGCCACGAAATTACCAAGCATGCCTCACCAACTTCTGTTTTATTGCGCCTAGTTAACTATAGAGTAACATCACTGAGACCGTGACTGAGTGGTTAGGGGCATTGGACGGGTCGCGGGATTGAGCTCCAGGTGTCCGACACCTCGGGGTTGGGCGATAACAGAGGGTGGTACATTTGCGTTCTCTCTCGTATCACCGGCAGTCAAATTGACGGTTTGAACGATTCGTCGATACGTTCAAGCGGGCTCAGTAGATATCAGAGGGGAGGGGATCGTGGGAAAAGTTCTCGAAATATCCCTGTTGAACTATCCTGTAACCCCATACCCAAACTCACCAAACGGCTTCTATCCCACGTCCTAGTTGTGATGGATGCAAAATCAACTTTTAGATGTAGGTAAGTTAATATTGACGACGTCATACTCAAGAGCGTATCAAATACGTGTTGGTATTTCGCTCCCTAACCCAGTCGGTTTGAATCCGCTGGAACCGCCAACAAAGTTGTAATAATTGTAACCACCAGACACTCATTTCTTTCCCTGTGTAGAATTACAGATCATCTCATAAAAGGAAAGATACCATTTAAGATCACCCCAATTATCCATGGAGTGACTACTGTACATCACATTTTGTAATGTTAATGTTTACAACACTTGGAAAAATTCGTTTATCTGTCTGGTTTCGAAATCTTATGTAGCCGTTTCATGTTTCCATTTGCAAATTTTTGATATAACTTGCTTCCTTGCAACAAACAGGGAGTTCAAAGGTTCAACACGTATGCCTCCCTCAAATAAACTGAAAGTAAAACTAAGCGAATGCAAATGCGGGTACTGACTGGGACATTTAGGCGTTGTTTTCGTGTCTAGTAAATGTTTTGAGGCCTGCGAGTGATAAGAACATGGAGAAAGCAGATGTGCCACCCGGATCAACGTTTGTGTTTTTCTACTTTAAAAAAACATCAATGCGCGACTCAGCAGTCCATCCAAACGCAAGGAGTTTGTGCAAGATTGCAGTCAAGATAGGCTGACACAGGTTGTGTATCCTCAGCCAGCACACGCAAAAACATCTTCCACCGCCTTTTAGCGCAAGGGCTCCATCGCCACCTCCCACGCAAGCGGAAGGTGCACTTCTCAGCGCCTTCCCCCTTCCACTCCTCTGCTGCATGTGTGATCCGGTTCTGAGACTATCACGGTGCACAAGCACCGTCGACTGACGCCCTAAATCAGTTTACGCAGTCAGCCCAGTTGTGTGTTTGTTCGTTCGGAGTGACAGGCTGGTGGGGTGAGAGTGTGAAAGAAACGACCACTTCTTAAAGTGAGCTCTTACTCGCTCAAGCATGTAAGGTGTTAGTGTTTGATCTCAGTGTGCAGTGCCTTTCAGTCGTTGACTGACTGGTTATCCTGCCTTTTAGGGAAGATGGCCCAGGCAAATGCAGGACTGCGTGTCACTCTTCTGGACCGCAAGGAATCTAAGCGTCTGATATGCCAGGATGAGCAAACCATGGCCCTCGCAGCCTGGTTTCCACTGGCGGTTCTCTGACACCCGGTTCCCTGCCAGTAGATGCGGTTGCGCTACCGCTGGATATACAGTTCGTGAGCATGACTGTCCAGTCATCCTTATCTTTGTGATCCGTTGTGGTACTGTGGTTGGTTAAAATCCTTGTCAATTTTTGCTTGCGGACGCGGGGGAAGGGGAGGTGCTGTGGTACGCCTAGGTAGGGGGTGCGGTCGTGCCAGCAACCTGCGCCCATCCTCACCTCTGGTCTTCCTGACTATGTCTGGACACCTGACACAGACGGGGAGGAGAAGAGAATGCGGTATATTTCGCGATGGTGCCTCCGTCTTCGCGACTACTTCCTGGAACTCGCCTCTTTGCATCCACTATCACTATCAACTAATTCACGCGCAAGTCACCGTTCCTGCGTCACTTTTCTGCGGAGCAAACAGCGGACATCGTCGTATACGTCAGTCGAACTGTCATCTTTAGTCATGTCGAAAATGTTGAAATAACAAACTACAAGTGTGACGCACGCCTGTGTAATATTTGGTATGGAATATTTGCTCTCAGGGAAGTCACAGTCCTGTCGACCTTCTGTTGTGGTGTATTCGTCTATGCAGAATCTGATTTCTATGCATAGCATAACAGTAAATATCTGTGAATTTTCTGTCAGGAGTAGAGCTATTCAGGCAAAAACACTTATTTTTTAAAGGTTATGTATGACAGGCTGTGAAACAAGCGTATGACACAATGGTGTACAATAGTGTCGTTGAAGCTCCGGTGTAATGCAAACAAAGTCATTCAAGCATTTGTGATTACAGTTCGTTTGATCCAATCGAGCACCGGTCCGTTGAGTACAAAGACACTGAACTTTCCCGTGCAATTGTAGTCAGTAAAAGAAGACAGGCCATAAAATATCCATTTCTTTTTCACCAAACAATGCAGTCCGCCTCCACTGTCACCGATACAGAGACCCTAAGTAGACCAAAAATTAGACTTGTTACATTCACTCTGCGCATGCTCTGATGGTAATTCTTACCCCATATTTGTTGTCAGTGCAGAAATGAACGTCTTTATTAACCGTCGGGAAAAATTTCGTGCAATCGGATGTCTTTGCGATTGGCACGCGCAATTCCATGAGGGTTTCCGGTTGGTCGCTAAGTGGTTGATGTGGTGGATTCGGGATGTCCCCCCAGCCAGCAAAGTTGCAGAAATGTCCAGTGGGGAGGCTTAATTTGGGTTCTGGCAAACATGCGAACTCCGCCACTGGAGCTTAACAGAAAAAGGATTTAGCTTGCATCTTGGTTTATTTGCAACTTCATAACATCTCTGCGTCCAACGGATAATTTTCACTGAAAGTATTGAAATAATTCCAAAATTGAGCCGCTGATATGGATTTTTTGTTAAAGCGCGGACTCTTTTGAACAATCTGACTCTGAATAGGGAGATAGCTATAGTAGCAGTTACGTGTCTATAGCGGGATTCAACCCCATGAATAAGTTTGAGAACAGTAGGTAGATAGCATAGATCATAATGTCATCTGATCTTGTCAAACAGGCTTGGCCTACGTTCAGCCTGCATGGTATCGAAATATGTTTCTCACTTCCTGCCTTTTAATGTTCATGAAAATTTATAATCTACCTTTTACTGTGATCAAACAGTTATTGTGACCCTTCTCCTTAACAATAAAATGACTATAGGGCAAGTTCTGGATAGTGCTTTTTCCCAACCGAAGATATTTAATTGAACTATTAATAAAACATTTTGTTTTTAGTTCAAGTCGACTGTCGACCGTGTTATTTGCAGTGCAGCGAAAGAGGAATGATTTGATTTTAAAGAATTTAAGTTTTGCCAACATTCGATCAAAGACAGTGTTATAAATGACGACACAAAAAACGGTTTTCATAATACGTTAATGAAAACTGACAAATGTATATTGCATTAACTTGCGTAAAGGATCATTTGACGTACATCGTATGACTGCTTGGTTCAGCTTCAGAAGTGCGAAGTCGAAGCCGATAAAGTCTCCGTTGACAGGGAACTTCGGATGTATTATAATTCTGTCTACTATGATGCTGAATGCTGGAGGACGGCGCTGGGTAAAGTTATGATCGCCTATGCGAACGACCATGGTGTTGCCGGTGATTTCCTTATATGAGAATGGCTGGCCAAACGGGGCAGGCTTGCATTGAAGTGCCGGAATTATGCAGTGGGCGGCGGTCAACACCCATGTGGGCGCAATGAGGGTCCCTCCACAGAATGGGAATGGACCATACGCTGAAGACATCAGTCCAACCTACCACAGTGAATAATTATTAAGGTTCTAGTTCAAATATCGAACTTTAGTTTGCTGAAGCGTTCGATCGGAGTTACATTTGCAGTAGATGTGCTAACTCATAAAATGTCAACATGAACTCTGAAATGCGTTTTCGACACAAAAAGATTAATTAAGTAGGGTTGTAATATTCATAACCATGGATCATATTCCCATAATAATTTAGCTACGTCAAGATGCCAGCTTTCAAAATAACTTCTTTTCCGCAGTCTGTACAAATTTCCCTCTGTAAAAATGACTACTTGTGTAGCATGAAATTTCGCACTGACTTATGATGCCCTTGCAAATTCAAACATATAGCATAGGAAACGTGTGTTAAAATGTCCGCTCTTTTGCTCATTCAGTAGAAGACAACGCTTTCTTTAAATTTTAAACTGGGAGAAGGGGTGAAAGTCGGTTTTAAAAAAGTTTTTAATTATGACATTTTTTAAGACCGCTAAGCGTCCTTTCATAAAACATAATGTCTCTGCATTTACTAACGTTGCTTGTAAAGTTTACAATATGCTCATATCCACTGATAAATTTTATGAACCTCTATACGGTCGCCTCTTAATACCGTAGAGAAACGTAGGATTTTCCGTACAGGGAAAATATAAGGCTTATAGTTTAGAAGCCCTGAATGCAAGTGCAACGACATGTCGGTTTCGAATTTATCCGGGAATTAGAAAGGTTTTTATGAACCGGATTATACACCTTCATCAGGAATAAAATTCGAATAAGACGTAATATTATAACAAATGGGTAAAAAGACAAATATTTTAATGCATGTTTTCTATAAAATATATTTTAATTTATATAAGCATTAAAATCGAAGAGAAAATTCAATGCTACCTACAGTCAGTGACCGATCTCATGAAATGCTGGCGGAGATTCTGAATTGCCTTTTCGAGTAGGGAGGATTACTTAGGCGTGGTTGTAATACTGATTATCTTGCGGTATAATCCCATAGTATTTTGGACTCGGCAAGATGTCGGCTCTGGAATACATTGCTTTCTAAATTCCCGTAGAAACTGTATTCTGCAAAAAATGACTACTTAAGTCGCATGCATCTTTCTCATTGATTTTCGATGGTCTTTCACGTGCAAATATATTTTATAGAAACCAAGAACAAAATTATGCTTTATTTCGGCTGCTTGATAGAGAATGACGTCATCTTTATTCTTTATGCTTGATAAGGAAACATAATTAGGTTTCAAAAAGATTTTAATTAGGAGATTTTTTAAGACCGTGCAATGTCCATTCATATAGCATCGAACCTGTCCGTTCACCACTGCTCCTCATGAAATGTACAACATAGATTGCATCTATTGAAAGATTTTATGGACTCTGTATAATATCTTTTCAAAAACATAGAAGAATATATGATTTCCTTTACGTGAAGCGCATGCATCTTGTAGGCTTAAATCAACATGCGCTAATGCGACGACTGATCAGGCTCTAAATTATTCGGCAATTTAAAAACTATTTAAAAAAATAATTATACTCCTCTCTATCAAACGGCTAAAAGAAAACCTATTCCTGTTCAGGGTTTCTCTGAAAGATATTTGAAATTGCAAGACCATCGAAAATCAATGAGAAAAATGCATGCTACTTATGTAGCCATTTTTTGTCGAATTCAGTTTCTACGGGAGTTTAAGAAGCAATGTACTCCAAAGCCGACATCTTTCCGAGTCCGAAATACTATGGGATTTTATCGCAAGATAATCAGTATAACAACCGCGTCTAAGTAATCCTTCCCATTCGAAAACGCATTTCAGAATTTCAGCCAACATTTTACGAGATCGGTCACTCACTGAAAGTGGATATTTTTTACAGAATTTGGTTTTTGCAGGCGGCCGAAATGAAGGCCGTCCGGAAAGCCGGCATCCTGAGGTAACTGACATATCATGGGATTATGCTGCACGTTTATTAATATTACAACCTTAATTAATCTTTATGAGTCGAAAACGCACTTCAGAATTCCGGTTAGTACTTCATGATTTAGCACATATACTGTAGTTCTGGGGTTGGAGCACGGTAGCATTTACCAAACCCCGAGTTTAACGGAAGCCTATCTGCATTTCGGCGGATGTGGGGCTTCGTTTTTCAGTGTCCTACCTGTTGGGTCATGTAAGCAATTTCGATAGGAAAGTGTAACGGTGGACGCATTGCTAATCGCAGTCTCAGAGTCCTGGAATGAGAATATGGCTAAAACGGCGTTTTAGAAGGCATAAAACTGAATCATGCCGGGTTTTTCCAACATAAAAAACTGTCTATGATTAATCAACATGATTGCGAAAAAGCCTCTTATGGGTTTCTCATTCCACATCGTCTGAGTATTAGCGAAAAAAGCAAATGCTGCACACTGTCAATTCATTACATGCCACGGATAGCTATTTTTAGGGGCTTCCGTCTTTTTCTTCGCGTGACCTTCAGGCGGAGTCTGGGAGTCCGGGCGATTTCCGCAATCCCGGGGCAGCCCATTGATCAGAAATTCATCTTGGCCTTTAATGTAAAAAAGCCAACATATAATCATGCGATATATCTAAGATATTGTTGGAGTTCAATTACTTCCAAATAACCATAAAAGTGAAGGCAAAACTTCGAGTTCCAGGTGTATGCATAAGTGAAGAAAAAGAGTCGAGCACCGGAGTAGTGTATCGCATTCCGTGTCAAAATTGTCCTTGTAACTACACAGGACAGACTGGACGCATGCTCGAATCTCGCATACACGAACATAAGCTGGCTGTGCGGTGAGGCGACGCATTATCACAAGTGGCCGCCCACACCTACGAAATGGGTCACGAGTTTAACTTCGCAACCACCAAAATAGTCGCCCACGCCGGAAACAAAACAGGCCGAGAATTGATTGAAGCCTGAGCCTCGGATGAGAACTCGGTCAATCGATTTATCGATCTGGCGCCGGCGTACAGAGCCCAACGTAGTCACCTCCAGGAGTGCGACGTCGGTCGATGACTGGGCCTACGTGCCTTATAACTGCCGCTTGTCCTGTTTCTGCCACTACCTCTGACGATGGACTCCTGTACGAGTCTGAATGCTCAGGATAATAAACGATGTGTTCCGGTGCTCGACTCTTCTTCTTCACTTAATCATACAAGTTAATTTTCGAGAGCATTAAGAAGTTCTAATTAAAATGATGTTACGTTTACGTCCTAATCAAAAGTAAATATAGGAAAAATAACTAAGCGTTTAAAAGCTTCCACTGGTTACTGTAAAATAATGGTTGATACCTTTTACGGTGGCCACGAGGAGAATCGCTTCAAAGATGCACACTGCTAACCACATCTGACGATATTCGCGGAATATCGAAGCTTAAAGATGCACGTTGAATGTGAGAGACTTTCATGCTTATATATTAATTATCAGGTATGTAAGCTAATGTGAGCTGGCAAAAATTGGAGCAAACCAATAGGAAAAAACGAAAACATATTTGCACGCAAAGTTCCTGTTGGAGTTTTTCAGATCTGCTGACTGTTATGTAGGTCACTGTTCAAATAAACCTTTGCAGAGCTGTTGCAAAATACTGGAGTTATAAATATAAGCGGGTAGAAAATGTATTCTTTTGTCTGACAGACTAACATTACCGTGTCCTGGAATTATAGTCGAACACGTATTCTGAGAAAATCTAGCAGTTAAGTGTCAAAAACCAGAAAATGATGTCATACATGTAGTAAATGAGAACTTTTCCCTTGCGGTGAAGCAAGCAGGTGCTAAGAGCCAACGAAAGTTTGAAGAAACTTTTTGATTGTTAGAATAATATATATATAATGTTAGGGGGCGCTCATCGATCGTTCATACGGAACTCACTCGTTCCGTTGTGCCTTAAGGGCTCTCTCTCGAGCCCAACCGGCAGCCGCGCAGCGGCGCATGATATATAGGCAGAATGACATTACCGACAAAGACAAGGGAGACTGGAATGGCCATTTCTGGCTTATTAGCCGTCGTCAGCCAGCCATACCCAAGTCCGAAGTGTGGAACACCCGAGCCTCGAACTCGCGACCTGTTGGCTCGTGGCCCGGTGAGTAGAGGCGTTGACTTCTAAACCAACAGGTCGCGAGTTCGAGGCTCGGGTGTTCCACACTTCGGACTTGGGTATGGCTGGCTGACGACGGCTAATAAGCCAGAAATGGCCATTCCAGTCTCCCTTGTCTTTGTCGGTAATATCATTCTGCCTATATATATATATATATATATATATATATATCAGAATTCAGATATTCAAAGGGTAGTACATGTGAGTGAGTTAGCAACCAGTCCACATTCAAGGTCCACTCATAAAGCAGTAATAGAGATTGTGATTTGTTAATATACTGGTGATTTCTTCTATGAATAACTAAACGATACCAAACATGCTTGCGCGGAGTGTCAATATTTCTTAAAACCAGTCTACACGAACTTTTTAATAAAGTTCGCCAATGAAATACGTTAAACAGTGGTTGAATGCGGGTATCGATGTTGCTTTCGAGAATATGATGGTGTATTCGAAGTTAAAATTACAAAGTCGCAAATTTTCAAGGTATAAATCTATCATGAGCAAATTATTACGGCGTCAAAGCAACTCGTAAGGGCTTTTCATCTTCATTCCATCGCTGAATAGCGTAGGCAAAGGGTATAGAGTGCGCAATCTGGTGCAGTTTCTGACAACATTAACATGAAGGTTGAAGGTCATATTCCGGAAGACATGATCCGAATGATGAAAAAGATCACCTCGAGGTCGATAAGAAAAGGAAAGACGGAAGGCATGCTGTCGTACGAAAGCGTGAGTATGTCTGTGGACCGACAGTTCGACCGTAGATTTCGAAGAAATTCACCGGGTGTTCCACAACAAGGTGTAGCAGGTTCTGTGACTTGCGCGCGAATTAGTTTATAGTGATAGTGGACTCGCGCAGCATCTACCGCACTCTCTCTTCTTCACTCCCCAACTGGACCCGGTGTCAAGACAGAGTCAAGAAGACCAAAGGCGAACAACCGAATACTCTCATGGAAGTGCGCGTGCCGATCGCAAAGACATCCGATCGCACGAAATTTTTCCCGACGGTTAATAAAGACGTTCATTTCCGCACTGACAACAAATATGGGGTAAGAATTACCTTCAGAGCATGCGCAGAGTGAATGTAACAAGTCTAATTTTTGGTCTATTTAGGGTCTCTGTATCGGTGACAGTGGAGGCGGACTGCATTGTTTGGTGAAAAAGAAATGGATATTTTATGGCCTGTCTTCTTTTACTGACTACAATTGCACGTGAAAGTTCAGTGTCTTTGTACTCAACGGACCGGTGCTCGATTGGATCAAACGAACTGTAATCACAAATGCTTGAATGACTTTGTTTGCATTACACCGGAACTCCAACGGCACTATTGTACACCACTGTGTCCTACGCTTGTTTCACAGCCTGTCATACATAACCTTTAAAAAAAAGTGTTTTTGCCTGAATAGCTCTACTCCTGACAGAAAATTCACGGATATTTACGATTATGCTATGCATAGAAATCAGATTCTGCATAGACGAATACACCACAACAGCAGGTCGACAGGACAGTGACTTCCCTGAGAGCAAGTATCCAATCCCAAATTAAAAATACGGCGAAATCGTATACAGGCGTGTGCCGCATTTGTAGTTTGTCTTTTCAACATTTGCGACAGGGGGTAGCACGTGACTAAAGATGACAGTCCGACTGTCGTACCCGACGATGTCCGCCGTTTGCTCTGCAGAAAGGTGACGCAGGAACGGTGGCTTGCGCGTGAATTAGTTGATAGTGATAGTGGATGCAAAGAGGCGAGTTCCAGGAAGTAGTCGCGAAGACAGGGGCCCGATCGCGACATATACCGCATTCTCTTCTCCTCCACATCTGTGTCCGGTGTCCAGACATAGTCAGGAAGACCAGAGGTGAGGGATGGCGCAGGTTGCTGGCACGACCGCACCCCCTACCTAGGCGTACCATCACACCTTCCCCTCCCCCGCGTCCACAAGCAAAACTTGGCCAGGATTTTAACCAATCACTGTACCACAACGGAACAGAAAGATAAGGATGACTGGACAGTCATGCTCACGAACTGTATACCCAGCGGTAGCGCAACTGCATCTACCGGCAGGGTGCCGGGTGCCAGAGAACCGCCAGTGGAAACCAGGCTGCGAGGGCCATGGTTTGCTCATCCTGGCATATCAGACGCTTAGATTCCTTGCGGTCCAGAAGAGTGACACGCAGTCCTGCATTTGCCTGGGCCATCACCCTTCAAAGGCAGGATAACCAGTCAGTCAACGACTGAAAGGCACTGCACACTGAGCTCAAACACTAACACCTCACATGCTTGAGCGAGTAAGAGCTCACTTTAAGAAGTGGTCGTTTCTGCAAGACTCTCACCCCACCAGTCTGTCACTCCAAACGAACAAACACACAACTGGACTGACTGCGTAAACTGAGTTGGGGCTTCAGTCGACGGTGCTTGTGCGCCGTGATAGTCTCAGAACCGGATCACACAGGCAGCGGAGGAGTTGAAGGGGGAAGGCGCTGAGAAGTGCACCTTCCGCTTGCGTGGGATGTGGCAAATGAGTCCTTGCGCTAAAAGGCGGCGGGAGATGTTTTTGCGTGTGCTGGCTGAGGATACACAAGCTGCGTCAGCCTATCTTGAGTGCAATCTCGCACAAACTTCTCGCGTTTGTATGGACTGCTGAGACGCGCATAGATGTTTTTTTTAAAGTAGAAAAACACGAACGTTGATCAGGGTGGCACATCTGCGTTCTCCATATTCTTAGCATTCGTGGGAATCAAAACAATTATTAGACACGTAAACAACGCCTAAATGTCTTTGTCAATACCAGCATTTGCATTTGCTTAATTTCCGTTTATTTGAGGGAGACACACGTGTTAAACCTTTGAACTCCCTGTTTGTTTCAAGGAAGCATATTATATCCAAAATTTGAAAATGGAAACATGAAACGGCTACATAAGATTTCGAAACCAAACAGATATACGAATTTTCCAAGTGTTGTAAACATTAACATTACAAAATTTGATGTACAGTAGTCACTCCATGGATAATTGGGGTGATCTTAAATGGCATCTTTCGTTTTGTGAGATGATCTGTAATTCTACACAGGTAAAGAAATGAGCGGTTGGTGGTTACAATTATTACAACTCTGATGGCGGTCCTAGTGAATTTAAACTGACTGGGGAAGGGAGCAAAATGCCAACGTGTCTTCGATGCGCTCTTGAGTATGACGCCGTCAGCATTAGCTTAACTACATCTAAAAGCTGATGCTGCATTTATCACCAGTGGTATGCAGGATAGAAGTCGTTTGTTGAGTTTGGATTTGGGGTTACAGGATAGTTCAACAGGAATATTTCGATAACATTTCCCATGGTCGCCTCCCCCTTTGACATCTAGAGAGCCCGCTTGAACTTATCGACGGATCGTTCAAACCGTCAATTTGACTGCGTGTGATACAATGGCGTTCTCCATATCCTTAGCACTCGTGGGAATCAAAACAATTATCAGACACGAAAACAACGCCTAAATGTTCTACTCAATACCAGCATTTGCATTTGCCTAGTTTCAGTTTATTTGAGGGAGACACACGTGTTGGACCTTTGAACTCCCTGTTTGTTTCAAGGAAGCCAATTATATCAAAAATTTTGTGACCGATCAGTCACAAACGCAGTTGCGTAAGGGCGCTATACCGGCGTGTTGAGACGCACTGCAGTGAAATGGAAGACAAGGTTGCTGAATTACCGTATCTTCGACGGGTAATGAGAGCCAATGGCTACCCGCGCAACTTTGTCAACCAGTGCATGCGAAAAGGACACCAGAGACCAAATCCAACTAGCCCCAAATTTTGGCGGGCTCTTCCGTACGTGAAAAACGTCTCCGAAGCCGTCAGTCGTCTTCTCACTCCACTTGGAGTTGGGGTTGCACACAGGCCGGAGGCAAACATTAGACGCCAAATCATGAGGCCAAAAGACCCGCTGCCACGGCAGGAAACGTCTGGAGTCGTTTACCGGATCTGGTGTAGTTGCGGACAAAGCAATTATGTCGGTGAAACTGGGAGATTACTTCGTACGCGACTTGCCGAGCACGCAGCAGCAGTGAGGCGGGGAGACGCTAACTCTCAGGTGGCGGCACACTCGACGGGACCCGGCCATATTTTCAAATTTCAAGAGGCCGAAATCCTCGCAAGGGGTAACAACCGCGTGAGCCGCGGGCTGCTCGAGTCCTGGTTCTCAGGCCCGCAATCCATCAACAAACACAATGACCTCCCGGTGCCCTATTCCGTATTGCGATTTTCTTTGGGCAGGGGGATCAGTCACGTGGGGAGGGCGCGGGTGAGCAATTATCACGGTGACTGTGAGCCAGTTTGCCGAGCAATCGTCACACCAGCATCGAGCACGGATGACGACATCGCGGCAATTAACAACTCGGACTCGGGCCGCCAAGCCAACGCCGCATCAATTACGACCCCAGCGGCGATTGTGAGAACTGTTAATTGCAGTCCCCACACGGTCCCACGGCAGCCACGTGCTATAAATACTGCACTCCTGGTGCCACCTTCACATCTATCTGCGAATGTCTCTGATGATGGATTCGAGTGAGAATCCGAAACGTCAGGCAAATAAACTTCTTGTCCCAGTGATCGCATCTTCATCTTCTGAGACCGTGTTTCTCGATCCACTGGAGGCAATGTAGGTTAAGGTTCGGGTGGTTGCTAAGGCAACATGTTCCCTTGAATCGAGTGACATCAAAGAACGCGTCGCTTTCATGCTCTGCAGTGAGCCGGAGAATTTCTCCAGAAATATTCAACGCTTTTTTGTTTTATTTGCTCACCGGAGGCCGTGCGTTCATGTGTTAAGTAGGCTTGGAGATGAGGATAGTGTCGGAGGCGGTATCTTTCTGGAGGCATACTAGTGTGCCATTGACAATAACCATAAGTTACATACTTTCGCCGCGCTTCAGACCTTGTTTTAAACGTGGTCAAAATTAAGTGAGATTTTGGACGGTAATGGATCGAAGGACGTTTTGGGCGTCTCGCCCTCCTCTTGAGTACCCCTTGTTCGGAGTGCTGGCCGGCTGGACCGTGATTCTCCCTGTGCCCTTGCTTATGACATTTCCAACAAACGCGCTTCTTACAACATCTATTTTTTGCTGGCAGCAGCATGAACCTTCGTGGCAGCAAGTGCGGGACTGAGCTGTTCGACTAAGGCGGAATTATGCTTAAGATTTTTGGGCCATAGGGTGGACTGGGAGATTTTTTCCATTCTTTTGAGCGGGCGGATTCCCATTTCGGCATAGTAAAGAGCGCGCACAAAGATGAGACACTTAAACGGATGTTCCGTCATCATACATAGTTTGAACTTGTATCCTCCCTACTGAAGATACTGGTGAGTGTCAGATAATCGTCTGTCTCATTCTCCAACACATTCAGGCGCTGGTCTCGGGACTCGAACACTGATGATTCCTCCGTGAACGTCTCTCAAATTTGTTGGACGGATTCGTCGAATGTGAATTTACAGAAGCACGGTAGAAAGACGTCGGTGTACCGCACGTGCATTCTGGTGTCCAATTTGCGCAATAGCAGGCGCACCTTCCATGCATCATTGGCATTAGAAAATGTAACGCGGAAATGCATTCTCATCGTGTAAACTAAAAACTCGGAAGTCACGTCCGAGTCGGCATCATATACTGCTAACAGCTACTACGACCGCTGACGCAGACTGCTTCCTAGAGGATTATGAATCGGTAAAGTGGAAATTGAACTTCTCCATCACGGAATCCACCATCTTCATATGATCTGTTTCGAACTAAGCCTGTTGTTGTTGTTGTTGTTGTTGTTGTTGTTGTTGTTGCAGGCTAAGCCGTAATTTCTCCACGATAATAGACATTGTGAGTCCTGAGTCGGCATCTTGTTGTGTACTTGCCGCATGCATCGATGGTCGCCCGTTCAATAACCCTCTCTGATCGGATTCCCAAGTCCGAACTTAACAGCAAGGGCGGAAGAAGAGAAGTACACTGGCGTATTCTAGCAGTGTATACATGGTGATCAAAGGAACATATGGGAATTTTCAATGTCAGACTGAAACTGGGCCAATCAGAAACTGCCCTTGAGTGGTTAGCATGTTGGCTGGATTTCTGACTCGTTTGACTGGCCCGGTATCAGCATGCGTACGGCGTGTGGGCTTTTGCTACGCTGTTTCTGGCATATGAACTTCAGAGAGTAATCAAGCTACTAATTTCAGTAATCATTTAAAGTAAAACGCGATGTTTACTATCCGAGACGGGACATCATAGGGTCAGACCCAAATTGCAGGTGAACATATGAATCGAAGACATTTAAAGACGACTGAATAACCGAACAATGTCTATTCTGCGAACATGTGGCACTGCATATAGTATAAATTTCATGTGACAAAAGTGTTATGCCGTACATCTGACATAGCTATTGGCTAAAAGTCCAGACGCTTGTTTCGCAATGTTTTCTGCGTGTTTTGTGGTAAATGAACTCCAAAGAATGGTCAAGTTAATAATTTCAGAAATTATTATGAGCAGGACGTGGAGTTAAGCGTCCAGGACATGACTTCTTGGGTGCAGACCCGAATAGCAAATAAACCCTTGAGTCGAAGTCGACCAACTACTGTGAAATAACCGCGTAATGTCCATTGTGCAAACTAACGGCACTATAAGTAGCATAAATTCGTATGGCAAAGGTGTTATACCGTATTCTTGATACAGAAAGTCTCTCTACGGATGGATTCCTTTCTAACAGGAACCCCCCTCTGAAAGCCTCCTACATTTTGTGCGCCAATCAGTTGAATAAACGAATGAAGTCCTAACCCAAACTGCAAATCGAAGTCGACCATCTACTGTGGAATAACCACGTAATGTCTATACTGCAAACTGGTGGTACTGCAAGTACCATAAATTCATACAGCAAGGGCGTTATACCGCACTTTCGACGCAACAAGTCTCCCAAAAGATTGATTTGTTTCTACCAGGAATCCCCCTCTGAAGGCCTCTTACAGTTTGATGAGCCAAACAATTGAATAAGTGAACGAAATTAATCTAGTTCACGTTGTCAGCAGATTAACATCCATCTTGAAACAATCGTCGCGGAGATCGGTGAATTACTCAAACTTCCAAAAACACTTGTGTACCATGGCGAGTAGCTATTACGTGTGGCAGTGTGACAGTGACGAAACATGACGAAGATCCAGTGCTTTTAGATCGACAAGTGCAAGTCCAATGACATGTGTGGACTTGTCCTTGTCGACAAAATCCTGCCATCATTGTCATTGTCGAAATTTACAAACACGTGCAAGAAACAGGCACCAACCTTTCCTGATTGCTGGACGACTACGGGCAAGCCGGTTTGGCATTCGATCTTAGGGTCAACATTCCAGGCCTATGCAGCGCAATGATAATTAATCAGTAATTGAAAGTGATACCGAACGGAGACTAGGTATAGAAGAATTATCAATTAGGACTTAATGAATGTTGTCAGTTGGCTCAATAGGTTGTAGATTTGGATCACAAGCCTTAGTAGTCGACACGGTGAGATTCGGAGCTCAGATATTCGCTATGAGTTTAGACGCGAATTTCTAGTCTGGATTACCTCATACTCGGGAGTCCTAATGTTGCCGAAGAAGTCGATTAATTTCAAATGTTTGTATGAAATACACTTGTTGCATTTACGCTCAATAAACGGACTGCGGGTTTCGAAAATGCCCACGGAAGAATTCAAAAGACCGGTTAGCGGGCATTTGTTTGCTTTCGAGAAATTCTCGTCGGGCCGGTATATTTATTTGGGGGTGGAATGTGGTCAAAACAGTTGAGGGATAAGAAAAATAATCGACTACGTTTCGTTCCTCCATACAATGGGATGTGGGGAAGGGTGGAGGTAAAAAGAGACAGTGAGTTAGGAGGCAGTGAGGGTTACACAGAGCCGTGCAAGGGCAAAGAGGGTGCAGAGAAGTGCATGCTTTTAACCGGTCTTTAGCACGGCCGATTCGGGGACCGCATAAGACCGGCCTTTATGACCTGGCGTCAGCAGATGCTGACACAGTGGTTGGGGTTAGTTCGGTGAGAAGGCTTCGTTAAGGTTCACACGATGTCCAGAGTCAACAGTGTATGCGGGAATGATGCTAAATGTGCTCGTAGTTTTGCCTTCTCTCAATCGAGCCGAGTGTTGTTCCCGTACTCCTTTGAATGGGTGCCCACTCATGCAACGAATATCATTTGCTCCACAGGGCCGAGTAAAGAAGTAAATGAACACTGTGGGGGGGGGGTATGAGCTGATAGCCTATTCTTTCTTTTCTCGTGCAAAAGAGAGTTGGTCGAGAGTAAGGCCCAGACTCTTGCTGCAGGGAAGGGTCGTATGAGATCTTGGTCAAGGCATCATTTCGAGAATTCTCCGTATGTGTGTGTTCGACTGCTGCTCCTAACACCAACACGACAGAAATACAAAACGCGATCGGCCACGACAAGTTGTAGCAAAACCTGCGAGTCGTCAGTGAAAAATGGCGTGCATTTATAGAATCTCGTTCAAGTTGGCTAGCATTCTATCCAGTCGCTTTCAGGAACAAAGAATTTTGGCGGGCGTGCACCAGTCGGGTTCTAAGGAGGCACCATGGCCAAGTGTGGGGGTTTTATGGCATACCTAGACGAGGTCGTAATGCCGTATCAGTCACTATGACCAATTTCGTCCACAGTTGGGTCACCGGCGTGGACAGTAAACTGGTACATGGTAAATGGAAGACGGGGGATGAGGCACACTCGGGGCGATAAATCGGCACTGCAAAACAGTGCACTCATCCCTGCAGTAAGTGTGACACGATGGCGGTAACATTTACTGTTGACAGGATAAACTGGGGAGGGTTTTTGAGTGACTGGACGACGTCAAGTCAGGTTGCAATGCCTTCTCCTTAATGGAATTGTTATGGTACGCTCTCCCACATGAGACCCGAGTCATCCTTACTTCCGTCCTGTTGCCTGAAGTTGGCACCAGATCACGTTTGGCACTCGTTAACTGGCTGTTTATCGTCGCCAACGACTGTAACCGAACCCTCCTCCCAACAACCATGCCACCAGACAAAGGGAGGAGGTGAGGATGGGAGCGTGCCGTAGGTGTCGCCCAAGTCTGCCAGCATTTCGGGGTGCGGTGGCAGACCCGGCTGCCGGCAGACGTCGCGAACACTGGAACCCCTGCGCCCTTCATTTTCGTTGTTGGTCAAAATCCTGGTCGTTTGCCGTGTGGACCAGGGAGTGTGAAATAGAGCGCCAAGGTGCGGACTCAACCACGCCATCCGTCTGCGCCCTATCTCGCCTCCGATCTTGACGCTGTCTTGGCACTGGGTTCGGGTGGGAGAGAAGAAGGGAGTGTGGTAGATGCTATGAAAGCCTACTGCAATTATAAAATAACTCACGCACGTCAGCTTGCTGTGCAGCACAGTGCAAATGCCTTCAAGTTTTATAATGACAGCCGGTTAAAGACCTCTACGTGAAACGCTCAAGTGCCCTCGTGCATAAAGTAACACAAGACATGCGAGTGATTAAAGAACGCGATATGCGGACGGGTTTCAGAGTGCTGAATAGTGATTGGTCAAACATTTTCATGCGGGCAGAGAGGACTACTGAGACAATTCTTGAGTTTGAATTTTATTAAATAATGCTTAAGTAATACTTCTAATTACTGAGAGACCCGGAAGATGTCATTAAGAAAGTCGGTCAAATGAGACAGTTAGTCAAATAAGAAGTTATTATATAGTTACTCGCTTTGAAAATGTCACGCAGCTCAGCCTACATTTATTTAGTTATTTAGTATAGATAGCTAGCTAGTCGGTTAGTTGGCATAGTTAGTTAGTTAGTCGCGATAGTTAGTTGGATAGTTAGTATAGTTAGTCAGTTCGTTAGTTAGTTAAGTAGTTAGTTTTTTACGGCTTTTGGTTAGATATGGCGACGAGGATGTGCCAATCATTTAACCGACATAACTGGTGGATTGTGCGGCAAACGGTCGATATTTAGGATAATCAGTTGGATGTGCTATTATTGGACGGCAATTTGCTATCGCATTATCACTCTGGTTACCACATTCCTCTGCTTCTCTAGCAGAGGATTTTCACAACTTTAAAATAGTCCAAAGACCCCACGGTGTTGAAGGCACTCACCAAGCTTGCGGAGGCGAAAGTGATGGCCAAGTTTATCGGGGACTGTATTGAGAGAAATGAGTATCCAAACCATTATTGGAGAGCGCTGCGTCGTAGTCGTACAGTTATTACCCCAGAAACCCTGAAGAGATGCGCTGAGAATCAACTGGAAAGTACCCTCGTAAAATTAGAGGAACTTGAGCGTCACGTGTGTCAACGCACAGCCGTCCTAGATATCCTGACAGACGAGGAAAGGCAAGAATTCGACATCTACACTCGGGCTATAAAAAAGAAACGTGAAGAGGCAAAACGCTCTGCGCTTCTTAGGAGTTTACATTAGATGAAACCCCAGTCACGGTTTCCGAAAGATCTAGCGCGGTACGTACACAACTACTCTTATATGACACTTGATAAAACATCACTTGCAGTAGTATCCCTTGGTCCAAAGTTTTGCATAACTCGTCGAAAAGTAAATCAGTTAGAATTGGAAACTCAGTTCGAGAACCTCTGGAACCAAACCTTCGATCTATTGCCCGTTTCCACAAACAGTATCCAACACTTTAAATCCACACTAGTGAATTGCAGCTATCAATACCTAAACAAAGGGCCGAAAGTCGAGGATTGCTGACAAAAGCACACGTGGAAAAATTAAAAGAAGTTCGGGAGAACAAAGAGATCTTGGTAAATAGACCTGACAAAGGAACAGACGTCGTCATAATGAACAGATCGGACTACGTAGCGAAGATACAGTCCGTACTATCTGATCAGAAGAAATTCAGAAGGGTAGATATAGAAAAGGATTGCACAAATGACACGAAGGCGAAATTGACTGACTTTTTAAGAAGGCTCCACACAGGAGGTCACATAAGTGACCATGACTTCGAACACCTCCGGCCAGTCGGCACACATATTCCTCGATTATATGGTTTACCTAAGATTCATAAGGAAGGCCTACCGGTTCGTCCTATTTTAGATATGCGGAACTCTCCGTATCATGCGATAGCTAAGTGGTTAACAGAGAAACTCAAGCCCATACCACATCAACTGGCACCACGCAGTTATGGAGATAGCTCAACCTTAACTGCATGATGATGTTTTCACTAGACGTCGCATTCTTTTTTACAAACGTCCCGGTCACCGAGACAGTTGATTACATCTGTGATTTTCTATCTACCAGTCATCAAGAAATAGGAATACGACGAAAACACTCAAGGAACTATTACTAAGAAGCACATTAAATATGCTGCTCCTTTTTGCAACCAACTCCATAGACAAATAGACGGCATTGCCGTGGGCTCGCCTCTTGGACCTCTCTTAGTCGACGTATTCATGGGCAAGCTGGAGAGATTTCAAGTAAGCGATCAGATCAAAAAGCTTAAACATTATGGTCGCTATGTTGATGATATCTTTGCGATTGCAACCCCAGAAACCGACGTCGCTGCCCTCCTAAATGCTGCAAATCAGGCACATCTGTCGATTAAATTCACGTCGGAGATGGAATCGGCAGGTTCGCTTCCTTTCTTAGATGTCATTATTAACAGGAGATCTGACGGTAGCATCCGAAGGAGCGTCTATCGGAAGAAAACCTGGTCAGGACAATTCACGAACTTCGCTAGTTTCGTACGTCTCCAACAAAAACGGAATCTCGTCAGTTGTTTGGTATAAAGGGCTAGAGAAATTTGTTCAACAGATACTACCGAGGATGGACTTAGAAAAATCCTGGACTTGCTTTGCGAAAATGGGTACCCTGACAGGTTCATTGCAAAGGACCTTGCTGAACGACCCGAAAAACCCACTACACTGACCGCCGAAAAGAAAACGTTGTTCCTCAAAGTCCCCTTCCAAGGAGACGCTGAAAGTGAACTCCTAAGGAGATGCGTTGACCAAGCTGTCTCGGGAACCTTCTTAGCAGCAAGGGTTCGCATATCATTCTCTACTAACCCTATTATACGCGGAGAAGGCAAGGATAGGCTGCCACCTCATACCGCCTCAATGTGCATCTACTCATTCACTGGCTCCTGTGGAGCAAGTTATGTTGGCCGTACGAGTCGGCGCCTTTCCAAAAGAATACCAGAACACCTTCCCGCATGGCTGTCAAAGGGTGAAACTAGGAGAATAGACAGCGCCATCCTTGCGCACGCAGTGGATTCAGGGCATCGTGTGGACCCCGCTGAAGCATTTCGTGTGATTTACAAGGTCCCCCCGAGCTACCCTAAGCTACTGGGCCAGCGCCTGTTAGCAACAGAAGAAGGGGTCGCCATCAGGTTACGAAAACCGACCCTATGCGCCCTATGCTCAAAGGTTGGCTAAGCACATACAACTTTCTGCGCCCTTCCGCTCTTGCCCAGCCTGGAATTTAAAAAACTAACTTTTATCGATTTTTTTTCACTGGCTGTACCCCGTCCTGTGTAACTGTATTGGCCTGATGAGAAGTTACCGAAAGGAACGTTCACTCGTCACTGGTTCTTCTGAACATAGTTATGGGGATTTTCACAACTTTGCCGTTTGTTAGTTTTAACTCATTAGCGTTCTACTTTTTCGCTTCCGTTTTGTTTTTTTTTGGGTTGTGCGCTCTACTAGATTTCGTCCGTAAGTGCGTTAGATGACGCATCCCCGCTGTAGTGGCCCTGATCCGAGCGCCCGTGTCTCAACGCTGGGCCTCTCGCGAGTGTCTGCACGTGTGTAACGTCCCGTGATCTGTACAGGGTTGTTTGAATGCCGTGGCACTTTTGGCGCGCGGACCTAGGATGGAGATGGCGTAGCCGCATGTTGGTGAAGATGGCCGGTGTCCCTTCCACTCTCTTCCGCCGATCCCCTCTCCCGCTCCTTATCGTGTCGTAACGTTCGTACCGCTGCCCTCACTACATCGGCAACTCCCTCGGCCCTTCCCTGCAGTTGCCCCCAGCGCTGCGCTCCCCACCGGTTGTCCAGCTGGCATGTTGGCCTCGCCTCTCCACCCAGACAGGTCATTCGACTGTGGTAACTCATCTCGCGTGTACTTTTAACTGTCATTATACTCCTTTGCAATTCCCTTTTCTGTTCATTATATTTTCTCGTCCACCGATCGTTTCTTCTTCCTTTATGTATGGATGAGTATCGTGAACTGCTAACAATCGTATTCAGATCAACACAAGCCAGGATCTCCTCCTCGGTATTCCGTTACGTGGTTGTGCGCTACCCTTGACGTCCTCGGCCGCTACACGTGCGCACCAGGGCTGTCTGGCATTCGCCCACTCGGCTCTCCAACCGACCAATCAGATTCAAGGCCGAGTCAGACGTGGCCTGCCTTAAGACACTGACGCGTACTCTGGCGGACACTTGAGCCGCCGCTCTGCCGGCGTAGGACGCGCACTCGTCCGGCTGCCAACTCTCCCCAGTTATCCTATACAGAAGATACGATCTTCCTCGCTGGCGTCCCACTTCTTCTCTTTCCATTCGGGACCGGGCCTGAAGGTCGTGTTAGCCAGAGCCTTTCACTTTGGGTTCTGCGATAGTACCGCATACTCCGAATGCTACGATCTGATTTGAGGAAATAACTGCTACTTACAAGAATGACGTAGTGCAGAACGTTTCATCATCACATTTAATTTCAGAGTACTGACTCCATGTGCGGAGCTTCCGTGCCATCTTGCAGTCAGTCGAGGAAGATGCGATTACTGCAACCAGGGGTTTATTCACCCAACGTTTCTGATTCTCACTTGAGACCTTCATTAGAGACAGTCAGTGAACAGGGTCCGCTTTAAGGGAAACAGTAGGCGTTCTTCGGATTTCTGATAAATTTGGATGCTATTTGTATTCAGCCTGTTTTCTATAGTAGTAACAACTGCAGTATAAATTCAAGTAGGTAAACGCATTTTAATGTCGGAGGCTATTAAAGCAAGTGCCAAGGGTGTTCTGCAACAATCTTCATCAATGTGAAACCAGAGTTGATATCCAGTGGGAACTAGGCATGGATAGGAATGGTCACGTCCTTTTCGTACAAAATAAATTTACTACTGATACTCGCTGTATATGAATTCACACGCTGTCCCAATCTTATATTTCATTACATAGATCTAAGCACTAATTTCGTTTGAACCTAACATCAAGGAACGAAATTTGTACGTTGGAAAGTTCCACTAAAAGGTATTCGCATAGGACGCCGTGTCATCAAAAATAGGCTTCGCAACGGACAGAAAATTAGTATGATTCAGAGGTCCACGTTCACTTTACTAAGACGTGTTCGCCAACCAATAAGCCTCCTTTGTTCAGCTATACGGATGAGACCGAAGTTAAGTAAGTCCCTTAGTGCAGAGATACGGGCCTTACTCACCGATTAACCGACTCGCGTCCGCGTTTCTTGTGTGTGGTTCGGCAAATAAGCAAGAAGTCGTCAGTTTAGGATATATAATTTCGTTTGTAAACCATCCACGTATAGGGTTACACACTTTCCCATGGACGAATGAAAAGAAATTAATAGTTGCACAATCTAATGCACAATGTAATAAACCTTACGCCGGTATCGGAAATCACTTGAACCGTCGTTTTAGCTTGAAGGCAGTGGGACATTATTATTTTATCTAGTTTTTGCATTTGCCTAATGCATTGTCGCTATGCATTCAGCCCTCGCAGCCTGATGTGTGCTGGCAGTTTCCCGATATCTGATTCCATGGCGCTAGACGGGCTTCCGCTCCCACTGTGTACACAGGTCTTGTGCATGACTGTCCAGTCCTCCACGTCTTTTCTGCTGTTGTTGTTGTTGTTGTTAATATCGGTCATAATTCAGGTAAAATTTCCCTGTTGACCAGGTGTGTGGGTTAAAACGCCAAGGTGCAGGCTCGGCCGCGCCAACCACGAGCGCCATCCGCGTCTCCGGTTTTCTCGACTCTGTCACGACACGGGGCCCAGATGGGGTAGAAGAGACGGTGCGATAGACGCTACGTAAGTCTATTCTCACTATAAACTACTTCACGCACAAGTCACCCTACCTGCTTCACCTTGTTGTGTAGCACACGGTGGACGTCGTTGGACGTGACGGTCGAACTATCATGTATCGGTAACACCATCGGATGACGAACAATATTAGTTAAGTAAAGAGCCGCGTATGTAGCGAAAATAGAGCAGTTTGAGCCTAAACTCGGAAACATCTGCCCATCTCCAAAGGCGTGGCTTGCTCGCTAACTTATCTGGTGACTGCGTAGCGCGTCTACAGGTGGCGGAGAGTTTAGCAGCATTTAACAAACACTTGCTACGATACGACCAATAGTCAATCGCAGGCCAGAAGGGACACTACCGTCATAGGTCTAACGGACCGACTGCATGATAAAATACCACAATGGTCGGCGACTGCATCGTGACAGGGAGAGCCATTGTCATAGCAGACGGCGAAACACAAAAGAGTATCAGAAATCTGATCAGTTGATCAAAGACACGCCACGATCAATGAGTACAGTGAAATAATTCTGCATAAGCAGGTATCAATAAAAACAAGTTACCCAATTTCCTCCTTGGCGGCCGCCATGGTCCTTGGCAAAAAACAACCTAATTCTTGAAAAACCAGTCGAAGTAAGCCGCACAAGATATCGAGGACAAATTTCGTCCAGTGATTTGATAGTACGACTAGGGCAAGTGCATTAAATTGCGATAGTAAAACAGAAGATCAATCACCCAACACCAAATGAAAAATATTTCGATAAATTGTGGTGCAAAGTTTTTGAAAATTGAAAAATATTTAAGCAGTAATAAAAAATCGTGTGCGCTCGAATTCACACCAAGTCAACGATCAATAGTTTTAGACATTTAATGCACGCTGGTGTGAATCTCGGTCCAAACAAAATTACATATGCTCAGAAGTTATGTAATTAAAAACTGTAAATAGTCTTGCGATGAACGTACTATGGGCGAAAGCCATTTGACTGGTGTATGGCTGCGTCCTTCATAATGTTTATTTGGAGCCCGAACATGCGTGTTTAGTATGGATTAATTTGATACACAACTAAATTGATTAAGGCCATTTTAGTCAAGTTCCTGAGGGGGACATCCCAGAAATAAAGTGAGCCGTAGAAAAAATATCGATCACTGACCTAGAATGACCTAGAATTAAAATGTTTTCAGAGCCCTTAATCACAATCACACGGTCTTAAAGGTATTAGGCGAGTCTCTCGACTTAACACATTATTGTAAATTAAGTAATTACCATGCGGTCCTGGGAGTTCTCAGTCGGTTGTCTAAGGAAAGATTTCTTGTGCTGTTTCATTAAACGATAGACGGAATTCTAAAATGTTTTTCCGATAACGAATATACAAAAGAAATAATATTTTTATGCCTGTTTTAGATGAAATCTAACTGAATCTTCAAAGGAATCAAAAATCAATGAGAAGATTTCGTGCGACTGAAGTAGTTATTTTTTACAGAGTGTCGTTCTTGCACGCGACTGAAAAAATGTTTTTTTTTTCGAAAGCCAGCATCGCGAGGCAACTGAAATATTATAGAATTATGCTGTACGTTGATTGATTTTAAAACCCTACCCAAATAACCTTTTCGAGTCAAAAACGCATTTCAGAATTTCGGTTAACATCTCATGGGTTATTATTGCATGTGGCAGCGAATCGCATCTTTTTCAAATGTTTTATTTGAAGAAAGCGGACCATTCGATTTAAGAATATCTTTCCGATCCCTGCCATTTAACTTGTATTCAGAGTCTCCAAACAATTCTATGTGTATCTTACCTGCAAGGAAACTCGCACATTTTATACATGCTGTTAGGAAGATATCACATAGTGCTCGTAAATGTTTGCATGAGGGTGTTGAACATGTTGCAGACTTTATAAATAGCATTAGTAAATCGACGTTTTCGGTGTTTTGTAGGTAGAATTTCACGATTTTAAAAGTCTGTTAACAAAAAACTTGTTAAAATCGAAAAGTACATTTAGTTCAAGTATGAAATTCGAAAGAGACATAATTCACTGTGACATGAGCGCAAGGAAGACTGCTTTTGTGCACTTTTTCTATAAAATATATTCGAGTGCATAAGGCTGTCGAAAATCAATGAGAAAAATTCACACTGTATAAGTAGTCGTTCTTACTGAGTATAGACTTTCATACAGTCGGAAAGAAGCTTGATCAAAAGTCAACATCCTGTCATGACTACAATGTGTTGTGACTATGCAACGCGAAAGGTGATTCTATGACCCTGCTTAAGTAATCTTTTTCTAATTGAGGACACATTTGAGAAGTTTGGTTATCATTTCATTTGATAGCATCGCCTCTGTCTATGATAAGTTGACCCCAAGAAAAAACGGCCCCGGAAGGGCTTTGCACAGAAGGCGAGTTGGATCATTATTGAGGGCTTACCTAAAGGGGCAACAGTCGATGGAGAAAAAAGGCATTCGCTGAGAATATGCAGATTAATATGCTTTGTTTTCAGCAAAAAAGCTTTTCGGACTGCGCACACCTGGAAAACGCCGAACATGGGATATTGTGACACGCCTAGATGCAGATTCAGACCTTTTAAGGCCTAACCCCTGGGATGAGGTGTCTGACCGGTTCGGACAGTGTTCTGGTGCATGGGGGAGGGATAGTGAGTTCTGGTCTGCGGACTGCGTCTCCTAAGCATCCAGTGTCCCCAACCTCACGCGCGTTCAAAATATCACAGTTTGCTAAAATGTCACAAATGGGAGGGCTGCCAACCTAAAGAACTAAAGGGTATTTAAATAGTTATGACGCAGAATGTTTCAAAAAAAAGAAATATTTATGTAGGAGGAATACGCTGAAATTCACAAGAAGATAGTACTGATGATTTTTCATTGCCATTTAATGTACGCTCGTGCGAATCTCAGTTCAAACAAAATTACATATGCGCAAAAGTTAATAGAAACCTTTAATAGTCTTGGGTTCATCATCCTCTGTGGTTTGAGAAACAAGCTATTTGGCTGGTGTGTGTCGTCGTTCTTCATAATGCTATTCGGAACCCGATCATATTTATTTCTTATCGCGTAATTTTAGACAGAGCTGACTTAGCCAAGGCTATTTCATTCGAGTTCCTAAGTGAAACGCCTCAGGAATAAAGGATACTGTGGGCAATATGTTGATTTGTAACCCAGACAATGAAATATTATACGAATCTACGACCACAGGCGCACAATTCTAAAGATATTAGGTGAACGTCGCATGTAAAAAGCCCTCTGCCTGCTTTCTGCAGATCGTAAAGCCAGTTTAAAATAAACATATTATTGTAAATTAACTAATAACTCAGCGGTTTTTAGAATTCTCAGCCCATCTTCGAAGGAAAGATTTGTTGGGCTATCTAGTGCGGATGATAACCGAAATTCTGAAATGTGTCATCAGTTAGAAAAACTTATTTAAGCAGGGCCGTAGAATCAACTGTCGAACTGCAAAGCATTTCAGTCATATCAACACGCCGGCTTTTACGCGAGCTTCCTTCTAGCCGATTTCAAGAACTAGACTCGGTATCAAATGACTGCTTATGCAATAGGCATTTTTTAATTTGATTATGTGAAAAATTTAAACGCAACAGTCCTTCTTTTACCTTTGTGGTGGCAAATCCCGTCTTCTTCAAAATGGACACTCAGCATTAATAAATCGACAGACATGGTGCTTTTTAGGTAGCCATTTCACGGTCTTAAAAATCTAATTAAAAAATCTTGAAGGCAAAAAGGAGGGATAGTGTGTTCTGGTCTTCGGACTCCGTTCCCAAAGTCCCTAGCGTACCCAACCTCTCCTGCCGTCAAACCAGCAGGGTTCGCCAAAGTTTCGAAAGTGGGAGACTTGTCAAGTTAGGGATAAACCGGTCTTCCTCTCAGGGCGGAGAGTCAGACTAGAGCGGCTCCTTCTCGAGCTGTCCCTTTCTGTTTTCTGCGAACGCGCTATTCGTCGCCCGGACCAGGCGTGTGTGTGTGGCTGTGCTGGCTGCAACAAATAAAGAAGTCAGTATCATGCCTTCCCAAGTGGTATGCTGCCATCTATTTGCCTTTGTGCTCGACATAACACAACCAGGACAGGCAATAAATAAAACTGCTCAGACCCTGTTTCTAAACTGTGACCTTATGAGACCAGAAGGACACACGAATGACGGCTCCTCATTTAGAAGACCCACTTGTCGCCGTTATCCCAACCGAAAACGTTGACATCCAAAGACTTAGACGCGGATTTAGTTACTCATTCGATGTGGAAATACGAAAAGTCAGACAGAATTAGTGTTCCCGATACATCTCGTCTCCCAAGGGATAGTGAGAATCTGCGCGTCTGCTCGGGGCTCCAGGTCTACTGCCTTAATGGACACGATGAACCTCTTAGCAGCTCGGATGTACAGCCCTTTCCGTCTCGTAGTCAAAACAACATAAGTAATGCCAGCCATCATAGCAAACTGACGTAGCCACGTTGAATCGGTATCAGCCCTTTTGTCATGGCAAGGGAAACTACAGGAATCGAACTATAAATCAAACGGCAACTGGTTCTTCTTCGAGAGTCAATGATGCTTTCTCGGGTCAGGTGGCAAATGAGAGCAAATGCCTCCTCTCTCGCCTGCACCCAGCCCACCGGACCACTCGGCATGCGCGACAATTGACAGCAGCTGCAGTTACTGTTTTCGCCACCTACTGAGCACAGGAAGTGCTTGAAAACGAGTATGCAGTCCCTAGGTCAACCCCCCACACATTTGAAGGAACACCTGATTTTGTTCTCGACATCGCGTAGTCACGTTGGGACTAAATTCATCCATAGACATGTCCCTGCAACAGCGGAATTCCACGTTGCATTTAATTCTAAGCCCGGTCTCCACTTACACACAGTCCGTAAGAAAACAAAACGTGTTTCATAGGCCAAAACAGGACTCACGAATATGGAGGAGGGGGTTTATTGCAGGTTCGTGCCGTGTATGATATGACATTGAAAGTAAATTGAGGGGGAAATTTTTGTGATAACTACTTCTTGATGTTCGTCTGCGTAAAGTACAGTAGGCGGACTAACTCACGAACTTCCAACCGAAATTCCGAAATCCGTTTTCGTTTCGAAGGGAGTAATTAACTGGGGTTGTTAAAATAGTCAGCCAGCAACAAAATTCTATAATATGTCAGTTACGTCAGGATGCCGGCTTTCGAATGAACTTCCTTCCGGCTGCGTGCAGAAACTACACTCTGTAAAAAAACGACTACTTACGTAGCATGCATTTTTCTCATTGATTTTCGATGCCATTAAAAGTCAAATTATATTTCATGGAAAACGTGCATGAAAATATCCACTATTTTGCTCATTCGGTAGAAAATTAGTCTTCTTCTAATTTTATACTCGAAGGAGGGACATAATTCGGTTTTGAAAAAGTTTCTAATTGTGAGACTTTTGAATACCGTGAAATGGCCGTTCATAAATCGTCATGTCTCCGCATTTACCAATGTGGCTTGGAAAGCTAACAATATGGATCAAATCCACTGCTTAATTTTTTGAACCCTATATAGTCTCCTTTATTGCCGTAGAAAAATGTACGGTTTTCCGTACGCAGAAAATCTAGGGCTTGTAGTTTGGAAACCCTGAATGCAAGTGTAACGGCAGGTCGGATTCAAAATTATTCGGGAATTGGAAAAGTTTTTGATAACCGAATTATATTCTTTCTTCGAATGTAGGATTGGAAGAAGACGTAATTTTCCACCGAATGAGCAAAAGAGTGAATATTTTCATGCACGTTTTCCTTGAAATATAATTTGACTTTTAATGGCATCGAAAATCAATGAGAAAAATTCATGCTACGTAAGTAGTCGGTTTTTTACAGAGTGTAGTTTTTACATGCAGCCGGAAGGAAGTTCATTCAAAAGCCGGCATCCTGACGTAACTGACATATTATAAAATTATGTTGCTGGCTGACTAGTTTTACAACGCCAGTTAATTACTCCTTTCGAAACGAAAACGGGTTTCGAAATTTCGGTTGTCATTTCATGAGTTAGCCCACCTACAATATGTCTGAGTAATTTATGATAAGATACACGCTTGTTATGCTAGAGTGATTAAAACAGGCGATATGCGGACAGGTTTCAGAGTGCTGAAGAGTGATTGATCGAAAATTTGCACGCGAACCGTGACAGCTACTGGGACTATTCTTGGGTTTTAATTTTGCAAAATTATGTTTAGGTGATACTTCCAGTCACTGGGAGATCCGGAAGATGTTATTAAGAAAGTCGGCCAAGTAAGAAAGTTAGTCAACTAAGAAGGTTGTACATAGTTACTCGCTTTGAAAGTTTCGAGCAGCTCGCCCGAAATTTAGTTAATTAGTCAGTTAGTATAGTTAGTCAGGAAGGTAGATAGTTAGCTGGCATAGTTAGTTAATCAGTTATTTAGTTAGTTATTATAATTAGTTAGTATCGTTAGTTAGCCAGTATATTTAGCCGATCAGTTAGTTAGTTAGTATAGTTAATTAGGTAGTTGATTAGCCTGGTTAGCATAGTCAGTCAGTATTGTTAGTTTATACTCACTCGTTTTGAAAGTTTTACGTAGCTCGCCAAAACCTTGGTTTTTTATGTCTTTTGGTTTGTCAGTGGTCCGTCCAGAGCCGTATTTATTCCGCATCCTCAAATTCACCCTTCATTCCCATCATAGTCTTATTGGCAAGTTATTTTCAAGCATTCTGAAATCAGTAATTGATGCTTAGGAGATCATAATTTTCCGAAATAAATTGAACGTTGGTTCCAATCCTTTAACCATCCAAGTTAAGCTTAAGAACTTCTCAAACTTACTGTTTCAGAAAAACAGTTCAATTTTTGATCAGATTTGGTTATGTAGCCGCACCTGAGGTAATCAAATCCCAGCCACCCCTACTACGGGACCGGTGGTAATAGGGGTTTTTACAGGTGGGACCGGGGAGCGCACAGGCGACGAGGTCAAGTAGTCATATGCAAAAGAAAGGCTACTGGGAATGCGCGGTTGTACTTTGAATGGTTGAGAAATAGTTTCCCTGACCCTAACCACTAAATCTAACCCCTAATCATAGTCTATACCTCAACAGTAATGTGCCCGTCAGGTAGGACTACATAACCTCATCTTACCTATTTAAAAAAACGCTTAACGAATGCGTACTGATGCTTGCAGTTAGAATATTGATGCGCAGTTTGGTAATTCCAAGAAGTCTTCAGTCTCTTTAGAACCCAATTCGTCTCGTTCACTTATAAACTATTGAAGAGATTTCGTAGAAAGTTCCTCCACTTTTGTTGCAAGGAATAAAAATGACTGCACAGATATGCTCCTTTTCCTCTGAGCTACCGAGATGCTGGACAGGGCCTTACTTCACGTCAACCACTGCGTCCACCCTTGTCTCCAATGGGCCCCACTAGGACAGGCCACTGATGCGCTGGAGAGCGCGGATAAAATGCCGGCCAACCAGCTCGAATACAGTGATGTGAACTCTCACAACGCGCTGGAAGTTTTGGTACCTAACGGACGATAAATGCAAACTGTGCCCACTGCCCACGCACGTTCGCAGACAGCATGGACCGATTTGGTCACATACGCATCCGCGGCAACTGAATTCACTGCAATTTCGACACGTCTAGTAAACCCTTCGCCTACGACAACTACCGGCTACTCTTCGGCCTGCGTGGCCACTAGTAGCAGCAAAACCACCGCAACAAACTTAACAGAGCCCGACCCATTCTGCCTTTACTGCCTTTACGGTATGATCGATCAGTTGCGAGCCCATCACACAGACACTGGTGAACGAGTGCCTGGCACGCCAACAAACACTACCGCAGCCTATCCGACTGCTAAAAGTGTCCCCGTATATTCAACCACCGCATGGGTCTACTCGGTCACATGCGTCCCCATGAAATATAATTTAAAGATGGTAGGTTTTTTGGGAAAAGGGGGAACTTTATTGGTAAATGTGGGGCTTCGGCTTCCCGGGTTGTTGTACGACTTGCGTAAGTGTACGAAAAACTGTCAGTATCTAAGACATGCCTGAAAATCAATAGTGCTCCGGCGTTCCTGCCAGTAAGCGTCCGCCGTATACACTATTGTGCATTGACCAGGTTTCGTCTGTCTCACTTTTCCTCGGGAGATTTGCACATTACGTCAAATTAGATATATCGATTTATTCATGACTCTTCTGAATGCATGTTTTCAGGAAGTTCTCGGCCTTTGCTAGTAGGGCAGACGCCGACGATGAGAGTCTTGTCACATGCAAGAGTTTGCCCAGTATCTAGTGTATGTACGGCTATTTGTGGATGTTGATCTCGACTCTTAACGGTTAACTGATGTTCGTGGATGCGTATGGAGAGACAATTCCCAGTTTGACTACAATATACAGCATTACAAGTCTCGCAAGGGATCTTATGGACGCGTCCTTCTTATTCAGATAGCCGATCCTATGCGCAGGGCGCACAAACTAACTGCGTATCGTAGTCGCCGTCTTGTGAGCCACCTACATCTCAGACACATGCTTAGTGTAAGTGAGGGTTCATTAGGTATTGGCTTTGGGTGGCTGCTTGGAACTATCTGCTTCCTAATCTTCTGACTCATGGCTTCTTAGGCATTGATATGCAAAGTCTTTACGGCAAAAATTTCAAGAAAATATTTCAAACAGATGATAGAGTTCCATTCTCCAGCCCTCATAGTGGGAACAGTATGTTTTTGCTCGTCGTAGCAAGCTTGATGGAGATAAGTACCCGGCCAGACGCTTAAAAAACTGTCGGACACTTCTGTACATCGAGAGCTTGTCATGCTTAGTTTAAGGACACCTGAGGAAGCACCAAACAAGCTTGGCTCATAAATCGACGACTACACTTTTCAAACAAATTCTACGCCCTAATGATGAATTTGACTACTTAGTTAGAAAAGATGCCGTCTATAAGATGTCATTCGATGACTGCAATGAAGTATATCGTTGTCACGATTGAAAACCTGCCGACACACGCATACACGAACATCAGTTGACGGTAGAAGGACGAGATCACCTTTTCAATGTTGCCATGCATACGCCGTAAACCAGACATAAATTTGACTGGAACATGACACTTAAGTAAAAAAAGGCCGAGAATTTTTAGAGGCCACACATTCCGACTACTCGTTCATAAATCGGCATATAGAATTAGATGCAGGGTACAACAGTCCCAAAGAAGAGTGGAAGAAGTGACAGCCAACCAGAACGCAATGTTAATCTCTCAGGACGGACAGAGCAATATCAACTTTTAAGCATGTTTGAGCACAATTTCTTCACGTCTGAGGACGACCCGAAGAATCGGAGTAGAACACGCACGAAATAGACTTTGTTATCGGTGCCAAAGGACTTATTCCCTTCGAATTATACTTTTTGGTGAGGGGGGGCCCTAAGGCACAACGGGACGAGTGAGTTCTGTAACGGGATCGGTGGACGCCCCCTTCCACCATTGTATATACTCAATCGCAATCGACAGGACAACGAACCTCTGGCTCGATGCTCAGAGCGATGGACTTCTAACCAACAGGTTGCGGGATCAGGCCCCGCGTGTTGCATACCTCGGGGTTGGGAATGGCTGGCGGACGACGGCAAATTACTTGAGACTAGTCATTCCGGTTTCCCTTTGATTTGTTGCTAATGCCGTTCTACCCGCATGCATCATATACTTATGTCTGACGCAGTGAATAAAAAACACCTGGTAGTTATAGATGCGATGGAGCCGACAAACACAAGGGAGACCGAAATGGCCATTTCTGGCTTATTAGTCGTCGTCCGCCAGTAATACCCAAGCCAGAAATGACCATTCCGGTCTCCCTAGTCTTTGTCGGCTCCATCTCGTCTATATCTACTATTAGTCGCTGTGCGACTGCCTGCGAGGGTTCTAGTATGAGCCCCAAGGCACAACGGAACGAGCATGTTCCGTAACCTACCGGATCGGTGAGCGTCCACTGTCATAATACCTGGTGATATTTTTATTGGGAAAAACACTTTGTAGAGCAAAATATTTGCAGTCTAATCTGTGCTATTTAATTGTGCGCGACAGTGTTCTGTCTGATCCAGCTGAGCACAGTTGGAGTGCGTCCAAACACCGTGAATTCCCCAGAGCAGTGTTTGCTGGTGTAGGAGGCTACCCCGTAGACAACCCATTTGCCACCTTCTGTTAAACGGTTCAATCCTCCTCTGCTGTCGCCCATACAGGCAGCCTGAATAACACGAAAAGCAAACTATTAGGCTTGTTATATTGGGTCGTCCAATGCGTTCGTGCTATCTGCAGTTATTCACAATTTTATAATGTTACAATTTTTTGACGTTTTCATGTAATATGCCATTTTGTTTCTATAGCCAAACATTTGTAGACTCTCTTTATTAATATGTAGTTTGAATTGGATTTTTTCATCTGCAGCCCGAAAGAAATGAAAGGTCAGGTTGGCAAACATAAACAACTTCCGACATCTTTTCTTATTTGGGTTTATTAGACCAGTCAAATCACTGGAGGAAGGTTCTGTTGTTGAAGGAATAGCTCACGGGTGGTTTGCCCTTTCCAAAAAAGGCGATTTCGACACGACGGACGCTCCGCGCTCTGGACAGAAGTCATTCTTTGATGAGGATCGTCTGAGTGCTTTACTCCATGCAGATCTGCGTCAGCCAATTCAAGAATTGGCCAGAAAGATTGAATATGACAGACTGCAAAAAATAACTCGTCGTCTACGATCAATGGGAAAGGCCAGAAGGCCTGGTTCTTGGGTTCGTACGCTCTGAGCTAGGACAACACGATTCGGCGTGCAAATGTCTGTGACTCATTACTGGCCCGACATTGGATCACATGTCGACAACGTAGACCATTACTGAAGCTCATTATCGCTGAGGATGAAATACGGCATTTGTACGTTACTATGAAACGAAGGAAAAAATGGCTAAACCCTAACAAGCAAGCAACACTTAGAACCTGATCTTCATCTTCGCCAGTGAATGCTGTGTGTCTGGCGGGATATAAACAGAACCATCTAGTATGGCTTGTTTGAAAGAAACCAGCTCACTAGTGTAAGACTTTGCAATTAATAATTTCGCCGTCTAAATAAGGCAATTCAGCAAAAACGGCCAGAGCCTCGAAATGATGTGGTTTTACATTATGACGAAGTCGGGCCTCACGCCAAAAAACCGGTCATAATGCTATTAAAGTGCTTTGCTTGAGATCTGTATTGCATTTTCCATATTTTCCAGACCTTGGTTCACTGGGTTACAAACTTCTTCGAGCACTGAAAGCCAATCTAACCAGAGTTTCTTTCAGTAACTTCGCGAATCCTCAAAACTGGATTGATGACTTCTTTGCATCGCAGCCCGCGATGACGTTGCTAACGACGAAGCGGAATGCAAAACTGATTAATCATGCGAACGATATATAAGAATATTAGGAAATTTTGAATGATTAAAGGGCGCATGAACATATGTGCCAACCTAGTATTTATTCCTTGGGCTTTATGAAAACAAGTCTTACGCCATATTTGCCGTCTAAACAAACATTCTTTTCGTTGCCAGCCGACGGATGTCTTTTCCGACAATCGGACACTCTTGTTTTTGACCCTCGTATTTCCATCAGCATTTCCGGCTGATAAGGATGCGGTAGGCTTGGTGGATTTGGAATCAGTCCCCATCCGGCAAAGTAGCAGAAGTCGTCATCCTTGATTCTCGATCCGGATTCCACTAGGCATTCTAACTCCGCCACACGTGCTATGGCGATTGAAAAGTTTCATTGCGAGTTTTGATGCCATATGCATGAAGTCTCTTAAGCAAGTGAGACCTTATAATATGAAACGCTTAAGCTAATTTACCTGCTTAATGTACTTTCTAGAAGGAGAGAAATTTTTAGAGGGCTGGATCAGTGATTTTCTTCTCTGCTTTTCAATTTTCACTCGCACTAATCAACTGCAGCCCCTCCAGACTACTATTTTTCATGTGTATGATGTGGGCGTCATGCCGGCACGTGTTGCGCACTCGTCCCCGATGATTGTACAATCATTGCTTCAAGTTATATCAATTTAAATGCTTCCAATTTAGAGGATTATTAAGGAGTCTGAGGCAAACTAAATGCAACCGCCAAAACCAACACAGTTCCTTTAAAGTCTTTGAAATTACTTGTGTATATCAGAGTAAGTCATACATTTTCGGAGAACTCATAGTGTGTAGCTGCTGATGTCAGGCAATAACCATGCTGAGATAGAAACTTTTTCAAAACCCAAATATACACTTTGTTTGGGTGTAAATTATAAGGACAATGTGATTGGCTACCGAAGGAGTAAACGAAAGGCTATTTTTGTGCACGTTTTCTAAAAAATATATTTGGATTTATAAGACCATCCTTCCAAATCGAAAACGCATTTCAGAATTTCGGTCATTATTTCATGATATCGGTCACGCACTGTACTTGTGTATGTCGGAGTAAGTCATGCATTTTGAAAGAACTCTTAATGCGTAGCCGTTGATGTCAGACAACTACCCTGTTGAAAGAAAGCCTATACTTTGTTCAAGTCAAATTAATCTGCACGACATAATCGTACAGCCGTAACAGAACGCAAACCGAAACGCCTGAACATATATCATTTGACCTTTCGGCTGAGCTTCAGTAGGGCAAAGTCATAACCCTTCGTCGTTTCGAAGCCTTTATTCGATTCTCCTCTTTTATAGTTCTGGTGAATGATGATGTGCTTTACTAGAACGTTGTATGCTGGACGCCTGCGCCGAGTGTGATTGTGGTCTCCTATGCGAGCGACCATATCATCGTCTACGAAATCCTGGAATGAAAACAACTTGCCAAGGGGGATATCTCTACACTGAAGAGCTCCAATGATACAGTGAGTGGCGGTCAAAACCCATGTAGGCGAAATAAGGATTCCTCCACAAAATGGATAAGGACCAACCGTTGAAGCATACATTCCAACCTATTAAAAAAAATGAAATTATGCTTAGTGACCCCTTTCTGATTGTAAAATTTGAAGTTGTTAGCATATTTTACATGTATTGAATAGATTAAAACGGTTTATGTGGCGGGAACCAGTGCAGAAGGCCTAATGTTCTGCATAAATTTAGTTATTGCCACAATGTATGAATATCGCGAATTCGCAGTGTGCTTTTAAGAAGCATGTCGATTTCTGTGAAGCATGGTTTGTGCTTGTCATCTAACGTTGGGCAGTTAGCAACAAGCCATACACACTACACACAATGGAAGTGCTGCCTGTCACGTCTGTCGACTTTCGTGCCAGGGCCAACTGTTTTCTCCAGCTTCTGTCTTTCGACGTGGATGAACTGTCGGCGGCATTGGCAATTCCAGCCGATGTCCGCACTCCTCACGCAGTCCGTTGATCAGACGTTCTGCTCCAGCTAACATGAGATTATATTTATAAATGGCCATTCAGCGAAGAGACGCCATTGTCACATAGTTAAAATACAGTAGGTGGGCTAACTCATGAAATGTCATCAGAAATTCAGAAATGCGTTTCCGTTTCGAAAAGATTAATTAAGTAGGGTTGTAAGATTAGTAAGCATGCAACATAATTATATAATATTTCAGTTACCTCAGGATGCCGGCTTTAGAATGAACGTCCTTCCGGCTGCATTCAAAAATTACACTCTGTTAAAAACGACTACTTAGGGAGAATGAATTTTTCACGTGGAATTTCGATGTCCCCAAAAGTCCAATTACATTTCATAAAAAAACATGCATAAAAGTACTCAGTATTCCGCTCATTCAGTGGAAAAGTACGTGTTTTCCAACTCTATACTCAAAGAAAGGGTATAATTTGATTTTCAAAAACTTTTCTAATTACCGAATAACTTGGAACCCGCTCTAACGTTACAGTTGAATTCAGGGTTTCCAAACTATAAGCCGTGTATTTTCTGCGTAAGGAAAACCACACATTGCTCTACGGTAATAAAAGGGGACCATATAGGGTTCATAAAAGTTTGCAGTGTATTTGATCCATACTGTTAGCTTTACATGCCACGTTAATAAAAACAAAGCATGACGTTTTATGAACGGTCATTTCATGGTATTTAAAGATCCCACAATTAAGAACCTTTTGAAAACCGAATAATACCCTTCCTTCGGCTATAAAATTGGAGGAGGACGTAATTCTCTACCGAATGAGGAAAAAAGAATATTTTTATGCCGGTTTTTCATGAAATATTATTGGACTTTTAGCGACATCGAAAATCAACGAGAAAAATTCGTTCCTCATATGAAGTCGATTTTAACAGAGTGTATTTTGTGCATGCAGCCGGAAGGAAACTCATTTGAAAGCCGGCACCATGAGGTATCCGAAACATTATCTAATTAGATTGCAGACTGATTAATTTTACAACACCACTTAATTAATCTTTTCGAAAGGAAAACGCATTTCGGAATTTCGGTTGACATTACATGAGTTAGCCCACCTACTGCATATTCGGCAAGCTAGAGGCAAGTGATGCATGTGTGCAAATGTACAAATCCCTCGACATTGGTTAGTAGTGCGTAATTCTGTTAAATTCTCACCATGTATATATACGATTTCGTGCTTATCGTTGACTTTGGCGGAGAGTAGTTTAATATAAAGAAAACACGCGCCACTGGCTAAAAGGGAAAGAGAGAAAAAAGGGTCTTATCTTGAACATTTTAACTTCGCAGCTCCTTCGAAACTGCGGCTGACGCCCTTTGCATAGCAATTTGAATATACTTTATTAGTAATTTAGAAATTTTAACTTACAACACACCATTGGGCAGGGAAAGTGAAATTCTACCGAGGAGTTCAAATGGCAATCTCCAGCTATAACTACGAATTCATCCAAATCGACTGTGAATTCAATTTCCTATTAAATAGAAATTTCAGTTTCATAACAACAGTCAATTTCTAGAACATAAAGTGGAATGATAGACTAAGAAAGGCTGGATGTATAGTAGACAAAAGATGCTTACAGAGCCTTCCATGAGCACAGAGACGGTGACAATGTACGATCAATTAGATATCGGAATGTGATGGACTTCAAACGAATCGTCCGTAGAACTTTCAGCTGAAGGAAAGTATAAATGCGTAAAAGTTGATTGGTCTTCGCAATCCTAATATGGAAACGTGTAGTTGGATTAGAGTTCCAAATTCGACCATGGCACTAAACTGCGCATCAAGCATTTTGAGTACGGTGTAATAATTTATTAGTTTCGCCCGTAATAGAAATAGCATGTAATCAACGCCTACGTGAACGATGCAGTCAGAAAATCGGACATGATTGATAAGGACGCATTATAAGGTCTTCTGTTCGCTACGGTAAATTACTAGCAGGTTTAGAAAAGGCGTTGAAACATTCCACGTGAGAAGGTGCGGGAAAAGCCCCTAAGAACAGAGATTCAGTGTGGTCGAGTAACGGCGCAGAGGAAAATGCGTTCGCCATCGCGTTTTTACCCCCGTTCACAGCGACTGCTATGTAAAAGATCATTCAAAGTCAACAATCGAGACTCCATGGGTATAACTAAAATAATTTTTAGTTAAAAACATTTTAGAAATCAGAGAATTCAGCATTTAACCAATACGTTCAAGCTGAAGGTACACACAATACAGGAAAAAGAAAACATGGGAAAAATGCGTGTTTCGGCAGAGTAAATATGTAGGTTTTGAATTTACATTGATGAAACACTTACGCTTGACTTAGACCAAGGAAGGAACGAGCAACAACTACCCCAAGAACACGTTTCGGCTCCTACAACTACTTGTTATGTTAGCGTTTGCTGTTGAACGTGCATACACAGATATTTAAGGCTTATTCGGATCACCATTTTGCTTAAGACCCTGATAGGTCGTGGGCATTTTTTCACTCACGGATCTCTTAGAAGAATTTACTAATTTTAGCTAGATAATTACGCATGGAGTCAGTGTATCTGGGTAAATTCGTGTCGAACCATTCATTGCAGCATGCCTTACAAAGACACTGAACAATTTACATGAGCGTGAATGGAATTTCGCCAATTTGGTCCAGATTTACTTATAACCAATCATTCAGAGTATCTAATGGAATATTAAATGCTGCAGAGCACAGGAGACTCGCATCCGTATTTTTACCTTGGATTGTAAGGAAACGTCTTGCATATGAACTCCGTTGCACAATTCCGATATGGATAAACCGCACGTCGGTGTATTGTAGACGAAGTTAGTAATAGACGAGCAGTTTCGTATAAAGAACACGAAAAAGAATGACACCACTATTTCAAACGCCAATGTCCGTAGAATTACTAAGAATTTGGACGTCAAAAGAACGAGTCTTCTTAGGCCGTAATCACTTGAGTCCCCTTAATGGGGAACTTACTTATTCTGTTGCTGTTTGGCGGAACATGAGCGTATTTGCCTTGCCGATGTAAATAAAAGGCAGGCGTAATACGCACTTGCATACAAAGTCGTCAAATGAGTGAGAATTCGTGAAAGCAAAAGTGACTACAAATCAAGTAAACGTAAATCCCGATTGTTGGGACAATAGCAAAATTAATCGGCTTGAGGAAGGGTAAATTCGCTTTGAGAGACCACATTCGCAGTGCTTTTGAGAAAGCAGTATTCAGTTTCAAGTATGGCATCCAAGACTGACGCTGGAAATGCAGAGTAAACTAACGAAACAGAAAGACATTTAATTTGTTCTGTACTTCTTGTTCAGACAGAGGTCAGACTGGTGCCAGTGATGATGCCTGTAGGAGTTTATGAGATTGTCTTTTCCTCTCTGCTGACCGACACGTCTAGAGACAAAGGCATGGCGACCTAGGGATCCAGACGGCTGACCTTAAGAACGGCTACGCCAAAATGCACAATAGCGCCCAGACACTCAAAAGGTTATGCTCGCGGGGGCGGGTTCGTTAAGGGGCAGTCACTTCAAGCACAGGGGTAGGCCGATAATTCAGAAGAATTACCCTACGCTAGACATATGGATTTCTAAGACTAAGGCTACAGTCAACCTCAAACCGTCCTCATACTTAGCATAAAAGTGCGTGGAAGGAAACATTCAACCTTGATTCTTTAATCATGCTTGTGTCATGCTTCGATGGGAGGATTATCTCGCCTTTTGCAAGCACGCCAAAGCTGGGAACGATATACAGGGCGACAAACCAGTTTCCATCCCATGACAAGAAACATGTTAATCAGATGATAGAATAGTTGTTGAGCAGCCGACCAGTAATGAAATAGATTTGGGGGGAACCAGAACTCATTCCCTCCCGAGTCGATATTAAATGTGTCAGCGAGATTTGCTTTTCTAAAAAATCGGGTGTTGCACTTGGGTACACGTTGCAGTACCTGCAACAGACGGGGTTTTGGAGTCGATATTTCACCCTCTTTGATACCTAGGGACGACCGTTTGTCTGCCAATAGGAATAAACCACCGGCTCATGATCGTCTAGTGCGTCCTTGCCGGGCATAATTAGCAACCGATAGAACTGAATAGGCGAGTTCCAGATGACAGTTCCGCAGACTCAGATGACACTTTTGAGGGCATGGTTTCTTCATTTTTATGCTGAATTTCATAACGCACGAAAACATTGTTTACGCTTTTCTCAAAAACGTTGGAATGCTCTGATTTTAAGAAAACTTCCACTAATTACTGGAAGTGATTTAATCACCACTTATTCTTTTCGGGAACCAGCTGCTGTCGTAGAACAATCATCAATTCACATTTCTCTCAGTACAGTCCCCGTTAAACTTTTTTCACTCACTGTACCCCGTCCCATATGACTGTACTGGTCTGACTAGAAGTTAACAAAAGCAACGTTCGCTCGCCACCATTTCTTTTGAATATAGCCATAGGGATTTTCACAACCCTAAAACCAGTTTTTTCTCTTAAAAGGCTAGAAATATCCCCTATTCACAAATGCCAATATTATTAAGGGACATTCAACAACTGGCTGTATGCAATGACGGTGTTTGTACGTATTTCTAGGATACACCCGATACAGCCGATGTTTGGGCAGATTTTAAATGATTCATTTCGTCCAACGTTGAAAAACTCGATGTATCCAGGACTTGTACAATAGTTTCTTCTCTTAAACAGCTACCACACGTACTTCACCTTAATTATTCTGGATTCAGTATAAGTCGTCTTGTACTATGCCTTGAAAATTGTGGTTTTCAGGAAGTCCTACCGATCTGCTGACTTATAAATAGCGGAAAGATATTTCTCTACATCGGGAGTGTTTGTCCAACTGGATCGAATTTGGAGCAAATAAACTTAAATGCAAACATATGCGGAGACGACGTGCAGGCGTGAGTAGAGAGTACTTCTTTCACCGGCAACTACTTGAGCTGGCATTCTGCGCGGTATCTGCTTCTGAATAAACAGCATCATTATGCGTGGTAAGAATGCCTTCCTAACGCATACTTCCTGCGCGACTAAGTCAACAGTTGGCCTTAGGGTTTCTTAAAATGTACTTCGCCGCAATGCAGACATGGAAGGTCAATGAACAAAAAACGAAACACACACGGAGATCGTCAGGTTCGAACTGAAGCAGGACCGCTTCACCAATTGGCAGTTGCTGGTACTGAGCAACTATCTAATATGAGGCTGACATTTACCCTTACAACTGGTAATATGTGATGTAACTCACTCAAAAAATTAACGCGTTCTTCAAATATACTATCCCCCGGTCGCTTTTTTCAGCATTTGCACAAATGATCTACGATTGTCGATGCAATGCCGGTCTTTAACATATTTTTCTCGAAGAGGAAATGCTCCACAGCATCTTACAGAAGCCTAATATTTTAAATGCTGTTTGCAAAACGTGATACGTTCTAGAGCAGGTGTTCATCATAATCCTCAGTCATTACTTTACGTACTTCTGACATGTCGCATGAAAGTGACCTCTTCTGTCGTTCACTTTAAAGGACCAGTCTTAATGGCTACTGCCAGGCTAATTCATGCCATTGGCTGCCCCCGTCAGAGTCAATCACAGTACACGAATCGTGACAATACTAAGACATTTCACAGAGGTCAGATGAGTTCAGTTATGGACACCTAACATAAATAGCGGGTTGTGCACAAACAGTGGTTGTAATCTACGCAGCATGCGCCAAAGTGCTCTGCTTCTGCTGTTAACCTCAGTACTGGCGATCGGTGAGTTTCTTAAAAACTGCTTTTTAATGTAATAAATACTTTATGCTCGTTCCTTTGGGACTCAGTCGCTCAACACCGAGTGCTTGGTAGACGTTAGTTTGACATGTGTGGCTGCTTGAAATAGCAGAAATAAAAACGTGAGGAGGAAGAACAATTGCACATTGCAAAGTGCCATTTTCCTCGATTGCCACCAATTCCAACCTCTATTTCCACGACCTAGCCGACAACCCTGCTCAGATGTCATTTGGAAGATACGAGATTTCACAGTCTTCGGGTCCATACTCGTTACGTGTGCCAATTTCCGACGAAACATCGGTAAGTTGTGCTTCAATTTCTACAAAGGACATATGAGCAGTTTCCTTTCCCATATTACTTTAATGCTATCTGCTAGTTATTTAACCGAATCTCTCCCATTTCACTGCGTAGGAAGTGACCTTCATCATTGACGAAGACGTATTCATAGCCGTCAACGGCGCATGCCAGCTGAATTCATCCATAGCATTTACATTTTCCTGCCCCGTTGAATGTTGTAAGTCTATCTGATTTTCTATGCATGGTGTCATTGACAGATTCAAACCCAATGTAGTGTAGCAACTGACTAAACACCCATCAAATATGTGGATATTTAAATAAAACTTCCGTTAGCTTTTTAGGTCTTTAAAGAACGCATCGTATTGCATCGTGCTTTTTGTTTTAGCTTTGCAACAGTGCCACGTAAACATTAATTTGCCTGAGGTCTCTTTCTTCGAAACTCTCATGGTCAAAGTAAATGAAACACATGAGGATCTCTATACTCATGGTAAGCAAAGATGCGACCGTGGAATGGTATAATTAGACCTATCATGATTTTTTATTTGGCGATTGCGTATTTGAACATTAACGAAACATAAACTCTGAAATTAAACCTTTATTATTTGGGCGCAAACAAAGGTAGTGGTTTTTTCTGCTGTCAGTGAAAATGAACAATGACCTTCTTTTTTAAAACGCCTTCCTTGAGCTCCTTAGATACTCCATAAACCTTCAGAGAAAACAATGATAAACCGCTTGCTGTCTCAGCAAGCATTTAAATGATAATATGGTTTCGTCCACTCTTAACTGTTAATTAAAGCTTTATCGGTCTGTAAACTGAAAGTTTGCAGTTTGCTGCACGACAAACAGCCCGCTTGCAAAAGGAAAAAAAACAAACCAGCATCCGGAGTTACATGTGCCATTTGCACAGTCAAAATCAGTGTAAGATACGTATTTGAGCAGTGCCTGAATTGGCAATAAAAAACGTAAATTGCATGCAAATGAAAGAGGAATGCATTATTTTAAAGAATTCACCAATATTTTCTAGGTGAAATACTAGATTTATTATTAATTCTTGCAACGAAGAACTGTGATTCCAATAATGGGAGGTAAGACGACGACCAGCTGACTGATTTAGATCACGATGTAAAAACGCTTTAGATATTAGTCTGGTCGAAAACTTAGTAATAAGAAAAAAGAACTGATCATTCTCCTGTTATACCTTTTGCACAGATGTTCGCTTATTTGACAGTGTGCGCCCGGTTTTTACGCAGGAACGCGGACCATTTATATTTACGACACTTCTACCAGGCATGCCAAGTGTAAGTAAGAAAATCACGTACTATTCTACCAGTCGAACAATTTGAACAGACGACGCATCTAACTTTTGAATTGCGTTATTTGTGTTTCCTGTAGTTCGTGGTCTTTCACCGAAAAGGCTATCGCGTGGAAGCCCGAGGGGGCACATGTGTGATAGTGACAATTAATGGACCTATCCGGTGTAAGGTTGTACAAGGCAAGTGGTATGATGTTTTTCCTGTATAGTATATTCTATGCTTTATGACCTGCCGTACTGACATCCAAAATTACTGGCAAAAGCTTGGCATTTAATGTGTGATTTCTGTTAGATGCTCAAGTTGTGAAATTAAGGCTCTGGTAATTTTCTCAGAAATCGATTGTTTACTTGGGGTACAGGAGTTTGAATCGGGTAGGAACTCGTCAGTCCCCGCAGAATAACCACGTAATATTCATAAACTGCCAACAGGTTGCAATATGCATATCCAGCAGCATTATTTCAGAATAATTCGGTTATTTATGAAGACAGCTTTCGCACGAACTAGCTTCCGGTGCTCACAAAAACTTAACTCTGTGAGAACTGACTACTCAATTAGCTTGGCTTTTTCCCGTTGATTTTCGACACCCGTATCATTTCAAATATATTTCATGGAAGACATGCATATAAATATCCATTCTTTCGCTTATTTGGTAATGGATTTAAGTTCTTTAAATTTTACGCTTGAATGAAGGGTATAGTTTAGTTTTAAAAAACCTTTTTCGATTCCCGATTAATTTTGGATCCAACCTGCCATAACATGGACACTCAGGGTTTCCAAACTACAAACTGTATATTTTCCGTGCACAAAACCATGGTAAAGGGGCGCCCACAGATCGTTTCTACGGAATACACTACTCCTGTTGCGCCTTACAGGCTCTCTTTCGAGTCCAACCAGCAGCCGCTCAGCGGCGCATGGTATAGGCGGAATGGTATTACTGACAAAGACAAGAGAGACTGTCTTTGTCGGTAATGCCATTGTGCCAAAAAATTTTTGCTTTAATCCACGGTATTAATAGAAAACTCTGTGAGGTTCACAAAATGTAACAGTAACTTTGAGCCACATTAGAAATTGCACAAGCAACATTAACAAATACAGGGACACAATGCTTTCTGAATGGACATTCCAACATTTAATAACTCTCATAATTTGAAACTCTTATAAGATCAAATTATGCCCTTTTTCCAGGTATAAAATTTAAAGCAGGTACGCATTTTATTACCAAATTCGTAAAAGACTAAATATTGTCATGCATGTATTCGGCAACACATAGTTGAATGTATAAGGGTATTAAAACTAAATGAGAAAAATTTGCATTATATAAGAAGTTACCTTTACAGAGGATAGAGGTTTAAGCGGCGGCAAAGATGTTCGCTTTAAAGCTGGCATCCTGAAGTAGCTTAATTATCACAGAAGTATGCTGCAAGGTAATTGACATAACAATACTACTTAGGCAATCTTTTCCAGTCTTTGAGGCATTTCACAATTTCAAACAACATTTCATGAGTAAGCACACCAACTACGCACATTTAAGCGAAGTGGAAGGCAAGCATTGGAAGAAATATAATTTGAAAGCAGACACATTGTTTGGAAAAACTGTGGACATTTACTTGGTAATGTTTTGACGCTGGTTCCTCTGTAGATCCTCAGACTTGAGTAAATGCGAAAAAAACAACTATCATTACCAACTTTCTGAAAAACCGCTATTCATTTGGACACTTGAGCCAGAAAGCGGCCGCCGTTTGTGTGGTTCTGTATTCTTTGACTCTCGTCCATCCCACTTCTTTCCGAGATCTTTTTGCATTAGATCTATCTCAATGTGTTTGCTTATGTATGACTCATCGAAATGCTTGCCTTCAACGTACTTTCGGGCTTTTGCGGAATAACAAACTCCGACGATGCGAGTTTTGTCCCATTCGAATGTGTGCCCAATTTCAAGGGTGCGCATGACCGTTTGGGACAGGTTGCCTCTCCTTTTAGCTGTCAGTTGGTGTTTGTAAATGCGTGTATGAACAGATTGTCCCGTTTGGCCAAAATATGCGGCATCTGAGGCATTTAATGTGATCTTAAAAACGACTTGCCTCTTATCAAGATAGCGGACCCTCTCCTTAGAGTTCACAAGCTGAGTTCATAAGGTAGTTGTCTTTTTCTGCGCCACATTAATTTTGGTGAAATTTTCAAACGTTTTCCAACGAGTTCAGACACATTCCTGATGTAAGTTTGGCCAATCCTTCCATTCTGCGTAGGGCTCGGCATATTTGCGTCGTTAGGTTGCTTCCTGGTAATTACCTCAGTTTTAAAATGTAAGCTTATTTTATTCATATAAATCTATCGTAACCTTTAAATAATGCAATCTAAATTCAGTTCACAAATGGGTTAAAATGGATATTTGGGTTGACGTTCACCAGTTGCCTCAATATTTATACATCAAAAAAAGGCAACCAACGGTATGCGCGTGCCTTGCGATTTACCATGATGACGAGGCGAGTAGCGTTTCGTCCGCGCAACCTTCTCATAGATTAGTCGGAGGGATTTAAAATGTGCACACAAATACTGTGATGATGGGTGGGTAAGCCAATGCCTTTATGGGATCAGTAATGGCGCAAATACCATCTACATAAAAGAGATGTATTGCCGCTCAAAATTTTAGCCGAAATTCTGAAACATATTTCAAATTTGTAAAGATCACTTATTTAAGGTTGGAATAATAATAAACTTGCAGTATTCTCCTAATATGTTTCATTCACAGTAGGTTGCTGGCTTCCAGATGAACTTTTTTATACGTCTAAAAACTACCGTCCATAAAACTGAATACACGAATCCTACAGTATTTTCCGACTTGTTCTCAGTGCCCTTATAAACTCAAAAAATCAATAGAAAACATGCTTAAAATATTGCTTCTATTAAACACTGTGTCTTCGTCAATTCGCTACTTGAAGAGCAAGCGTTTTTGGTTTTCAGGAAATTTTTCATTTTCCAAATATTTTCGTGTCTTACATGCCGTTATATCTGCTCTGAGGATTTGCCAATTACTTTGTGTTACGTAATCATCACATATTAACCTGCGCCTTTTGGAATATGCTATATAGCACTCGTTTAACTGCGCAATAGATGTGGTCGATATCAAGTACCGCATAAACGACGTCGACAAACTTGCCCGTACGACGCCATACAACACGAACGCTCATAATCTCAAAAACTGTAAACGACCAATGTATATCTACAAATTGTTCATAAGCATGGTTGTAAATATTTTAATATCGAAAGACACTCTTCGTCGGGAAAAAAATTACGGAACACGCAATTAACTGCCAAGCAGTTTCAAGAACGAACAATTTCACGCAACAGAAATTTAGTAAAATAATGGCATACTGCCTTTGCAGTCATATTTTACAGAGCGCAATCACTATAGACGACCAAAAGGAAGTTTATTCAAAACCGGCATCTGAATGTGGCTGAATAATGTTAGGGCGATGCTGCGTAAAAGCTAATATTCAGGCCCTACTGATAATCTTATCGAATCGAAAACATATCTCAGAATTTAACATAAAATCTCATGAGACAGCACATCTGCCGCATATGCGTATTTGTAGCCGGTCTGTGTAAAGAGTTCAGTCAGTTATTCTGTCTATACACCAAACACTGGATGAATCGGTGAGTATCTGTCTTAAGGTACTATTTGACCCGACTCTTCATATCACAGCCCCGATATCGCACAAAAATAACGCCAGATCTAGAAGAAAAATGATTAGAGTTTTGTTGTTTTAAAGCGCTTTTGATAGCCATCAGACAGAAAGGCAATTGAGCAAGCGTAAGCGAAAAACCAATAGAAAAGTCCTAAAATGTCTCACTGTATACTCCTAATGTGTTGAAGTCTGCATAAACCTGGCGAGAGCAACGGCGTTTTAGCTATCACATATGTTGAGCGCAAAAATTTGCCAAAAGCTCAACAATTGTTCCAAATGCAAATCCGACCATTGATTCCAGAGCGGAGCATGTCCACTTGGATCCCCCTTTAAGTTGAAAGCTGAAGGGAATCAGGTTTCGGAAACCGCTCCTCCAGATCTTTAGTCACTGCAAGCGCCATTGTCAAAAACAAATATTCCAGAGATGGCATTCCAATCGCAGTTGTCTCGCATGGTGCGACATTTACGCTAAAACTCGACTTGATACTGCCAGAACATAATAAGTTCGGTTGAGGACGCGTGAACAATAGATAGCGGTAAAGCAAAGAGACCGTACGCTTTTAATGACCGCTCACTCGTCTTCACATGGTGCGTTCTAACTGCCGAACTTAATACACCCTCTGTCTAGCAGGAGTTCGAAGTCGATGTAGAGTGTCAGAAGCACGATAGAGGAATGAATTCGCTTTCAACAATCCCATTCATTCTCGCTTGCGGCCGTTGTCTGAGGAAATAACTTCAAGGCTCATTAACAACGTGCTTTGGTTTCTGTTTAGCCAAGTGAGTCTTTTTCAATTACCTCTGAACTTTAGGCACAAAGATGGGATATATCTTTAAGAAGGAAGTCTTTTAGCTCATATAAGTGCTATAAGTTATTTGGTTTTTGCGTGTCATTAACTGCCTGTAAGTGGCCATCAACCCCCTATCAGTCGATAGATTTTAGCTCAAATGTTCACATCAACTTTGGGAGCGAGATCGGAAAGCTTCAGATTGAACGTATTCCTGGTTCTTGCTTTTTTGTCCAAAACGTTTGAACAGTGCAGTATGGGAAGTGGAGTTTGTATAAAACAAAAACACATGGAGGACGCTGGGGCGTGGGGGCGAAGGAGAAATAGATGAATCTATCTCCGCGCTGTTTTCCCATGCAGCGGAACGAGACCTACAAAACACGAGTGTCTATGCTTTTAGCTAGTAACTGTGCTCCCAGCTTGAATGAATGTTTGAGCAATAAAAGCAATGAAATACTGTATCACATATTTAATAACATTTCCTGAGACTGCACATTGACACGCAGAAAAATCAGAACAAGTAATACTTGGAAAACTAAAGAAAAATGTTCTTAGTTGTACATCATCAAAGGTGAAATACCAACTTGTAACACTGTGCTTCCGCGCTATAAATTACCGTAAACATCGTCAGGACGGGTAACGGTTTTAAATGCCACAAATAACCTACCTTTACGCTACCTACAAAAATGAGGAAAAATGTTCTTTTGCTTTCAGTGGGAAAATACTACCGACTGACGGTGTTCTTCCCTGAGATACAGGGTACTACGGATATCTTCATTGTGGCTGATCAGCCATCCATAACAAAGGCAAAGTACTGGCTAAGGGTTGAACATATTTCAGCTGCATTATCGTCTAATCGTACGTCCTGCGGAGTGCGCAATACTGATATATTCGTGTGTTTATATACTACTTCGGCTTACCGTTTCATTTCAGAGCTTACGTTCCTTTACTTCTTAGGCCGCAAAAAGTAAGAATCTTGCTGCCACAGAATTCACAGTAGTCAATTCGAAAAACATTAAATAAAAATTAAGCGCAGAACGGAGATATCTTTGCCATTCAAAACAAGCAACCCTTTTTTACTGACCTTGGCCTCTTTCTGGTCAAAGTTATTTACCATGTTTTCAAACAGAACATTTCAAAGTATCTGATGCAATACTTCCTTTTTAAAGGAATCTTTGGCTACGAAAGTGTCATTCTGTCAAAGAAGTCCGAAAATGAGAAAGAGATGGAAATGCTTTGGCCCCTGCAGCAGATTCCAGTGGCGATAAATGTTTCAGGAGTAAGTAACAACCGCAAAATTCTTCTTCCGCTTTTTCGCATGGTGTACCGGATTTCCAATTACATACTACTGTTACGGACTTGACTATAACACGCGCAGTAACGCGCTAAATTTCCTTCTTTTTTGATGCTTTTATTACATACCTTGAGAGGCTGCTGTGAATTACGCGTAAAACAAAATTCATAGTGGATAAAAATATCCAATGGTTTACATTGGTATGTAGCGACTATTAATAGTGTGAAGTAATTGTAAGAATTTTTCGAAACCGTCTTTCAAAACGTTTCTCGCTAGCAAAGTGTTGAATGAAGGAAAAGTGTTTTCGGTAGTGAACACTCAAAATGTCGGGTCGAATGACACGAAAAAATGGTAGATGTACGCTCACTGATCGTTTCTATGGAACTCACTTGTCTCGTCCTGCCTTATGTGCTCTCTCGATCTCAATCGTCAGCCGTAGAGCGGCGCAATGCAGAACGGTATTAGCGATAAAGACCGGGGCGACTGGAATGGTGAGTGCCATTGAATATTCCCAACCGGAACCGACAAGACAACGGGCCCGTGGCTCAGTGATTATAACTGTTTGACTTCTTACTAACAGGTCGCGAGTTCAAGCCCCAGGTGCTCCACACTTTGGGGTTGGATTTGCCTGCCTGACGATGGCTAATTATCCGGAAATGATCATGCTAGTCTCCCTTTCTGCCAACAGTAAACAATTTAGTCTGACTGATGTGTTGCGCAGCTAATGTTTGACCAATATTCCCATGGGAAACGATAAGGCGTCATCATTGTACAACGCAAAAGGGGAGGAGAATTCCATCAACATCCAGTGGGCAAGCTGACAATGTATCACACGAAAGATTACATCAAAAACCCTAACAGTCTGTTAGGGTTTATGCAAATGGCCCATGATAAACTATGGGTGACCAAATAAGAACGCGCCTTTTCAGAAATGTCGCAGTGTTGGCGTCCACTGCTGGGAAAAATTAAATTCTCCAGGTGGTTAGTTGCATGTAAACCACCGGCAACGTTGTCGCATGTATAATTTTCAGTATAATTTTCTCGTTTGTGGCCCATGTATCTGTGAGAAATACAACGTATTATTTTGCCCACAGCAACTGATGGTAGAAAAACCTCCGATACTAATGTTTTTTTTTCAAATTTCAGCTTTTTTGCTATTCAGGTAGCCAATGATTTGTGGAAAACCAGACCCTTGCGGTGGGTTATTTTGTTAAAACATGTGGGATATTTAATTCATTTACACCGCTTTTTGTCGATGAATTATCACATGTATTGATTTAATTTTCTTTTACATTATCTAGTTTTAAAAAAGGAACACAACCGCACGGTTATAAGATATGAAGTTAAACAAGGAGAAGAAAGAATATCGTTTTATACGTGCATATATCGGAAGAATGGTCAGTTCGAGATGGTCTCCTACCGACATCACTGGTCCGGTAAGAGTTGCTTCTCAGTCACTTGATGATTAATATGCAAAAAGGCCGCATCAAGGCTGACAGTGGACATATCGCAAGCCAGCCTAGGCATACGGCGACTGATGCGACTTTATGCTCAAAATATATATTATCCTTGTAGGTTTGGATGATTTCCGGGGTAAAAACAACGCGTGGCAATCCGCATCGTCTGTGATTGAACTAAAGTGGCTTATAAATTACAGGGGTTCATCGGAACAACAGGTATGATGCAGCAGTTTCTCTCGACGAGCTTTAAATCAGTGCCGTCGCCGTAGAGAATATCTTGGCATAAGCTTTACGCAACTGTAGAGGCATGTTCGTTCGCCGGTTTCGACAAACATATTGATTTTGTTTGGCATTGTTTTAGGTAGCATCTGCTTTGAATTGCTTGCATGTGGGGGGGGGGAAGAAAAAATGGGAGCAGAGTTTAGCTTAGGCTGTTTGTTTTGAAAGAAACACTGCTGATTTAGACTGAAATAGTCAATATGTTTTAGTCTGTCTGCGGGTGTAGCCATTCTCCATCTTCGAGTAAATGGTTAGAAAACCAACGGCGTTATTAACACTACACTGATTGGGTCATTGTTTGACTTTTCATAGGATATGAATCGGTGCTTCTCAGAGTAACAATTTTAGAGATTTCTCCACGCTTTGTGCAATAAAGGGGCATAGCGTTTTCCTGTTGTAAAATAAACTTGTCATATTCTGGCTGTCATTTGGCTGAATTTATAAAATTTCTATCGATATCGTCCAGCAGTAACCGTTTGAGATAACTTCAGCAAATCCGGTTACAGCACTTCATTTTGGCTCCAATATTTGTAGAAGATAATTTTATTCCATTGAATACTCTGCTCTAGCATTTGTGTCCATCGTCGACCGGATGTCGTTCAGGGTAAGTTTCCCTAAGGATTATAACAACAGATTCATTCTTGTCACCAGTCATGAGTAAATACAAGTGTGTATGTTCTGGAGGCAATACTTCACATGTAATCTTTCCATCGGCCCAGTATATATGTTTATTTGGAGTGGCGGACTGGTGGTCTATAAGTCAGGCTACAAGGGCTTCCTCATAATGTGGCTTCGATGGTGCTCCTAATCTGTGGGACCCCAGCCGGGTATATCGGAGCGCCCTCGCCTTTTTTGTCTTGATGGGGCCTGGATTCAGATCGGTGTATGTTGTGGGCCAGGGTTGCTGCTGCAGGCCTGGATGCAGGATCCCATCGTGTCACTTTGGATTTCATGCAATTTTCCGCTCTATTTTATTGGTTTATAAAACTCTGCTCAGTGTGTGTTGTGGACAAAGTGTGGTGGTACGCCTAGGCGCGGGTCCGAACGTGACAGTCATCTACGTTTTCTGCCATCCTCAAACTTCTTAACTATGTCTTGGTACCGCGCAGAGGTGGGAAAGGAGAGGGGAGTACAGTAGACCTTGTGCACATCTACTGCCTTTATCATCTAGGGCGTGCGCAAGTTACCGTGCCTGCCCTCAACCTGCTGTGAACCCGCGGTGAATATAGTCGAAGCTGATATTTGAACTGTCAACTCACATGTAGTTTGATTGTATTCGTGTTGTTCTTTTGCATTTTCCTGTGACAGACAACGTCCTTGCTACTTACACGATTTCCCGTGCATGTAGAAGCTTGTCAAAATTAGCACCATCCATTTTTAATACTTAGGCGGATTGGATGGATGCGGTCGAATTAGCATTTCCTCCAGATGTCCCTTCTGCCTTCAACGTTTGTCTCGTTGTGCCTTCCAATTATCATTTTCAAAGCTTTCAGTCTCTTTCCTGAATGTTTGTTTGACAACAGCATTTTCACGATAGGCTTCCTGGACTGACGGACGACCATTAGGCGACACAGTTCTAAGAGCAAAAAGTGCATGTTTCCCTAAACGTGCGTCTTTCAGGCCAAAACTTTCTATCTTCTCTAGGATTAACTTTTGCTGTTAACGCTTCTGTAACATAAATTAAAGAAGCCGACATTGCTCGAGTATTTTAGATATGTGCTGCCGTTCACGGCGCCTGGAAACATCACCAGTCAAACCAGTTAAAATGAAGAATAGAGAATTAAACTCCCTATTTAGTGATAGGGTTTAAATTGATGGAACTGAGATGGTTTGAATGTTTGTGACAGAGTTAGTTATAGCTTGCAAGTTCGAACACTAATCGGGAGGCCAAAAAAGTCTAGTGATCAGTGATGCGGCGGGTTCTTCATCCATATCGAAGGCAGTGCTTCCCGAAAATCATTGTCGTTGGCTCGATCAGTTGGATCCAGTGTGGACAAACCCCATCACGGGCTTTGGGTGAAGTGTTCCTTCCAGGGTTTGGAGGTCCAGAATTAGAGAGCCCTACAGTCATGCGCAGAATCAAAGGCACAACATGGTCTGCTGAGCGGGGACCAGGTCGTGTGTGGCAAGCCTGGACGTTCAATTTACATCAGTTCTGCAAGCATTAAACTCAAGCGGCGCAGACGTTTGTATTGAAACTAACTAAGGTCAGATATGTCTAAGATAACATTAATAGGAAACATCAACAAACTATCGCCAATCATAAACGATCTTTATGATATGATTTGCTAAACAGTGCGTCGCTTTCGTGTCCCTATCATATTACAGTGTAATAGCAGAGACCAGTCGAATGTATGCAGCGTTCGCAGGTGAACCTATTTTGCGGTCTAAAACTGTTCTTTACGGAGTGATTTGTTACCGTGAACTGAATATCTTACTGGCGGCCGAACAACTCGGATGAGCAAATACGAACATAACCTCTGGTCAAACGGATTGAAGTCTTACGCTAAGGACTACTTATAAGCAAGCCCTGACCGTATTTGGTTATTTTAATATCTACCTAAGTGAACAGGGGAAGATAAACGCATCCTTGCTTTAAAACTACACCGACTTAAGCCTTCTGAGCTTCAGTAGGCCTCGTTTATCATCACCGTTGCTATTAATATCCTGGCAGTTCAGTTTGCAAAATTTTTCTCCGAGACCAACATTTTGTTCTTGACACCAGGATAAACCATTTTATTTAAGGTTATGATGCAGGCAGAAAAAATGCCTCTTGATATTTTAATCAAATATCCACAGAAAAAATATTTTGATCACCACCAAGTAGCTTGCTACAAATCAGTGGCTCGAAAAACACTCAACTGAGTTAATTGCATTTTATAGCCCAAAATTTGATGAAAGATTTCAAATACTGGTTTACTTGCAGCAACTAGAATGCCTTCTCAATGGGAAACCCCTGTGCTCTGGAGTTACGACCACATCTCAGTGGGGAATGTGTCGTAAGTGTTATTATTCAAAATTTAAATGAATAGTTTACTTCATTATTACCTTGCGAACTGCAAATCAAGAGTAGTGTGACTACCGTGTGAACTGCCTACAGTACTTTTTTTCTCTTTTACAGAGCTGAGTATTGATAACCAGTCGTACGCCTTCATTCACGTTGCCAAGAGGACGGCGACAACAAATATATCCCGATATGTTTGCAGAACGGAGAGCGATAGTCAAACGCAGACGATATACTGGCACGGTAAGTGCGTATTTTTATATTTTGTTTCAGTAGTACAACCAGTAATTATGTGACACTATTAAAAATCAATCTGTTTTAAAAGAAATGTTGACATATTTGCTAACCAGCGATGGAAGGCAATACTGCAATAAATCGACATTTAATTAAACAAAAGAAAACAAGTTTGCCCTTTCGTAACTTCAACTGAAAGCGCATAAACAAATTGTATTTTCACATATTTACAAGTCCACAACTTAGCTTCCGACGAATTACTTAATATTTTGTATCATCGAGTGTTTGTTGAAGCGGATGTAGGCCGACCTAGTACCAAGCACACTGTCCGCGAGCCAAGTGGACTCATATGTTTGTGTAAATTAATAAACCAAATACACTTGCAATAGTAAAAATCAACGTTATCACGGCAGTTAGAAATGTTTGAGCAAGCGTAATTGCTTCGTTTTTTTTTTCTATTATCGGACAGGGAATTACAACGCCACGTTCAAAGAACACATTCCAGGTTGGTTTCGAGGCTCAAGTTTCGCATTTAAAGGTTTACCTTAGTGGACTCTGCTAACTATACACCTGTGGTGCTGAGAAATCAATGATAACGCATTCCGATGACGTTTTCGAAGAGTTCATCAGTACTTTCACAAAATCAGACCACTTTTTTCTTTTGTGAATAGAATATGCAACTCCTGTCAGTAATGGAGCATTGGCGTGAACAATGGCAAATTACCTACAGGAAGCTAAGATTGTGCTTGGCACAGAAGAGGATATCTTAGTTAGCATCTCTCCTGGTGCGGTCTTTCAGACGACATGCCACATTGCTAACGTATTCTGGATTTGTGATATTCACTTCCACAAGGCCAATATAAGCCTACTGAAATACGATGTAAGTAACATGCACCTTTATACTTCCCTGTCTGAGACAGAAAAGGAAAAAAATATTTTGAGTAAGTTTTGCCTCAGAATCTTTGAAGCAAACTTCTGAAATTCATTCAAATCACATAATCTCCATGTGGCACCAACTGCAACATTTATTACCATGATACATATAATCATTCAGGTAACCGCCATAAATTAGAGCTGGATTCAAAGCGACTTTAAAGAAAATCGGTGGTTCGTTGGGGATGTGTTTAGCTCCCTGATTATTGACAACAAATAGTGTTTGGCAAAGTAACCAAAAATACCTCAGTACCACCTGTTGGACCTGCTCCTACTTGCTATCACATTTGGTGTAGAAAAATACGTCTTGCCCATTTGAAGTCATTAAGCCAAAACGCCAAGCGAGGAAAATCGTTGTCTCAGCCACAAAGAATATGCCTATTTAGCTGCTTTCGGAATCTCAGAAGTTCATGTTTATCAAACAATTCTGTCCTATCGACTAAACTTTAACCTGTTATATAGCAAATACTGTCGCAACATTTAACGGCAGGTGGCATATAAAAGTTAGTTTATTGACATCGTGTCATCGATTAGATTTGAGGTCACAGCCAATAAGGAGGTAACCGTTTTTATGTCTAGATTAAAAATATTGTTTGTTCGGGACATGGTTCGCTTCAAGTCCACCGACTACTGGTAAATTAAGGCCTTTAATAAAATAGTTTCCCTCATCAAATCGCGGAAATTTGACGGCTTTTGTGAGATTCTAGTTCGTCGAAGCAAGGCAAGGCGTGAGTACAGCCAGCGAGCCAACCAATTAAGCAATGAGTTCCTACTGGGAGCCATGATGTTAAGTACATTTGTCCCTACTGTCCTGGGTTCGAATCCGACTGAGGCAGTCGTCTTTTTCACAAATGAGTCAAGTGATTATTTAAATTTACTAAACCCCTACTGAATTAGTGAAATAACTAAGAATACCTTGATACCCCAGCATGGAACTACCCGCATCAATCATGTGGAAACACTGTCCTTCCAGTCCCAATTTATTACGCCTTCCATTGCATACAAAGGAATATTAAGAGGTATCTGTCCTATCGAAACTTTTTGCAATGAGTCAGCCGGTCTGGAAATTGACCACGTAAACATTTTTACGCTTTTCTCTAGAACTTTGGAATGCAGTGTTATTAAGCAAACTTCCACTAATTACTGGAAGTGATTTAATAACCACAGATTTTTTCTAATTTCGGGAAACAGCTGCTATAGGAGAACAAGTATAAAGTCACTGTTTTTGAGGAAATTATGTTGGGCGGTTGTTCTCATCTTTCGTTAAGATGAAGCTAGTGTAGGCACAGAATCCAGCTGCTGCTGATGCGTTGTCTTGAGCAATATGTTCAGGACCCGGTCCTTTTTCCATGAGGAAGAAGCGTACGCCTTCAAAAGATCAGACCATGACGGTGATGATAGCCAGCGAGCCTAGGCATCATGTGCGTGACGATATCATCCTAAAGATTTAAGTGAGTGATTAAAACTTATGTGGACTCCTGTGATTTGTTCATCTCGCGGATGAGTGAACACATGTCCCATAACCTCAAAGTCAGTGATCACATGGTTTCCGTCGCGGCATATTCGTCAACGGGGGAAGATTCCTTTGTACCTGAAGTGTTAAAAGAGATCACACGTGGACTTGGTTGCTCTAAACTGCTGAATGCATTTCAGTCAATAACTACTGCCCATTTAGCCTCCTTACGTCTTCTTAGCCTTAGGCAATCGGTATCCATCTTGAAGCGTGGCTGACAAGAAGCGTCTTCGAAAGCACAGGCTGGCGTTGACTGAAATAACACATGATGTTAAATGCCAGGCCTATATTCAACACTTAACCCAAATCATGATAAACTATTTTCACACAGACACTAAGGCCAACAGTGACCGTAAAAAAAACTGTATCCGCATTTGTGGACCTGACGATAACTCGGGAAAAAATGTAAATAACTTAAAGCGGGTACTGCCTAGCCTTTACCTCTATTCAATCCAATCGGACCGCTAGATAATATATGGAAGGTTACCAAGAATTTAGTCATTATCAGTCGGTGTGGCCACCCTCTAAACATCCGGTGGTTGCTTATCGTGTTGCGGTCAAACATCTTACGCAGAAAGACGATTTTAATATAGGATCTCGGATTCAAATTAGAATGCGGCCGCTGATGGTAGCTGCTTCAACCCACTGTCATCGTTGATAAGAAATGCTCACTCACACTGATATCCGCGTTTACTTTGAGATTTGAAGAATGAGTAGAGAGAAGTCGCTTTTACACCAAAGCCTTGCTGAAAGATCTTGAGAAGTCCTGTTCGATGACAGTTGATAGGGCGGCGCTGTAAAAAGCTTTAACTTTATTTTCGTGTTTATTCAAAATGCAAGAAATTTTGAAAGTACTTTTGCACGGGCGCTGACAAGAAGCTCTATTTTTATTTAAGGGCACCACAACTATGTTGGAACAAATTCCTCTGACTGGAAGATCCTATAAGATATCCGGGAAGTACGAAATCTGCGATGACATGCTGATGACAAATCTGCACAAGAAACAGCTTGTTGACGAATTGTCAGAACATATGGACGTCCCCAACTTGTCGAACTGTCACACCGGGGATGTGGATTTGTGTTTACAGAGTATTTTGTCAAAGGGACCTATTCTTTCCTGTCAGCCGAGGGTGCAGGTAAAGGAGTGAATTGTTTATTTTGACGCAGTTGTTTGTATATGCCCTGTTCTGCATATACTGTTGGAATTTGAAACTGTGTTTTTATGTTCAAAGGAAAACACAACAAGGCGTATGTGGGGGAACACGCAGAATTTAATAATGCCTTTTAGTGATCGACTTGTTAAAACGATAACGAGCATCATGCGGCTATATTACTGGTGATTCAACAGAGAGGACGCCGGGGAAAATCGCACGTGGCAGGAGCATTCTCGGGAGCGGTTGCTGGTCAGATCGACTAGAGGGCTTACGCTGTTGGCAGTTTAGTTCAGGCAGGCAGCACGCGAGTCTGGTTTTTGTAGAAAAGCCTTCCGAACGAAAAAAGGACTAACATACTAGGTGATAAAGAGACGAAGACATTAGAACTTCATCATTTGAGACAGAAATCGCTGCTGGAATATCAGTCTTGGACAAGTCGACTGACAAATTATAAGATTTTAAAAGCTGCAAAAACTTCACAACCGATGACGGTCATTGAAAACATTATCGCCACTAAGCATTGTAGTTCAATATCAAATCTAACAACGGCCACCTTAGTTATAGGAATCGAGTAGATGCTGTACCGCCGTTTATATAACCGAAGGCGTTTGTCTATCCGCAGCCAGTCTGGGGGATTTTAACTTATCCTGCAGAGACCCCTTGCTAATCTATCAGTAGACAAAATCGTCGAAGTAACTGTTGTGCGTGTATTTGAAGCAAGCTTGAATACAGGACACGTGTGGTAGTTATTGCAGTTGAGATTCAAAACCATATAACTTTTGTCCAGGGAACAGGTTTATTCACAGCTCTGCGTAGGGAAAAAGATCGGTTTGGTGGTTAATCACAGAAAATGACGATTCCCTTATTTCTAGATTTCCAATCTACTAAAAAGCATAAGTAGGCATTGACCGCAGGCTAATGGCCGTCGTCTCTCTCCTTGCCGGGCGTAATTGACAACCGATAGAAGCGAATAGGCGATGTTCAGGTAACAGTTCTGGAGGCTGAGACGGCACATTTGAGGGCATGCTTTCCTCATTTTCATGCTGAATGACAGCCCAAGAGTTGGGCCGATCATCTGCATATTGCCAGTGTCAATGTAAGTATCAAGTACGCTTATTGCACAACTATATCTATATTATATGTGTGAGAATGCCTGGAAGTACTAAAGACTACAAATCCAGTGTGAAAAGATCTCAGTTGTTGGGGTGATAGCATGTTCTGCCATTTCAATGATTACTTGGGTATAAGGAATTGGGTCGAGGTTTGGTTTTGCATCCCCACTTGATTGATACCACAAGGCTAACTTCCTAAATTAATTTTAGTTAGTATGCGCAGGGAAGCGCGTGTGAACCGATGCTTGGTTTAACTGATGGTGGCGTGTTCACACTCTCCGCGACAGAGCCACTCCCTGGATTAAGATGATTGGAAGGGCATGATCACACCGGGGAGGCCACGAAAGAGGGCCGGCGTCTATTCGCAATGTACGGACTCTATAGTGAAAATAACGGTGTTCCACTCCGTCCGAACAATACCCTTAAGAGGCCTTCTTGGCCACTCGCTGGATAAAGATAATAAGAAGGACACAAGCGTGGCCCGCAGCACGCCCACGGAAGCGCGTGTGAACTGACACTGTAACCGCGGATGGCGTTTAAGCACTCACCTCGAGGCACAGGTACTCGCTGGATTAGAGAGGTAGGGAAGGCTCAAACACGTTGTTGTATCCAGCTGGCCAACGCTTGGAATTCTCCACGCCCTCCTTACAAGTGCTTCCACGTTTGGCCCCTGTTGACATTCCCCTTCCCCCTTTTTGTAACCCTCTTTCGAACGTGATCGGCGTTCCTTTAATTAACTAGTTTTCGTATTCTGACCTTGAGATGGGAATTCGATTTGCTCGAACAGTAACATAGGAATTCTTTGTCTAGGGTATCCATTGTTGAGGTTTGTACGTTTTTTATTACTACCTTATTCTATCAGTAGTACCGTAGGTACACCGAAATCTGTCTTGGCTTATACGAGAGAATCAATTGACCAATAATTCTACAGTACTCATATGAGTAAGAATTTCTGAAAGCAAAAATGACTACAAATCAAGTATGAGTAAATCTCATTCGTTAGGGTAATAGCATTTTCTTTCATCTAAATGGCTACTTGAATAAAAGGAATCGTCGCGGCGTTTGGTTTTGCAGCCCTACTTGATTGATACCACAAGGTTAGCTTCCTAAAACAATTTTATTTATCATACCTAACTTGGCCACTCGCTGGATTAGGGGGGGGGAATTAGAACGTAGGCAGAACTCGAAGCACGCGCAGGGAAGCGCGTGTGTACCGATGCTTGGTTTAACCGAAGCTGGCGTGTTCACAATCTCCGCGACAGAGTCACTCCCTGGATTAAGAGGATTGGAACGGCATGATCACAGCGGGGAGGCCACAAAAGGGAGCCGCGCGTCTATTGGCAATGCACGGACTCTATAGTGAAAATAACAGCGTTCCACTCCGTCCGAACAATACCATTAACGGGCCTTGGCCACTCGCTGGATTAGACAAGTAAGGCATCCATGATTGGCTTTGGGACTACAAAGCAAATTAGCGTACCCCGTAGGTTTCGACAGACAGAGGTCAGACAAATGCCAATGATCATTTAGGAGCTCATGAAAGTTTCCTGTCGCCTGTGATGATGGACACGTCTAAAGGCAAAGGCATGATGTTTTAAGGATCCAGACGGTTGACAGCATAAAAAGCTACGCCCAAAGACATTATTGGACCTAAACACACAAAGGATTGATTTGACTGCAGTCGATTTAATGAGGGACGGTCAGATCAAGCCTAGCCGACAATCGTGAAGAATTGTTCTACCCTAGAAATACGGATTTCCAGGACTGCAGTATGAATCAGCGTCAACCTCTCCTCATCCTTCGCATGAAAATCCGTATCAGGGAACATTTGGCCCTGCTTGTTCAAACGCGTCCGTGTCACGTTCTGATGTACGAATTACCGCGACGAGAATAAGGACTCATGGGGGAATTGAACTAAGGATTAAAGGTGGGTGATCAACAGGGACCAGGTCTCTTCTGAAAACCTCCATTGCCTGCCTGTACTACGCCACAGAGTCGTACAATGCTTGGGTCTGTTGAATGAAGAGCTAAACTACACCAGACAGCCTTCTGAATGGTACTATGAAGTCGCGGTATCTCTTTCCTTGGTTCCTCCTGCGGCAGATGAAATGATACCAGCGGCGAGGGCGTGGGCATCTTCCTCTTCTTCCGAGATGAAATTTTGCTGTCAGTGGGCCTCGAAGTTGGGAGAGGGTGGACAAAACCCAGGAAGTATAAGACAGAATAGGTGACATCAGCACAAGTGAGAGAGCCGTAAATGACTTGACCCCTTAGAGGATATCGAGTCTCAGCAATATCTAATCGATAGTCGGTTGTTCCGTTGACATTCCATCTTCCCCAGGAGACATCCACCCTTACAATGATCATCAAAAGTCAATGTCCTCGACCTTCCGCGAACCACGTGGTTTGCATAGCCGCCAACACTCGACCACACCGAGCGAATCCCCCTAATCCATCAAGAAATATGTCTTGAAAATTCGGAGAACTGTTTTTCAGGTGTCCAGTTCCGAACAAGATGGGAAGTGGAAGGCCAGTTACAAGGACATTGTATTTTGTGCAGAACTATTACGGTAGGTGGGCTTACTCATAAAATGTCAACAGAATGTCCGAAATACGTTTCCGCTTAAAAAAGACTAATTAAGCAGAGTTGTAAAACCAATCGTTGTGCAAGTTAATTCGCTTAGGAAGATTGCGTCTCGAGTGCTGTAGAGAGATCAACGGTCAGAATAGCATTACCGACAAAGACAAGGGAGACTGGAATGGCCATTTCTGGCTTATTAGCCGTCGTCAGCCAGCCATACCCAAGCCCGAAGTGTGGAACACCCGAGCCTCGAACTCGCGACCTGTTGGTTTAGAAGTCCACGTCTCTACCCACCGGGCAACGAGCCCGTTGCCCTGTCGGTTTTCGATCGGGAATATACAGTGGTAGGGGGCGCTCACCGATCGTTCATTCGAAACTCACTCGTTCCGTTGTGCCTTATGGACTCTCTCTCTCGAGCCCAACCAACAGCCGCACAGCGGCGCATGATATACAGGCAGAATAGCATTACCGATCAAGTATGGCATCCATGACTGGCTTGGGGACTACAAAACAAATTTACGTACCCCGTAGGTTTCGGCAGACAGAGATCAGACAAATGTCAATGATCATTCATTTAGGAGCTCATGAAAGTTTCCTGTCGCCTGTGATGATGGACACGTCTAAAGGCAAAGGCATGATGTTTTAGGGAGCCAGACGGTTGATAGCATAAAAAGCTACGCCCAAATGCATAATTGGGCCTAAGGAGACAAAATATTGTGTTCACTGCAGTGGATTTAGTGATGGAGGGTCACTTCAAGCACCGGGGTTAGCCGAAAATCCTGCAAAACTGTCCTACTCTGGGAATACGGATTTCCAGGGCTTCAGTATGAATCAACGTCAATCCCTCCCCATCATCGGCATGAAAATCCGTAGCAGGAAACATAGGCCCTGCTTGTTCAACCGCGTCCGTGTCACGTTCTGATGTGCGAATTACCTCGACGAGAATAAGGACTCACGGGGGAATCGATGTAAGGATTAAAGGAGAGTGATCAACAGCGACCAGGGCTCCACTACGAACCTATGCTGCCTGTCTGAACCATGTCAGAGAATCTTTTGGCATCCACGAGTCGTGTGTAGTGTGCAATCATTGGGTCTGTTGGATAACCAGGTAAGCCACACCAGACAGACTTCTGAATGTTACGTACGAAGTCCGGATATCTTTGTTTCTTTTTTCTCCATTGAAGCAAATGAAATGATTCCTGTGTAGAAGGCGGGGGCGAACAACAATTCCAGTGACAGTGTGCGAAATGGCCGAGTAATCATCACGTCAACATCCAACATGCATGATGAAATTGCGGCAATTAACGACTTGGACGCGGACTGACGAGCCATCATCGCCTCAATTACGAACCCCCCCCACCCCCCAGCTGTGATAGCGAGGGCAGTTATGTATGGTACGCATGCTGCCCTACAGCAGCTACATACTATAAATACTGCAGTCTTTGGGCCTCCACTGCCCTTATCTGCGACCGTCCCTGATGACGGGTTCGAGTGAGAATTCGCAACGTTAGGTCAATAAAATTTTGGTTACAGTGATCGCATCTTCTTCTTCTTCTTCTTCTTCTTCTGAAATGAACGTATGCTGTCAGTGCGCCTTGTAGTTGGAAGGAGACAAAACGGAGGATGTGCGACGCTGAATAGGAGACATCAGCACAAGCGAGAGGACGGTAAATTACGTGACCCCCTAGAGGACCTCGCGTCTCAGAAATATATTATCGAGCGTTGTTTGTTCTGTTAGCATTCCATCTTCCCTAGGATACATCCATCTTTATAATGAGCATCAGTAGTTAATGTACTTGACCTTCTGTTGGGCCGCTAAAAGTGATCCCATCCCAGACCGGGGTTCAGATGACAAACTCAGACAGAAAAATAATTAAGTTAAATGATTGAGAAGCGCACCAAGGGCAGTACTATCGGCAGCGTGGGCGGATGCAGACGGCAGGAAGGAGAAAAGTCGACAGAGCGGCTGGAGAAAGCAGGTGGTAGAGTTGAACGTCCATGGCAAATGCAGAGATGCCGTTGTCGGTAGAGGTAAGATATCGGATAGTGGGAGGGATGCCGAATGCCGACACTGATGGAGGGACTGTATCTTCGTTTGTATCGGCTGTTCTACTGGATTGGAACGGAACCATTACCATGACTCGATAGGCTGAGATTGTTTGATGACCTACATGTCGATTCACGACGGGATGCCGATAACTAGATGCCCCATACCGTGCTCCCAGCAAGTGACCCGGGGAAATGTGCTTGAAGTCGAGAGGAGAAATTAGTGATGATTGACTTCAGACACCTGTAGCAGTGGCGCGTTTGTATTACGTCGGATTCATAAATATCGCGACGGCTTATGTCAGTGAGGTCCTAGCTACTGCGATCACCAGTTCCAGTTCCGAACAGTAAGAGAGAAAGTAGGACACTGGTTGGGAGGAGGTTGTATTCTGTACAGAACTGTCAGAGAAGAGATTGGTTGGAGTCGGCAGTCAGACGGTGTCACGTCCAACGCCGCGTGAGCGCCGTCCACGAGGGTGAGAAAGCGGAGCATTCGTACAGCACCTTCTACGAGGTCATGTCTGAGTCAGCCTCGAAGATGATTGGCCAAATTGCACAGGCGACAATGGCCGAGAACCAGACTGTAATTGGCACGCACGTACATGCCTTGCAAAATGCGCCCAGAGTTACACCAATACAAGACAATTAATGGCACCAACAGAGACGAGCGGAAAAGCAATGTTTTGGGCATAAGAGGATCTTTAATCTAAGAGAATGCAAAATAACTGGCCGAAACTGCTGCAAACCTAGTCAACTTTCTAAAATGTAACCGCCATTATAACAAACCTGACATTTCGTCCATACGGAGAGTTTCATACTGAATTGGCGGAAAGTGAAGAAGCAGAGAACAAAACTTGCTGAAAGTACGAGGGATCACGAACAGTAAGATCCGTGGACAGAATGTGCCAGTATGGAGGCGCAGGAGGGAGGTTTTCTAGTCTGTTCGTTCAGTGAGATGGGCGAACAAATTCTTTAATTACTGTGAGTTAAACGAGAGACTCCACTGTAATTTGAAGCTGGAGCGGCGCCCGGTTCACGTTGCGACCGGCCGGCATGGCCAGGTCCTCACATCTCTCATCTTTCGTTCTCCGAAATTGTCGTCGAATCAGCAACTACACCTCTAAGCCGGAAGAGTGTGTCCGGTCAGAGTCTCTGCATGAGGGAGCAGGCCACTCTAATTTGCGTAGGCACCTAAATAAACAAAAAGTCGTATCCCTCCCTAGCATTTTGTATCGGACCACGGAATGGAGTATGGAAGTGGGAGGAGATAGCGACGTCAACACCTGGGAACTCCCCTACCCTGCCACGGCGCATAGACACATTCCTTAATATAACAATTTTGACGCACTTCGGAAATCTCACGATGCGCTGCAGGTCGTGGCTTTGATATCTGACAGCTGGCTGGATAACTGGCCCCTAGTATGTGGTGGAGGAGGTAACTGATTCGAGGGCTGTGCGTCGGGCTCAATGATTTCTTCTTAATGCGGCCTCAATAGCACTCACGACCGGGATATCTGAGTTGCCCCATAAGCTGTTAAGACCTGCTATATTGAGCAGAGAACGAGGTCGTGTGTTGTAGGCGTGGACGAGCCGTCTGGCCTTGGTGGTCACTGCGCCGCTTCCCACCTCTAAGAGAGGGTAGAGTAAGTTAGCTGCTGTGCAGGCCTTTCTTACCATAAACGGATTCACGCGCAAGTCACGGGTGCCGTGTCCACACTGTGGGTCACACACTGGACGACGCAGCTCGCGGCGGTCGATTTCTCAGTAATTAGGCTAGCTTCCTCTCCACCTGAAATGAAGGCCACATTCCGAATGACTGTGCAATTGCTGTTTTGCGCGAATTCGGTCCTCCCCTTTGGGTTGCTTGCCAGCATGTTTGACCTGCGACAGCTTTGTGTCGGATTCACGCTTATCCCCTATTGCTATCCCGATAGGCTTTTGAGTGTTATTTCCACGTGACTTTGAGTAATTTTGAGAAAAACTGTTCCGTGCCTGTTATCATTCCTTATTTTCACTCCCAAAAATGGGATTTGTCGCCTGTCAACAGATGACCGTCGTACGCACTTTCGGCAAGATCGCAGTTGGTAGCCATCCCTGTATTACAGGTGGCTGGGGGTATGTTTACTATTGCTTTTTTGTGGGGCTGCATAATCACATCTGACCCATTTGGGCTTACTTTGTACTTTGAAGGTTAGGATTAGGGTACCGGTTAATGGTGTCCGATTTTCGGGCTAGTGTTATGCTCTTTAGGCTTAGGTTTTCGGGTTACAGTTAGGGTTTGAGTTTACGACTAGGTTTCAGTGTCACGGGTAGGTTTTATAGCTAGGTCTATTTCTAAGGGCTACGGTAACGTTTACGATTTCGGTTAGGGTTAAGGTTGCCGTTAGGGTTAACGGTTAAAGTTTAAGGTTAAGGTTAGGGTTAGGGTTAAGGCTAGGATTAGGGTAAAGGTCGCCGTCCGCTTCCCCATTCCTGGTTACCAACTGCGATCTTGCCGCATTTTCTATTGAGTGAGTGATATTATTGAGCCTGCGCTAAAAAAACAGTTCGTTTCTGCTGATGCGTAATCCCTTGATAGTTAATGGAAGTCCACCTAAGTTGTCCCTAATTATGATTGTTGAACGTTCACTCATTCGCAAGACATGGACGTAGCAATTATAGCATTAAATATATTAGTCTATATGGACTTAAAACTTAGACACTAAAATATGCATTCAGAAGGCAATTCATCATTTTTTGGGCGAGATGATGAGGGAGATAAAGTCCACTTTCGCTATGAGACGGGTAGATGTCAGACAAAAATACATAAATAAAGACTGACCAGTGTAATTAAAGTAAGAACGATCTGTGAGCGCCCCCTAACATTGTATATTCCCGATCGAAACCGACAAGGAAACGGTCTCGTGGCTTAGTGGTTAGAGGCGTGGACTTCTAACTAACAGGTCGCGAGTTCGAGCCTCGGGTGTTCCACACTTCGGGGTTGGGTGTGACTGGCTGACGACGGCTAATAAGCCAGAAATGGCCATTCCAGTCTCCCTTGTCTTTGTCGGTAATGCCATTCTGTCTATATCATGCGGCTGATGGTTGGGCTCGAGAAGCCCGTAAGGCGCAACGGAACGAGCGAGTTCCGTATGAACGATCGGTGAGCGCCCCCTAACATTGTATATTCCCGATCGAAAACCGACAGGGCAACGGGCTCGTGGCCCAGTGGTTAGAGGCGTGGACGTCTAACTAACAGGTCGCGAGTTCGAGCCTCGGGTGTTCCACACTTCGGGATTGGGTATGACTGGCTGACGACGGTAAATAAGCCAGAAATGACCATTCCAGTCTCCATTGTCTTTGTCGGTAAAAACATTCTGCCAGTATTAAGTTCGTTATTCTACTCAATACGTGTAGAATATTGCACCGACTCACGATTTTGGAATCAGAAGAGAATTAATAATGATAATTTTGTTTCCTTTTTTGAATAGATTGGCTTCAACGATTGGTTCATGTCCACTTTGAGGAAGAAGCCTTATTTCGCCCACATGGGCTTTAACCGCCGCTCATTGCATCGTTGGAGCTCTTCTATGTAAAAATATTTTACTCGGTTAGTCCCTTTTCATTTCAAGATTTCGTCGAGGATGATATGGTCGTTCGCATTGGAGACCACGATTGAACTCAGCGCGAGGGTCCGGCATACAACGTTCTAATAAAGCACATCACCATTCTTCCGGATTATAAAATAGACGAAATGAGGAAAGGTTATGACTTCGCCTTTCTTAAGTTGAACCGAAATGTCAGACGATGTACGTTCTATTATTTTTCTCGGGTTCTGTTATAACAGCAGTTTTATGTCGTGCAGGGCAATTTAATTTAAATAACCCGTGTGCTCTTCCGCCTGCCTGACATAAAAAACTGTTCGTTAAGTATTCCTCAAAAATGTATATACCTTATATTGCCATTTTCAAGTAATTTAGAAGACCTTGAAAAGCTCTGCGTTACTCCTGGCAATAGCAATAAACTTAAATTACTTTTTTAGTAAACTTTCAAATTAGAAGCACTGAACCTAATTAAACTTGCAGCAGGGATGCCACAAACTTCGGCAAAGATTGCAGGAACAACAAACTATGCTAAGCACGTATAGGCATGATGTTTGCATCCTATACATCCCCGGTTCTAAACCCCAACCCTAGCCTCGACCGCAAATCCAAACTATAACTTAAGCCTGACAACCTCAGCTTTGGTGATAGCCCAACTCGGGATATCAACCTTAACTCCAACCGCAACCAAAACGCCCACCTAGAGCCCGATACGGCCAGCTTTCACGTCAATAACGCTAGTGAAGAACAAAAGCTGCGTATCGTATGACCCCGTAGTTGACCTTTGGTCATACAAACCGTCATGAACCACAGAATAGCATTTCCATTAAAGATATTGGAAACTAGAATGGCAACGTCTGGTTTCTTATCCGTCGCCATCCAGCCATGGTTAACTCCGAGGTGTGCAAACACTGGGGCTCGATCACACGACCTGTCGGTCGCGATCCGGTAAATAAAATGATAGAGGAGTGTTCGCCGATTGCGTTACGGAACTCATTGTGTCCAGATCTTCAGGACAGAGCGCGGTAAATGCTGCGCAAGTTTTCCCCCATTAAAGACTACTTCACGCGTTAGTCCCCGTGGCTGCATCAATTTTGCTGTGGACCACACAATGGACATTGTCGCGCACGAGGTCGAAATGTCATCGTCTGTCGTAACTGTATCCTGTTGCGGAAAGTTTCTGTATTCTAATACAGCTCCCACAGCGCATTCTTCTGTGGCCAAATAGCCCTTTGTGACATTAAGCAGAAGGTGGGGCTAACCAATTATGAATTTATACATCCTCTATATACCCGCTGTGAACTCTGCGTAGGATAAAACTTATTTCGCGAATTCCAACGCCAGTTAGTATAACATACTGTCGTCCGCGATAGGAGTTCTAGAAAAGCCATATTACTTCAAAGGTACAGGAAATGCCCCCAGTAGAATATATATATAATAGGCGTTTTGATAAGTCTGCGTTCCACCCAGCACAAGGCGCAAAGCGGTGAATGCGCCGATGGTGGGGCACGGGATTAGGAACCCCAGTTACAAAGGCGAACTTGTCCAAAAGTCAACAGTATGGTTTATGGCCGTAGGTACTTACTCCGGGGAGCCGTTAAGCTAAAAGAAAATAACTGGTGATGATTATTTGTTTGTGCTAGAGAAAGTAATCAAAAGACCTCGCGGTGGCTGTTGCGTGAGGGTGGTCAAGATGCTGTAAGGTGGTCAGTGGAGTAAAAATATGGCAATGCAATACCTGTTTGAAATCGCCGGCACAGGGACAGTAAATTCCTTCGCTATTATCATTAAATGGTCAATAATAGACTATCATAAATTGTGATGCATACAACTTTCTGCATCCCTCTGATCTTGCCTAGCCTGTATTTTAAAAACTACCTTTTCTAGATATGTTACTCACTGGGCCTCGTTCCCATATACCTGTACCGGCCTGAAGGGGAGTTATCGAAAGCAACGTTTGCTCGCTACCTCGTCTTCTGAATTTGTGATGACACAGATTTCCTAGATGTTCAGCTCTTTTGCTCAACAGAAATGCTACCAGGGGTAAATAACTCCTACTATAAACCATAACCTTGACCGTAAGTCTAGGATGGCATCCATTCCTGTGTCCTGGCACCAACACTAACCCCAAAAATAATCTCAGGTGGAATTTAGCGCAAGGCTACCTGTTTTAGAAGGAGTTCCATTCCACTGTCCTACCTGACTGCTTTTCAATGCTCGAGAGAAGGATGCTACTGATATATACAGTGAAAGATGTAAATTGTGAAGTAGACGTAAATGCAAGATAAATATTTTATAGACTAGAAATTGTTCCATGTATATTTTGGAAGAGTTTCTAATGACTGTCAATCTATATTTAGTAAATGGGGTAGCAACAGAACCATTTAAAACGCCAGTTCGTATAATATAGTTAACACTCATAAAGACGGCAAAATTTAAGAAACCTTGGGCTTCTAGTCACAAGACTGGCTTAAATTACGGAAGGACGTGTAGTCTGTCTACGAAAGCTAATTTACAAATGGATGAGGTAATTTAAAAAACGTCTTAAACACTCTTTCTCGTCGTTATCCCGGCTAGATCGCAGTTGGTAGCCAGGCCCGTATTACAGGTGGCGGGTAGGGGGGTTGTTTACGGAGGTACCGGTTAATGGTTTTCGATGTTCGGGTTAGGGTTATGCCTTTAGGCTTAGGTTTTCGGGTTAAGGTTAGGGTTTGAGCGTACGAATAAGTTTCAGTATTACGGTTAGGTTTTACAGTTACGGCTATGTCTACGGGCTACGGTTACATTTACGATTTCTGTAAGAGTCAGGGTTGCCGCTAGGGTTAGCGGTTAACGTTTAAGGTTGAGGTTAGGGTTAGGACTAGGATTAGGGTTATGGTCGCCTTCCGCTTTCCCATTCCTGGCTACCAACTGTGATCTAACCGGAAATCCATTTCACATACCCGTTTCCACTGGAAACCCCTAGAAGGAATTTAATTGCGTCACTGATAGTCACCGAGATAGCCCGACAGAACAATAAATTAAACAAGCCGGATTTGCTTTAGAGTGCGACAAAACTCAGAAAGTGTATAAACTATCCATTTACGTAGTTTTCGAGTTGGTTGATATTTGGACGGAGCCAATTACTTGCTTATATACAAGAATACCTAAAAGACATCCTGTTGCTTTCTGCATTACCATCAGTCAGCGAAAATTTTGATGCGCTCTTACATAACTTTGAGTAGGGTGTCGCATATCGCAGTGGCTTAAGCCCTAGGGAGGCAACATTGACTACGACCATGAGGTCCATTGCCGAACATGGAGAAAATAAGTGGGACGCCAGATGGGAGGATGTTGTAGTTTGCACAAAACTATTCGAGAAGAGGCTGGTAGTAATTGATAGTCGGACGGGGGTCGCGTGAGCGGCGTCCGAGAGTGTGAGCCAGTGGGGCTTTCAATGAGGCGGCGTCTGAATCAGCCTCGAAGTTGTTTGGCCAGTTTGGACAGCTGGCATTGGCCGAGAACCCGACTGTAGTTGGTACGCATGAACAGGTAGTTGCAAGAGTCCGAGCGTCCGGATTTGAACCAATACACGCCGTCTGTGGTATTACTTACTGCGTCATTATTACCGTACATATGGTTCTTCTAAACTGCCATCCAATGTACAACACAGACAAGTTTAAAATAACATTTAGTCTGAAGATATATGTTAGGACTGGCTCTGCAGTCGGTGTGCCTGTAAAAAATGCCAATTAAACAGAAACTATATGTCCTTAGAGCACTAATACAGTATCTCTCCTAGTTTTCAGGGCTGCAATCATGCACCAGGTGCATGATGAAAAATAGTTACAATAATTTGTCCTAGAGGCACGTTAGTAATAAAAACTCATCGTAGACTTATTCAGTAGAGCCCATTTCTTCAGATCGTCCGTTCGGAAGATATTACTTTAGCATAAGCAACAGAACCGTCTGTAATTAGTTTTATTTGTTCGAATATGCCCTGGTTATGTCTGAGTGGCGTCTGAATTTGTCCTCGATAAATTGGTTCTAAGGTTGTGGAAATTCCCACGAAGCAATTCGTAAGAGCATTTGGCGAGCATACGCGTGCTTTCGATAAGTTCTCATCGGCCTGGCACGTTTATATGTGAATGAGGTAGAGAGTAAACTTTGTGAGAAATAAGAGAAATCGATTACGGTTCGTCTTTTAATGCAAGCGGGGTGTATGTGAATAGGGGGATGTGAGAGGGAGAGAGGATAGCAGGTGAAAGTGAGGAATAGGTAGAGCCGTGTCACAAGGGGGGAGGCGGGTGGAACGGGGGAGTGGAGTCATGCATGCAGTTAATGGACCATTGACCACCTTAGAAGCTGAGCATGCCATAGGTTCTTCTGCGCACACAGGACCGGCCTCTGTAGCCTGATGGCTATCGCTTCTGCTGTCGTTAGTACACGCTGACCCAGTCGCTTAGGATAGTTATGTGCGACCTTGTAAATGAGACGGAAAGCCTCGCTGGGATCCATACAATGCCAGAATCAACCATGTGTGCGAGGATGGAGCTGTGTTTGCTCTTAATTGCACCCTTCCTCAGCTATGTGGGCAGGTATTCTCGACTTTTTGTGGATGGGCGTCGACTCGTACGACCAATGTGGCCCGCTCACTAGGAGCAAGTAAAGGGGTAAATGCACATGGAGCTGGTAGCCTATTCTTATCTTCCCCGCGTAATTTGTGTCTCAGTTTTGCGGTCTCGCTAATTCCCGAATTATAAGGGCTAAAACCAATTCAGTAGAGCATTTGACGAACATACACCTGACCTGGGCAACATATAAATTCCCGCCATTTCGCGCTTCTCGAACTGAAACTTTAAGTAGTTCGTTGTTTGGCGCAAAGGACTAGAAAAAATCCTTTCCGCAGATAGCGTTGATGGGGAATTTAGAAGACTCCAGGACCTGCTTGGTGAGAACGGCTGTCCGGACAGATTTATTGTAGTGACTGTTTTACCGAACGACCGGCAAAACTCATCATGCCGACGGTGTTATAGAAAACACTGTTCCTCAATGCCCCCCATCAAAGGGAGGCGGAGGTTGATTCCCCAAGAACTGGTCGGGAAATCTACGACATCGCTTAATTTTGCGCGTTTGTCACGTTTAACTTGCACAGCTTCAATTTTTCCCAGTCGATGAAACGACACGTACGGCACATTCCCTCCTCAGAAGTTGTTGTGAGGCCGGAGCACGGAAGCTGATCATCACCAGAACAATTTGCTTACTTTCATTTTAATCAAATAATTCGAAAAATGCGCATAAATTGAATCTAACGTTGTAATATGACGGCATAAATTGCCCTTCCATACTTAATATTTTTGAATAATTTTGCAAAAAGAGGAGAAATGTGTTTGCATGAAATTACAGAAGTATACTGGGTTTCATTTTTTATCGCACTAAGTAGTGAAATTCAAATATAGCTTAGTGTTTAGTATCCTGCGTTGACAATGGTTAACTGATATCGACTTTAGAGTCCCCCACCCAATGTGGCGCATTAATCATGTGTTAATCCTTGAATTTAATTTCCCCGCGCAAACGGCAGAAATATAATTTTTGACTGAAAATGTCGTTAAAGTCGGTTTTCTTTGTTTCAAATATGGAATTGACAAATTTTGACTTAATGCCCGAAATAATATCAGTGTTAGAATATCCAATAGCGAATTATCAGGGGATTCCAGCAAAGGTTGCAGTCCAAGACATTTTTTACGCCTGCACTCTTCATCCCTTCCCTAATTATTGGTTGCTATAAAATGTAATCCAGGTGTAGACATAAGAAATCGAAAATGCTTTTTTCTTCGGGAAGTTGAATTTTCCACTAACCGCATACTTTCTAGATACTCACCGGCGTGCATCAACCTATTTTACCATCATTAACAGTTTTAGAGGTTGATTTTTGGTCATTTAAAATACTACTAACGACGTTTTGGGACCTTGCTATAGAATTCGTCATAAATTAATAACTCAACGCTGTGGTCTGGAAGCCAGCGTAATATACAAAGTCATGGCCATAAATCATAAAGGCAATAAAACATTTAGTTTGAATGATTACTGATCGAATCCAGCCGGTCAGTTTAGTTCACAGCATCAACAACGTTACTCTTCGGGATACTTTAAAAAAGAATGGGTTTTTGTTACCCGGTATTCGTGTGGATCCAAATGATGAGTATCCATTCCAGTTCCGCTTTGTTGGAAGAAGTAGGTAGGGTTTCATTTCGCCCAACAAACCTGGCCAAACCTGTAAATCGCAGATAGATTTTCACGTCTACTTTAAAGTTGATTTAAAAATCAGCACTCCAGTTTCCATTCGCGTGAAAAGCCGTTAAAAACACCCACAAAGTTGGCGTACCTTGCCAAAATATTCTGTAAGTCACTTGTTAGTAATTTTCCTTTTCTCTATACACGCATTTATAAAGGGCCATATTTTCCGGTCCACGCTTTGCTGTGCATTTCAGCACAGAATGGTCTAATTCATTCCCTAAAGCTGATATTAGTGCGAAATTAGACGCACTGAGGTAGAAAAATAGCACTCAACATGCTTTCCTTATGTTTTCACATAAATGCCATTAAACCGTTTGACGTGGATCAACTTTTACTTTCGAGTTTAAAAATGGCTTACCGCATGGGCTTGCCCCTTGGCCCGCTTTTGGCGAATATATACAAGGCAAAGTTAGAAGCTTTCCAGCTACGTCACCAGATCAACGATTTAAGATACTGTGGGCTGTACATGGAGGATATATGCGCCATTGCATCGAAACAAAGTGAAATCTCAATTCTACTGGATGATATAAATCAGGCGCACCCATCTCTAAAATTCACTCCGGAAGAAGAACAGTCCGGTTCACTTCCGTTTCTGAATGTGCTTTTGAGTAGAAGGCCTGACGGCAGCATTTGACGTAGCGTCTATTGTAAGAAAACGTGGTCCGGACAATACACCCATTTTGGGAGTTTCGTACCGCTAAATGTTAAGCCTAATTTAGTCCGCTGTCTGACAGAAAGGGTTAAAAGAATCCACTCAGCCGATAGCGTTGAGAGAGAGCCGAAGGTCATCTAAAGCCTTTTTTCGCCAGAACGGGTATCCCGATCGATTCATCGCTAAGAAAATGGCCAAAAGACCACCAAAGACCCCGTTACTGACGGCAGAATAAAGGCTCTTTATCACGGTCCCATTTCATGGTGGACGCGCTACGTGAACTTTTAAGAAGACGTCTAACTCAAGCTGTATCACATACCTTTCCAGCATCTGACACCCGTGTACTGTTTTCCACCAGTCCCATCCTATACGGAGAGGGCAAGGACAAACTACCAGCTCAGACCAACTTTATGTGTATTTACTCCTTCACCTGCTCCTGTGGGGCAGAATATATTGGTCGCACGAGCCGGCGTTTATCCAAACGAATAAAAGAACTTCTTCCAGCATGGTTAGGAAAGGGTCAAATAAAGAATATCAACAACTCAATCCTCGCGCACATGGTAGACATAGACCACCGTGTAGACGCCAGAACGGCCTTCAGAGTGATTTACAAGGCCCCATCAACGTATCCAAAACTACTTTGGCAGCGTTTGTTGGCTACTGCAGAGGCGGCGACAATCGGGCTACGCGGACCGGTCCTATGCTTACAGCTGAACTTCATACAGGTCCCACAGTTGCCATGGGTCGAGGCCACCAAACCAGCCACCCGCATGTAATTAACTACGCCGGAACCCGCCTTCTCCCTGGCGCTGACTGGAATTGCGGTGTTTCACTCTCCCCATGCCCTTCCCTCCGCAAACCCGAGCGACAGCTTAATTATCTACTTGCCCGTATATTTTAATTCATTACTTCAGTAGCCATGTAAACGTACGGGCCTGAGGAGAATTTGTCGAAAGCCGACGTATACTCGCCAAATTGCCTTTTGAACACGTTTATCGTTAATATTTCCTGTCGTTATAATTAAGATCATCAAGGGCCTTGCCTATTGCCCCAAATATACGATACAATCGCCCTTCGTGCCCTAAATTGGCAAGGATCCCCACATCGCCACTGATGTTATTTTCTGGGAAGATTGATAAATTATGGAGTTCGTGTAGACTGACTTTGGGGAGTTTCATCAAGTTCATCAATTGCTCGACGATGAAATGATGAATATGTTATGGAGGTTTGTGGACTCCCGTAAACATTTTCGGAGGAAATTGGCCGGAAAAAGTAAATCTGGGCTATTTGAAATACGTAGCTCTTTGTTAATTGCTCTTGAACACTCGAACTCCGGTCATCATGCTCCACCCATTTTTTACCATCTCAAATACTGCACAAATGAACACAAATGTATTTGGGCCGGGGTGAACTTCATATCTGATTTTCGAATTACAGATCGGCGCATAAAATGCATACTTTTTCAGTTTGCCTCCGACAGCCCTCAAGCCTTTTGTATGTCAAGCAATCCTTCTTCATTGCAAAAACTGAACCCATGCCGTATACCCATAACCCTCCTACGGGCGTTAACACATCGCAGAATTACGTCAATCGGGTGGTCTTTTAAATTTCTATAAGTTATCTAATGGCCCTTAGTAAGCCGAAGTTAAACTTAAAGATAGGGTTTAGAGCAGAGTAGCTCGTAGATGGGAGTTGATTGACCATCGAGATCACTTAACTTTCGATAGTCTTAGCGCGGTTAAGTCTGTTTCGGGCCCCCAGACTACTGAGCAACGGCGGAATTTGCACAAGTCCGTCTCGATTTTGCCTTTGCACTGCTTGTTTCGGTTTTGCCGTATTTGACTTGACTGTAGTATTTTTTTAATATTAGTCGATGTCGCGTTGCTTTACATATTTCCACCAAAAGATTCGGCTGTTTCACCTTAGCATTTAACCCACCAAACATGCTAACATCGCACGTCTTCCTCGACATATTGGACTAGGTCCTATGTAACATAACAAACAATCTTCGCGACTTATTCGCAACTCATTGCTTTGTACTACTTTGCAGACTTTGTTTTCCCTTTTTGTCATTGGTTAAATAACCAGCTCGAAAGCATTTCCTGAGTTAAACCTGTCGGTTTACTTCTTGGAAAAATAGCGTCTCCGCTATCAGTGCCAACGTCTGCAACGTAATCGTGTGATGCGAATTTCAGTGACAATCTTCGAGACGTGTTTCCTGTGGAACATCTTACTAGGTGCCGGCCGCTAGTGCACAGTAACCGACTAAAATGTCTGAATGCTTATCGCTTTGTCATTGTATGGTCCTTAGAAGAAGGCATAAATATGGTCCTTTTATTACTAAAATTAAGTAGAACCCTCGACTAGCATGCAAATATCCCTTGAACGTCATGCTAATGAAGCCGAACTATGTTTGCTTTCTTAAATGCCCATTTGCAAATCTTTTGTTTAAAAGCCCAAGAGGAGATTGAAATGGATATACTAAACCAAAAATATGGGAAACGTCCGGAATCACAAACGCCGGCTACTGGTTACAAGAGGTTTAAGACACCAGCCCCACCAAATTCTTGGCCCTGGCATGTAAGTACGACTTTTGCATTTCGCGTTGCCAATTCAAAGATTGTGGACAGCAGGCGCAAGTAAAACATCTCAACACTTTTATGCATTTAACACACTGGAGATCATGCAATGAAAAGTTCACCACATTACCGGATGAAAGCAGTTAAACATGCCTGCTTCCCAATCCTTATGTCCCCAGTATCCCTTTGGAAGCTTGTTATACCTCTAAATACATAAACTGCCATTATTGTTCCTCAAACCGACAAATTTGTTTAGTATTAATTTCTTAAAGTCAATGAGGCAGTAATACCTGGACTGTTAAATGAAATATTCTGCCAACCGTTACCGTTGCCCCTTAAACGATGATAGAGAGCAGACGCAAGTAAAACATCTAAATAGTTATACGCGTCTAACAAACCGGAGATCCTTCGATGACACGTGTGCCACGTTACTGGATGAAAGCAGTTAAATACGCCTGAGTTTCAATACTCATATCGCCAATGCCACTTTGGAGACTTGTTTCATTTCTAAATACATGAACTGCCGTCAGTGTTCGACAAACTGGTGAGTTTTTAATATTAATTTCGAAAAAATCTATCAGCCAGTAATACCACGGACTGTTAAATGAAACATCTTGCTCAATAATGTGTTACGTTTTAAGTGTAAAACTTTTACAGCTAACTAAGTTCTTTTGTTCCATAGGTGGGACTCTACTCAACATTGTTTGGTCCGTATCCATTCTGTGGAGGAACACTCATCTCATCCACTTGGGTTCTGAGAGCCGCTCACTGTGTCATTCCGGCCAGTGAATGTACAGCTCCTCCACGTGACAGGCCCTTTCCCTATCGTAGATACGGCGGCCATACTCTAGCCGTTCGTGTGGGAGATCATGATCATACACAGCGCGGTGGTCCGGCATTCACTCTTTTAGTAAAACACATTGTCATTCATCCAAACTACCCAGCGGACCAGGCGTTTTCAGGCGTTGACGTTGCCCTCCTAAAGTTGACACATGAAATCAAACGATTTAGGTTTCATCCTGATTAGTGAATTATGCGGCAAATTGAGCGTTGTATTTTATCGTCCAGTTCAGAGTATATAATTACTTCTACTGCTTGTTCATTAAGGCTAGGTTCAGCGGTGAATTTAGACGCGTTCCAAGATTCCAATTTTTTTAAATAGTCGCAACAAAAACAGTGCTTGGTCTGTAATTTAACCCATCTGAATTATGCCTTGAAGCGCACTGCTAGCTACAGTGAGCGAACAATCTCATGAAATGTTCGCCAATATTCGATTGAGCGAGATTAATTATGTGCAGTTATAATACTGATTATCTTGCAGCGTAATTTTATAAAATTTCGAACTCAGCAGGATGTCAGCTTTCAAAAGCCCACCTTTTCAATTTCCTGTAGAATTCAGGCTGGGCAAAAAATGACCACTTATGTAGCGTGCATTTTTCACAGAGATTTTCAGTGGTCTTGCAAACTAAAATATATTGTATAAGAAAATTTAACAAAAATATGCTTTTTTTCATTCGTTTGGTAGGGAACCACCTCATCTTCATATTTTATACTCGAAGAAGCAGTATAATTAGGTTTTAAAGAAGTTTTATAATTCACGAATAATTTGAAGTCTGATCAGCCGTTGCATTAGCGCCTAGTGATTGCAGTCTACAAGCTTCATGCGTTCAGCGTAAAGAAAATCACATATTCTTCTATGTCTTTAAAAAGACTTAATGTAATATCCATAAAATTTTACAATTGACTCGGACTTTGCTGTTCATTTCATGAGGAGCAGTGGTAAAACGGCAGGTATGATGCTGTATGAATAGACATCATACGGTCTCAAAAATCACATTATTAAAAACTTTTTTAAAACCTACTTATACCGCCTCTTCGGATACAAAATATGAAGATTGGGAGGTTCCCTATCAAACAAGGGAAAGAAAACATATTTTTGTTAACTTTTATTATGAAATGTATTTGAATTTGCAAGGACATCGAAAATAAATGTGAAATGCATGCTAATTAAGTAGTCATTTTTGCAAAGGAAGAAGTCTAAAGGAGATTGAAAATACGAGCATTTGGAAGCCGACATCCTGCCGAGTCCGAAATATTATAGGATTACGCCACAAAATGATCAGTCTTACAACCCCGCCTAATAAATAATTCCTAATCGAAAACACCTTTCAGAATTTTTCGCGAACATTTCATGAGATCGGCCACTCACTGTATATTCTTGTCTAGACCAACAATTATTCGACAGTGCTGTCACAATGACTCTTCAAATAGTTAGAACATGGAATCTAGTGTTTACGTTTAAAAATCTCTCCAAGTAGGAATGTAAGATGCATTTTTTTTACATAAAAGTGAGGTCTAACACCTTGAAACAAAATGGACAATTAAATTGAAATGTATACTCAAGTATTTTGACCGTAAAGCGTCAATTGCGGAGTATGCATGTCTCCCCGAATCTGGATTTGAATTCCCTGCTGGAACCTTCTGCAACCTCGCCGGTTGGGGATTAATTCCTAATCCGCCGCATGGACCCAAACGAGAACAGCCAAAGATGTTAATGGAAACACGAATGCCAATCGCAAATCTGTCGGATTGCATGAAAAAGTATCCTGTGGTCAGCAGAGAGGTCTCCTTTTGTACTGATAACAGTTATGGGGTAAGCATTAAATTTGGCCTTATAGATTGTAAGATGAGTGCGTAGACTGCTTTGAAACGCATTTCCGTTTTGGTCAATTTAGCCCACATGTACCGGCGACAGTGGAGGAGGGTTGCATTGTTTAACAGCCAGAGGCAAATGGTGACCGAAACTGCTTGGGACGGTACTTTGTGCATATACTGACGGAACCCCTGATCGGCTGGATTACTGACACCATAGCCAAGTTCAACTGAAGAAGGCGGTGCAAATTGAGCAAAATCGTCTGTCAAATTTATTTTGCCAAGCTCTTTGCTCCGTATCGATGCCTGTTATCTTACTTAACAAAAGAACGATTTTTGTCTCAAAAATGCATGAATAAGTAAGATTAACCAGACTGGAAATGCTCTTGAAATGTTCCTAGACCAGCCACCCTCGATGACACGTTGAGAACACTGATTATCCCTTCTTGCTTACTTTTTGCTTCCTTTAATTATTTATTGATGCTTGGCCGTTCTCATTAATATATCAATAGTTTATATTTCCGTCCCGTTATTCTTTGTCGTTGTATTGACTTGTCCGTAACAGGATTCAAAATGTCAAGTTTTTATGTTCTGAGATCTGGTCTTCGTTATCCAGTGATCCCTTGGACTAACGAACAAGTCAATCTAGGTAAAAGTTGGTAGACTCGGAGTAAATAAGTGCTCTGAGACGATACTGCAATGTTGAAAGTTGTTATTTTGAGAGGGGTCCAAAGACTGTCTTATGATCGAGAGGGATTAAGTCGAGCAGTTGGCACTTTCAGAGCATAGCCGATACTTTTATTCAATCAAGGCGACTAGAGGGCCTTTAGTCAAAAGTTCTAACGCACAGATCGAATGAGTTTCTCATTTTCGTTGTTTTCGTACGACGTAAATTATACGTGCCTTAACTGAGAGCGCGGGAGTCCGTCAAGTCAGTTTGATGCAGATGCTTCATTAAATTCCAGGTGAAAACACGACTACCACAACCTCCCTATACTTAGACTTCTTTACCAGCAGTTATAATTAGATGGCACAAATCCGTCTGTTAGAAATACTGTTAATCTCTAATTTGTAACAATGACTCAGTTATGACCACGACGTTGGTAAGTATTTTGCTGGCACACCTGTGACCGAAAAGGCCCATGCAGTGTGTAGATGTGCGTGAATAATGTGGAAGGTGAGGGCGGACTCGGCGAGTGTATGTGGGGCTCATGGCACTGGTACGCCGATCGCAGTGCGACAGATTATCGAATGGCCGACCAGGCCGATGCGTGGGGTGAATGTGCGATCGCGATGAAGCTAGGTCATGATAGGGTCCCCCAACCGGAGGTGGGGGATGGTTATGGTAAGATTCCATCGTAGATGCAGTTGCCTAAAAATGGCGTATATGCTGAGATTTCTAATCCATTGTAGAAGGCCTGTGTCCGAGATCGTGTACTGTCACTACATACCTGGTAATGGGAGTACGCAACTGAGACGGAATTGATTGCGTTTGCATGCTTTTTTCCCCTGGACTGTCTAGGTTTTCGCTCCATTCAGCAAAGTTATTAAAGTAACGACTTCGTACATCTTCAGTTTATTGTTCACAAGGAGAACATGGCGATTGCATACAGTGATTAGTGGCCGGCCAAAGGCTTGGGGGTCTGGTGAACATTTTTGTTGTCGATTGCAATGTCTCATGGGAGTATGCAGTCTAAGTGCTCCCATTTGTTCACGGTCTTCAGTTGGGTACCATTGATCATGATCCTAGGGACACTGTAAGTAACGTTGGGCGGCGGCGGTTGATGCATGATCACTGCTCTATCTGTGTTGATGTTCAGCTCGAATTTGGCGCAGGTGATGCCGTAGAAGTTCAGACTTCGATGCATTCTCTGTTGAGTGCGAATCGTTCGCGCAGAACAAGTCGTGGACAAAGGTCGTGGATTGACGTGTCGAAGCCCGTATGTACCTGCTACCGAGAAGATGGACGCCACCACCGTAGGCAATGCGAATCTTGGGCTACCATCACGACAGACATCCATTAGCATGACAGAAAGCATGAGACTGAAGATGATGATGTGAATGCAGAGCTCAGCTTCACCTCAGTAGTCAGCTTCTGACACGGTCACTTGTTCAAAAACGTCCGCCACCACATCCATCATAGAGCTGGAGCACTATTTGCGTTGTGACAGCCGAATTTCCCCACGATTTACCACAGTCCACGGTGATTTTCCATGCCTTAGGCTTTTCTAGGGTCCATGATGGTATTGCAGACGTTGGTCCTTACCTCCTAACATGTCCACTGTACGTTGCGGAGGGCAATGATCCTGTCGGTGGCTCCGCATGTCACCAGAGGCCACACTGACTTTTCCGCAGCAGTGCGTGGTCTAGATTCAGTTGAGGCAGCTTGCGAGGATGCTAACGAACCTCTTCCCGTCGACGTTTAATAACAAGACTCCTATATGCCTTTCAGAGTATTGTCAGCCCCTTGTTACCCGTACAAGGAACCATTGTGACATCAATGAAATCCTGAGTCAATTGTCCATGTCGTCACATCTCCAGTGAGAGCGATCTATGTCCCTTAGTCGCGGGTCAGTCTGCTTGGAAACTTCCCCGGCATCGCGCCGATGTCTATTGCCCTCTCGTTGGAGAGTCGGAGCACGGTCTGAGTGTTTTTTGGGCAGGGGAGCGAGAGGACCATGTCGATGTTCGTTTCCGTTTGGAGGGGCAGATTGAGGTCAACGTTGGACATCGTGGTAGGCAAGGTGATTATCCAACCTTGTTCGGTGAGAAAGAGAAGCCCGAGAAATTCGTTCATCGTCTGAGACCTTTTATGTGTTCCTTTTATCCGATCCTGCCTCGAATCCATCAGCCGAGTTTTGTATTAAAAGACGCAGACAGAGTGCGCTCATATGTGCGCATGCCGCTTGCATCGCCATATGAAAGAACGTTCCGGGTATTCTTACTCATTCCCAAGTCCTTTCGGATTGCTCGCGGTAGCGAGGATGCTATCAGAATTCACCGGTTTAAGGCACCGCAGACCTGCGTTATATGATTGGTTTTGAAGTTCAGTACTTGATTGAATTTGCCGCTTTCCTGAACACATTGGTGTTTACTCCATCGCTATCTTTGCCACCTTGTTTTCCGGTTCACTGCAGTGTGTCTCCACGTGCTGGCATAGTGTCCTTAAGAAACTGCATTTGTGACCGAGGGGTGGTTGCATTTGTAGTTCAGTACTTGCGTCGTGTTTGCCGCCTTCATGAATACTTCGGTTATTAGGCTGCCACAATCTCATAATTACAAAGTACCTAAAAGCTGGAAGATATCCCCTTCATTATATTTAAAATGCAAAGTAGGCTAATGTCCTAACGAATGAGCAGCATGAATGCCAATTTCGTGCTTCGCCTACAGTATCGAATATGTAAGACCATAGAAACTCAATGAAAAAAGCTCATGCTACATTCGAGGCCAATTTGGGCAACATGCAATTTTGCAGACGGCCGGAAATAAAGTTTATTCGAAAGCCAGCATCCTGAAGCAATTGAAATATCTCGGAATTAGACCGCAAGACGGAATTATGATTGTGTCTAAGTTTGCATTTTAATCCAAATAACAGATATCGGAATTTCAACTAGTAATGGCTGAGATAGACCAAATACTCTATGGGGAATTCGGCGACATCTTCGGCCTGTCGGATCATTGGACCATGTATTTATAGCTCCTGCAAAAGTGCAAAAGCTCGTCGGACGAAACTGGATGTCGGATGAGGCTCTTATTCTCCTCCGTTACCTCGTTTAACCAAGGATCGATTCCACTGCTGAAATCGTGTTAACAGGTTTGGCGTCAGCCGTCAGCCGTGTTAAATGAAGTTTATTGTCGTAAAACTTGCATCCTATCCTTCGTCAGCTCCGTTGACGACAGGTTCTGCACAAGTTTGTACTTTCTGGGCGACGTTGGATTGGGTGGATTTCGGAATTCGTTCTCCAGTGCTGCGTCGCGTATCACTCTCTGTTGGAGGACTTGTTTAGTCACCCTCTGTAGCAGCAGATCTGTACCGATCTCGTCCTGGAAATCAGAGTATCTGGACATTTCTTGGTAAATACTTTGACGGTACTTGCGACGTCTCACGCGGCAGTCTTGGAGGAGCACTCGGGGCATCCTTCTGCCATGATTCGCCGATAGAGCGTCCGTACATTACTGCATTTTTGCCTGATTGCGTGGTTGCTGTTGAAGTTCAGTACTTGCATCGTATTTGTCCCATTCCTGAATACTTTGGTTTTTAGACTACTAAAATATTTGCGGCAGACGAAGGCGTTAAGAAAGGCCAGCTGGTGGTTTTTCTCTTCTTCCATCGTAAATAAAATGTCCGAGAAGATAAAGCTGAGATGTTCATTGAAGTTCAATACCCGAGCCCGTTCTATGTCAAAAAAACAGCGACTCCAATAGCTGTAGGATCGACACTGCTATGAGTCTCGAAATCAGCGAGCGGGTTGGCGTGCCGTTCACCTGCTCGTAGATTGTTCCGTCAAACGAAAAGTACGTCTTGAGACTGAACTTCAGGCAATTCCCCGGTTTCTTGCTCGCAGTGTGTTGCACAACTAGATGAAATCAGAGACGGTGATTTGTGCATGGATTAGTTTATAGTGTCATGAATATTGCACAGCATCTGCCGCAATCCTCCCTCCTCCCCCACCTTTACTCGGTGTCAAGACAGAGTCAAGAAGACCGTAGAGAGGGGAGGACGCAGGTGAATGGCACGGTCGCGCCCAACCCTTGACGCTCCACTGCCTCCTCCCCCTGGTCCGCACAAAAATGACCACAGGAGGAAAGGAGTTCACCGTTCCCCCATCCACCGAAAACGCCGATCAGCGTCTCCCCTACGGTTTCCGTCACGACTGCGGCTGCGTGCAAGCTGCGTTCAACGGCGAGGGAAGACCGTTTGCGCCAGCGCCGTTCTCCCACCAGAAACTCCTCGACACTCGTGGAGAACCTCCCTTGCGCAGTGTTTCCTCCAACAACGAAAATGCTCTCTTCCGTGGGGGTGAGGTGGGAAAGAAAAAAGTTTCATAAAATTGCGCGGAAGAAAGATAAAGTGGAAAGATGAAAGAAGGTAAGAACGATGAGATAAAAAGGCGTGTAGTTGACAGAAAGAGGGGGAATATCATCGTCGGACAAAAAGACGTGGATGGACAAATCTCCCAGTTGAGTGGCCGCCAGTGACGGACACAAATCACGCAGGTGGAGACACGGTTGGGTAAATTGAAGACGAAAAAAACTAAATCGTCGGTACAGGCCAGACGAATCGACAACTCAGAGACACCAAAACCTCTCAATTACTGCTACTGCAATCCTATGCATTGTGCGGCGATGGCAGCTTTACTGGCAGGACTGCGTGTGCGTTTGTTATAATTCTGGCAAAAAGCGACACCAACTGGTCAAATTAGACAAAGGGGAAAACAAAGCAGGTGCGCAGAAGAGGGGATGCGTAACTGTCAGGCAACGCACCGCCCACGAGACAGTAGGAGGATGGTAGGGGTCCCCGTGTTTGCGAAGTCTGTCGGCAACGGGACTGCCAGTGCAATGCGAAATGTGGACATTTATAATGGCGCGCAAATCCGATAAAAACTGCTAGTGTATGATATGGACCCCATCCAGCGCATTTACAACGTGGTCCTTTTTGGTGTTGTGCACACACATACATACAAACAAGTCTACATTTTTCTCTACAGCAGGGTCAGAACAGGGACGGAGACCTCCGTGTGAAATCTTTTACAATGATGATAGAATGACGCACAATCCACTACATTCGCTTCTCCTCTTCTTCAGCCTGCATCTGCCGTCACGACAAAATCCCAAAGACCGTAGGTAGAGAAGGACGCAGTTGATGGGCACCTCGGAATTCTGCACCATAGCGCTTGCCAGCACATCGCACTGAACCTCACATCATAGGGGTGCCGCTGAGGCCATATTAAGGTGTCATTGCAAATCCGACATAAAAACGACCTACTCTCCTAATTCCTCCTCACCTGGAGAAGGTCCACATCTTACTTCTTACTCTTGATTGAAGATAGCAGAGCACGGGTCCAAAGATAAATAGTAGGCAATAACTCTCACAGAACATTTCTTTCTAGATGCGAATTACTTGTGGGTCAGTTGGTTACATAGGGGTCAGGCAGCATTGTCTTCACGACTTCTTTACGCATTTGCTCTCTTTTCTGCAAAGGGTGGAACCTCGGATTATTTTTGTTCGTTTTCTGAAAAACGCCAGCTGTGAAGGTTGTCGCTTAAACCTCTGCTTTGAAAAGCATAGCAACGCCTATCCTCCAGTGCGAAGACAAACGTTGGAGCTAGACAGCTTCAGACACTTCCTGGCACATGGTTTTTCTGCGCCACTTTTTTGCCTTCTGCTCAGACGCCAACGCAGACGAAAACACATTCAAACTCATGTAAAGCTGCACAGAAATCTTCTGATAGGCGAAGTCGGAATTGCAG